>CM076570.1:1535559774-1536085403 GCA_034641835.2 Pinus albicaulis | reverse complement strand
AAATTTGTAGTCCTCGGATAGATCTTTCTAACGAGGTATGGTACGTGTCAAACGGAGATCGTATGCCAAAGTTACGCCCCCTGGGAAGTTGAAACACCAATTTACCCAAACGGGGCCCATAGTTTTGGCGCTTCATCTCCTAGGGTTAGGGTTTTGGCTGTTTAGGATTTCCCATTGTTTCTAAATGATAAATAGGCCCTCGAGCCTCATTGTAACACAGTTCAGAGGCCTGTAGCCGCCACATCTCTTCTCATAGATAGCTACCAACGCCCTAGCTAGTTTTATTTCCATTCTGTCTGTAAGCAAAATTCAGTTCGTTGATATTAATGAAATGAAGTGTTATTTCCGCTGCATCTCTGTTTTTATGTTTATATGTTTATTCTGTTGCGTTCCTGCATAAATCCGGATCAAGCACAATGGCCTCCATCATGACATTACACAGCACTTCCCTAGGCATAAATAAAGGATAATGGTTCCAAGGGTGAGAAATCAACTTTGTCAAGGTTATAGACACCTATGGGCAACATAGCTCTGCTGATGGTATTGGAGTCATATTTTTCACAAATCAATAGTAATGATAAACCATTTTCTTATATCTTTATCTAAGATCAAATGAGAGTATGCTCCTAAACCCTTTGTTTGGAACCTCTTATGTATGCAATTTATTTATAAATCGATTATAATGGTTTTTGTGGATAATGACCGCATAAGTATTTTTTTCATCAGCTGTCATTTTCCCTTATTTTCAAATCATTACATAAAAATTTCTATATCTACTCATGATTTCAAAATATGCATTGATCTCAGTAATGTGATAATTTTTGATTGTATCATAAGTATGTATGCCTTTCCATGCTGTACAATTGTTGTGCAGTACACTGCTCTTCTATTTGTTGATTTGCCACAGTATTGATACTGCATTTCTGCGGAATTTTTGCGGATTGAAATTTTTGCATGCATTTGTTGCCATTCCAAAATAAAACTATGGATTCAATAAAATTGCATACAGAATTGTGATTTGTTTACAAGAGAACAAAAAATATGGGGGGAAATTATATTCGCAGCACGACCACACTATTGCAACTAACAGCAAAGACTCGCAAACATGCACAATTTTTCAGACATGATGTGCTTGTATGGCTTCCACCTTTTGCATCACTTTCAGTATCCACTCAGCCTACATCAGCTTCAACAAAGGCTAGTCCATACACGTCATTCCACATTTTTTTTGGAGGTAACACTTGAGGTAAAATAACATAATTTTTTGATTTATTATGAATTTAGGAGAATTTCATGAAAATCCATTGAGCATTATTTATCATCATACATTTTGCATCTTTACCACTTCCCATTTTTTTTAGACACGTCTCATCTTTCAGTTTGGGGGAGTGTTAATTTCCTTCATTTATCTCTTATGGCCATGTCAGTAATCTTCTTTATCATCCATTGATATTCTTATTAATTCTCAACACCTCCCTTATTCCATGTTGTTTTACACCAAGCATAGATTTCAACAGATTGTAGCAACCACCTCTCTTTGTCTTCTAGCATTGCATGAGGACATACTAATTCTTCAGTTTGGGGGGAGGGGGGGGATTGCTATACATGATGGATGTTTTCTACTCTCTTTCTCATTTAAGGCATACAATTTAATTTTTATACAGTGCAGAAATTGATTTGCATATATTTTTAAAACTACGAACTGAATTCTTGTGATTTCTGGATAACAAGGAGGTATCATTAAAATACACAAACCCAGATAATTTCACGCTAAATTAGTTCATAAAATTTCAAAAATTATGCACTATCACCTACAACCATTTTTTTTATATCTTATGATTTGTGCATCAAAACGATCTGATTTTTGAGAAAATAATTAATAAAGATTGTTGTTACTTATGTCACATTTTTCTGCAACTTCATATTCATATAGTTGAACGTCAACTATAAAAAAATTTATGCCTTTATTGATAAAATTGAATATTCATTATTTGAGGAAACATGCATTTGTTCCATCCATTTCATGGGTTGGGATGAACAATTTTCTTTGCTTAGTTAACACATGGGTTTTATCTTTGGGTTGCATGAGGATATGCAATATATTCAGTTCTGGGTTGCATGAGGACATGCAATATATTCAGTTTAGGGGTATGTTGGGCCGTGAATACGACCACTTTTTAACACTTATTTCATCTATTTCTACTCTTCTTTATCATGTAATTTATTATAATTTATTATATAAATCCATTTTATAATGATTTATGCTCTTATGGATGAATATTATTTCTTCTCCTTTATTTTTAATAAATTGATGATTATTATGCATAATTTTATCAATGATGGTTTATTAATATATTTTGTAACATCACTCACCATTTTAGCCTCCAAGATATTTGCTAGATTGTAGATTTGATCTCCAAATCATCATCAAATATTCCAACTTAGAAATTCGTTGGAATAAGAAGTGACAGTTTTGCGGTTGAGATTCTGGGCAAATGAAGAAGAATCTGGAAACTCTGGAACATGGGTTTTGTCCAGAATGGACCAAATTAACTTTACCCCAAAGAACGGTTTTCCCAGATTCAGCCTGTATTGAGAGAAACACAAGGTTCTTTGAGCACTATTTTCTCAGATTTACTATTGCGGCCGTCCTCCAAATTATCTAAGCTACAAATCCAAATTCGACTTGGTTTTGTTGAAAGATTGATGGAAATATATTTTATAGTTGATCAAGTTCTTGGGAACAATCCAATATTGTTATGAGAGATCATATTTGTTATTTAATTTATCCTCTTTCTGATTATAAAATGAGAGCATGTATTCGGTATTGAGGAACAATGGATGATTATTGAATTCCTTTTGTAACATTGTAATTACTTGAATCTCTTGATAAAAGAGCAAGTTATGTAAAAGCTATTCGTGTTTGATTAATAAAAGGATGCATTCTCGTTCCATTTCTCAAGCTCTGAAGTAAAACTCAGCGGCGTTTCACCGGTGGTTGAGGGCCCGACCCTGGTGGATCGATCCACTATTTGTACCTCTATCTTTTCATGATTGTTGTGAGATAGTTCATATTTGATTTTATTACTGTTTGCAAGTTAATCGGTTTGTTGTCTAATTTCTTATGGATCTTGGTGTGTTACGTTAATGAATTGCATCGCTGTTCCATTTTAACAAGGATCTTAATTCCTGTATTATTCTTCTTGTTATTGTTTACTAAAGCTTTGTTGTTCAATATTTAGCTCTATTTACTTGCCGTTCATATCGATGACTGTTTAACAACGTTTGTTGTGGGCTTGGTGTTTAATATAATTGTTGTTTTAAGTTAATATTTGATGCTGATCACTTTCGATTCATTAGCTTCAGATTAAATATTGTTTATTTACATTGTTACAGTTTGTTGTTTATGCACATATCCATTCAATTAAAGATTGCTTTTCATTTCTAATTCTTGCTTTTAATAAGAGTTCTTATTTGTTTACTTTTAACAGCAGTTAGTCCAATTTCAATTTCCCTTTGATTGCTTGAGAGCAGGATTGTCAACTGTAGAGAACATTGGTTATTGCTTCCTCATTCCCAGCTTGATTGTCTTGTTCCAGTTTGATTTCAATTACATCAATTTCTAGAGGAATGAGTTATTGCTACTGTATCCTCGATTGTTGTTTACTGAGTGAATAGTTAAGTTTCAGAGCATTTGAATTTATGTTATTGTAAGTAGATTTCTCTTCCAAGCATTTGTTTACTTTTGTATTTAGAATACTGTACTACATCTCACACCGCATTACTCTTGGATAAATTTCCGCCTCAGACTGAGTACACTCTTGAAATAAAAATTCGTTCCCAAATTGATAATTAATGTAGGATAATTAGATGTTAAAAAGATAACTTTTATACCTCAACAACGCCATATGAGGTGATAATGGGAAAACTGCCTATTTCACACTCATTTGGGTGTTTAGCAGTCGTTTAGTTTGGGAGCACGAAGATCGTCGTCCATCGTCAAATTTTATAAGTGGAAGCGAACGATCGGGATGAGTTTAGAAGTTGTGGTCGAAAGTTGTGGGACTGGGCTTTTATTAATATGCGCTGTGATTAAAATATAATAAAACCTTTATACAAAATACTTTATAATTAAAGTTTTAATATATAAAGGTTATCTATATATGAGGTATATGGTTTCAAAGGGTAAAATGGGCAGTGATATATATCAAAGGTTTATATATATGGTAAAATGCACATGAGGCAGGGTAATTTTGGCAAGTCTATTGCAAAGGTTTGGGGTGTGATTTTAAGATTCCAAAGACATAAGATTTTCCCGAACATCATATATTTTTATTATATAGTCTTTAAATCTGTTGAATGGTTTAATAAACCATAGGGGGCAGGATATTTAGTTAAAGATACTTTTATGCCAAAGGGGGTGTAATTAAGGTTTTTTATTTAAACATGTGGATAATTAACTTTCGTAAAAAAGTTTATAATAGTGGGTTTTAGGGATATTTAAATAAAGGGGGTTATATAATAGGACAAGGTTTGCTTATAGGGATTTAATAAATAAATTACAAGTTAATATGACCAAGGATAATGAAAACACCAAAATATATTTATATGACTAAGTGAAGTGATAATGTAAAAAGCTAAGCTTTATCATTTATAATTTGACCACTTTGACCTAGAATATAATATTTTTGGAGGGTTTTTATGTTTTTATGAATGAAGGAGATTAATCAAGAGGGGATTTAATTTTTCATTAAGTAAAAAGGCCTTTACTTATGAACTTGAAGTGCAAATGGATGAATGTAGGGTAAATGATTGTAATTAGGGATTAATATAAGAATTAAACACTTTTAACTTAACAATCATTGAGCCTTGGGACTGGTCCCAACAGAAGTCAGAGAAATGCTCTGAGCCTCTTTGACTGGAAGTAGAATTCAGAATAACTATAGGGGAGGGGAAATTAGTTAGTGTTGCCCGGTGATAAATATTTACATGTTTCTTCCCACTTCTTTCTACCCACCCAACTCTTAATATAACATTTTTTCTTCCATTTTGCAGGTGCATTTGAGCTAGCAACCTTGAACATTTTATTCTTTTAAAAGAAATAAAAACTATCTAAATCTACGTTATATCATCTGAGGGCTCAGATTAAACTAATGAGCTCCTCTTTATGCTCTACTTATCTACTAATTAGTAAGGATTAAACTGTCTGACTATTCTTTATTCACTATTCTACAACAAATAAAATTGAAAGATGACAAGTCGAGATTAAGAAGTTCAACTCATCATGGATTATGGCATTTATTGACACTCTACCATAATCATCAGTAACAAAGTAAAAAATAGTGGCATTTGGACTTGCACACTTTCATATTTTATTTCTTTTTCTTTGGGGTATATTATTTTTTCTAAGTCCTTTGATCTTTCTTTTAGGACTTTTATCCTCTTTTTTATTTTTTATTTTTTTTATTTTTTACAAAATATGGGAAAACAACTTGCAGAAAGCAAAGTATGTACATATTTACAAGACTATCATAACTTAATTCCAAATTATGAATCCTATACTTATAGAACCCTAACAGCGGCTTCACATGGGGATGGCATTTCGTGGTGAAATGTTAAGAACTCTAAGATCAGTAGCCTTCCAATTTGACCATGATGATCTTGTAATTGTCTTCTGATTTCTAAAAAAACTCATACTTATGACATTTTACTCTTCAAAGCTTAGGGCCTTCACTCCAGGCTTTAACTTTGGAAATAAAACATCCAATCCAATCTACAAACTAAAATTGATATTTACAATGATATAAAAGGAAATTAGGACTAACTATTAGTTAACTCAGAAGAATAGTAGTGTTTGAGCATTCTACCATTCACTGGTCTTTCTGGAATGTCTGTTCCATCCAAATTCTTGATAAAAAATGCATTGTTACCTCTGTACCCATAAATGACATAAGGAACTTTCCATAGAAAGTCAAACTTTCCATGTTTTCCTTTTTCTTCTCTCCTGGAATCCCATTTTAACACTTTATCTCCTATGGAAAAGTCATCTTCTTTAGTTCTCTTATCAAATATTTTCTTGATTTTCTCTTGAATTACTTGAGATTTTTCATATACTTCTTTCCTAGTTTGTTGCAGATGAATAGTTTGATTTATCATTCTCTGTATATCATTGAGTTCTACTTGTGATTCTTGGATAATTTTCATTACTGGAACACCTAAAGATGATGGGAAAACTGCATCCATCCCATATACAATCTGGTAAGGAGATGTTCCAATTGACTTCTTGGTAGTAAGTCTATCTGCCCATAAGGCATAGACTAACTTCTTATTCCAAGTTTTCTTATTTTCTTCAAGTAGTTTTTTGATAATACTCACAAGGATTTTATTTGAAGATTCAGCTAGGCCATTACCCTGAGGGTAATAATCAGTAGAGTGGCCTAGGGTAATATGATACTTGTGACAAAAGGCAATCATTTTCTTATATTTAAATGCAGCTGCATTATCAGTAATAATTTTCTATGGACATCAAAATCTAGATAAAATGTTGTTTTCTAGGAAAGATATAATGACTGAGCCAGTGGCTTGTCTAGTTGAGATGGCTTCAATCAACTTGGTGAAATAATATTTGGTAGTCAATATCCATTTGTGTTGACCAGAGGATATTTGGTAGTCAATATCCATTTGTGTTGACCAGAGGATGGAGGGTGAATTTCTCCAATGAAGTATAAACCCCATTATTGAAAAGGCATCTCAGTAGAAATATGTTTGAGTGGTAAAGGTATCAACTTCCTTTTTCGTTCAAAAATCTGACATTTGTGACATGAAGTAACAAATTTTTTCACATCAGTAAATAAGGAAGGCCAGTAGAAACCAACTCTAAGAATATTATCTTCTGTACTTTTCCAGTATAAGTGTCCTCCACAATCACTTGCATGAAATTCTCTAATAATTTTATCAGCTTCTAATTTTAGTAAACAGTTCAATAATATCCCACTTTGTTCTTTCCAATAAAACATATTATCTAGAATACAATATCTCATTGATTTAAGTTTGATGAATCTGGCTTTAGTTCTAGTTAATCTAGGAGGAGCTTGTAAATTTTTAAGTACAAAGATAATATCTGAGTACCATGGTGAGTCTAGAAAGGCTTCACTGATCAATGGAGTCACCTTCTCTTCCTAGTCATCAATTTGGGAAATAAAATTTATATCCAAATCATTACAATTGGATTCAGCCATTAGTCTAGCTAAACCTTGTCCTTTTATGAGCTTCGTTGGTTTAATCTCTATGTCATATTCAAGGATAGTGGCAATCCACTTTCCTCTTCTTCCATCTGGCCCATCTCGTGTAAGAATATATTTGACTACAGAATTGGGGACATAGGCAACAATGTCGGAGTAAAAAATATACACTCTGAAATATTTTATGGCTTTAACCAAGGTTAAAGCTTGTTTTTCCATTATGTTATATCTCAAAGGTGCATCTCTAAGGGTTTTACTGAAAAATGTTATGGGTTGTTCAAAACCTTGGTCATTTTTTGTAATAGGACTGTAGTGATGGTATGTTCTGAGGCAAATGAAAAGATTATGAAATATTTCTTGAAGTCTAGACTGATTAGGACTCGTGTTTTTTTTAAATCATGTTTAATGGATTCAAATGACTATTTTTCTTCAACAATCCATTTTAAAACAGATTCCTTTTTTAACACATTATTCAGTTCTTTGATGATTTCTGCTAGATTAGAAATAAATCTTCTTAAAAAGTTAATTTTACCTAAAAATGCTTGTAACTCCTTGATGTTCCTAGGTGGGTGAATGTTCAGTATGGATTCTATCCTTGCTAGATCTATCCTAATACCTTCCTTTGAAATTACGTGTCCAAGTAATTTTCTTTCCTCTAGTCCAAAAATGGTTTTCTTAGGATTTAATGATATACCAAATTTTCTACACTTAATGAAAACTTGTCTCAAATGATTCGAATGTTCATTATCTGACTTAGAAAAAACAGTAATATCATCTAAATAAATAACCAAGAATTCATGTATTTCCTTAGCAAAGGCTATGTCCATAGCCCTCTGAAAGGTAGCTCCATCATTCATCAA
Source organism: Pinus albicaulis (assembly GCA_034641835.2). Lineage (NCBI taxonomy): Eukaryota > Viridiplantae > Streptophyta > Pinopsida > Pinales > Pinaceae > Pinus > Pinus albicaulis. The sequence goes on along the minus strand of CM076570.1, from coordinate 1,536,077,302 downwards.
ACCAAAAGGCATTTTCACGTACATGAAAGTGCCCTAAGGAGTGGTAAAAGATGTCTCAGGTTGATTTTCTTTTTGAACAAGTATCTGGTTATATCCTGAGAAACCATCCAATAAATAAATCCTAGAAGAACCATCTACCCTTTGTAAAATATGATCCATTTTGGGTAAAGGGTAATTGTCCTTTAAAGACACTTTATTAAGATTCCTGAAATCTACACATAATCTAATTTCACCAGTTTTCTTTCTTGTAGGTACTAAGTTAAAAACCCAATTAGAATATCTGATTGGTGCAATGATTTGGGCATCATACATGTGTTTAACTTATTTTTCAATCAAAGGTAATAGGACAGGATTAATCCTCCTCAATTTTTGTCTAATTGGTTTTTTATCATCTTTTATAGGAATCTTATGTTCAATTATATTTGTACCATATGCTTTTAAATCTTCATAACTCCATGTAAACAAATCTTGGTATTTTTTTAAAAGTTCCATATATTTTTCTTTTTCTCGAGGGGGTAAATTTTTTGACAATTTGATCATTTTTGGTTTTGTGTCTCTCCAAATGTTACATTCTTCAATGTCAGACTTGACTAGTTCCATTTTAGGCTTTTTGGGCACGTCATTGGAATCAAACAAGTCCTCTTGTTAGGGTCCCATGATTTGGCCGATTGGCGAGCCAAATGACAATGTAACATCAAACCAAGCTTTGGAGCCCAAGGACCTAGCCTTCCTCGACTCAGAGAGGGCTCTCTCTATATGTGTAAAAGATGTCGGTGTGTTTTCTTATGGTGTTCTGATATTAGGCTAGTTATGAAGTGAGATTTTTGATTTTTGGTTTTTTCAGTTTGTGAGGGATAAAACTGATCAAAGATATAAAACAGGTAACAAGAAGTCAGATCAACTGGGCTATGGGGTCAAAAAGGTCAAGGAAGCTATCAGATGATGATGTAAGGCTGCTGTAGGGCCGATTTGATTCAAGGTAGAATGGATCTTTGGGCAAAATGGAGTAAATGGACATCAAGTTTGTGAAAGACGAGGGATTTCAAGTGTAACTAGTTGATAGTAGACATAAACATGTTATAGTAAGCCATTAATCATGCTAAATGTAACTATGAGCTAATTAATACATAGAAATCAAACATTCTAGCCATGCATAGAAGTATAAGACCCTCTAACTTTGGGAAATGGCTATCAGACTTTGGGGAAAACACATAAGACGGACTAACAACTCAAAATACTATGCCGGAATGCCTAAACATAGTCTTTAAGTTATTGGGCGCTCTAAAAAACAAGCTTTCATAGTTTTAGGCAAAGGGCTAGATCGGGACTAGGCCTCCTTGGTTCAACAAGATGATAAACTAATCAGTCAAAGAGATAGTTTCATGGACAAAACTATGGACAATCATAGGTAAGCATAGCATACCATACATCCTACTCAACATGCATAGAACTTATGAATAAAACTAGCAACAATATCCTTAAGTTACAAAAGAGCAGTTAAGAATTCTTTAGTGCAACTAAGGAAGAAGAAAACATAAAAGCTATGAAGATTCAGGAATTTTGAGGTGCCTCCATGGGCATATCTCAAACTTAATCTCTACTGATCTATAGCAGCAAGAAGCATGTATCATGAATGAAAACTAGAAGACAACAACAAAGCAAGAAACACTATACCATTCCACCATGTCATGGAATCCATCAACAATCCTTCATCATTCATCAAAAGCATCCAAGAGGCAGTCCAAAATCATAACACAAGTATGTTCTTCAAAGCTCATATGACCAATATATTGATTCTTCTCTCAAGTTCAGCCTTGTTTTACAATGAAAGCCTTTGGAATATATAGGCTCAAGTGAGGAAAACCTCATGGTTCAACTTCCTCTCCATTGGCCTAATCAAAATATCTAAATCTGTCCTTAAGGCTTTGCAAAGCCCAAGGCACAAAATATCTCATAAAATATCTAAAAAATGCTAAAAACGGAAATTATTTTGACTTTGCAACATTTTCCAAGTGCAAAAATAGCTAAACGCACATTTGGAAAAAGCAGATTTTTGAGGTTCAAAAATTACAAAAATACTTCAAATTTATATCAGGAAAAGTTCCCCTGATTTGCCGGAAACATTTGGCAGCCTTCCCGGTGTCGAAACGAGGCTCATGATGGTTCGTTGGAAAGCTCTCTATGCCTACTTTACGGGACAACTGAAATCACCTCAATATGATGCCTAGAAGTCTTCCAAATCTATACCTGTGTGTAAAAATCCAGGAAATTGTAGACTGCTAATATGCCGGGCAGAATGTGCAAAAAGTGAGCATTTTTCGACATTTCGAGGAAGCGAATGATCTCCAAATGTCCTGAAAATCGCTGAGGGTGTACTCCTGAATTTATGGCATCCAATGATACCATTCTCCTCCTTTTACGAATCCTCAAAATGAAATGGCGAAATTCATGAGTTTTGACCAAAAACTCAAAAATGCCAAAAAACCAAAAATTGTCAAAAAGTGCCCGGAATTGGTGTGCATGACCCTCAAGGGTCCCCAGCAACATGCTCCAAAACTGAAGCCAAAATTTCAAGTGCTGATGTGCCTTTCTTCTCCTTCCGTGCCAGGCGCTGCTCTGTAGCCTCCTTTTTCATCACTGTTTTGAGTTTCTTCATGGCGCTCCTCTTCATCACTGTGCTACATATCATCAATGTGTTCTCCTTCACCTTGCTGCCCTGCCTCATTGTGCTCCCTTTCAAAATACTGCCCTTCATTTGGTAGGTCACTCAATAAGTAGATTCAAGAACAAAAACACAGTCAATAAAGATATTCAGTCAAAGTGATGTTCTGTGGAAGGACACCAGCTTTGGTGTTGGAGGCAATATGGCACCTTTATCTTTGTAGAGGAAGGAAAACAAAACCTTTGATTCAACAACACTGCTCTCTGTTTAGGCCACTCAGCCAATAAATATTCAATATAACCATAGTGCATTTACACAGTCAATAGTCACTGTGTTTAAGGGACAAGATGACAGAATTTTGAGATGTTTTTATGATGTGGCAACAAAGGCCATTAGCTTTGAACAATAAAAACTTTCCTTCAACAACACACTGCTCTTTTTCTTGGTATGTAACTCCACCAATCAAGTCCACACCATCGACACAGTCAGATAGAGAGTATACACAGTCCAAGTCACTGTTTTTTAAAACAGCAAGGTGACAGAGTTTTGAAATGTTTCTGAGGTGGTAGTAGTGGTCTTGCAGCAATCAAACAATCAAGGTTCTTCTTTAAACAGAACTCTACTCCTTTTGCATGCCTTTCAACTAACATATTTCAACATTATCAACACAGTCAAAGTCACTGTTCATAAGATAGGGAAAAAGGGCTTATGTTGTTTTTATGATGTAATAGCAAAGGCCTGTAGCATTCAATAGTAAAACTCCCCTTTAAACAAAAAACTGCCTTCTCTATACCTCACTGTTCTTCATACCAGTTTTGCCTTACCTCTGAATGCGAATGATGACTTTTACTTAGTGGATATGCCTTAGGGAACTGAAGTTAAGACACAATTTTCTTCCTTTGATAAAATAGAGGAAACTCTTTTGAAAGATCAAAAATGCTCATATGAGGGATACTGCTGTCTGAAAACTGACCTACTGTTCACCCTTAATCACCTTGTGCTCCTTTGGTGGTTCAACCTGCTGCCCCTGGTCATTTTGTGGTTCAACATGTTGTCCTTGATGATTGAGATCATGCTGCTGCTGTGCCTCAATCTCATGCTCACTTTTTTGTTCAAGCTGCTGCCCTTCATCATAAGCCTGTTCAAGCTATTGCCATTCACCATAAGTCTGCCGTTCTTCATCTTTTTATTCATACTCATGCCCTTCTTCAAACAAAGATCCGTCTCATCTTGTCAACTCACTGCTTGACTAAGACAAAATTGGTTTTGAATGCCGTGTACAGTGTCTCCTTTGGCCTAAGACCCCTGTCTCTTCAAAATGCTGCCTTTCTCATCCTTTGAATATCAATCAGCCAATATCCACAATGAAAGCACAACAAACAAGGATGAAGACAGTCAAAAGGGTTTCCTTGTGTTTGTGGTAAGAGTACCCTGCCTGTTGATGTTTTGAGGTGAGCAATATACTCTTGTATCTCTGACTAAGGTAAAAACCACAATCTCCTTAATTTCAAAATCCTTCTCTCTGCAACTCAACCAATCAATTCTACACCATATACATAGTAAACCACAGTGCATACACACAGTCAAAATCACTGTTTTTTGAAGGACAAGGTGACAGAGCCTGTTGTGTCTTGATGTGGTTACAAAGGTCTGTATCATTCCAAAGCCAATGAACTCCTCTTTGAACAAAGCATCAACCTCCTCGTATGTAGCTCACCAAATATATAATCATGTAAGCACAATCAATCAACAAGTCTCTACACAGTTCAAGGCTTACTTTTTATAAGATGACAGAGTTTATAGCATTTAATTTGACCATCAAATTCTCTTCAACAAAACACCGCTTTCTTCTTGGCATGGAACTTGACCAATTTAACACCATAAACACAGTCAACCATATTGCATTTACACAGTCAGCAGTCACTGTGTTTAAGGGGTAAGGTGACAGAGTTTTGAGATGTTCTTATGATGTCACAAACAATCTTCTATCATTCAAACCATAAGAAACTCCTCTTTAAACAGAAAAATACCCCTATTAAACCCTAATGTCCCTTATATCAGTTTTTCCATACACACCTGTAGACTGCAAAGGTAGCTTTCACTCACTGATAATGCTTCTATGGAATGGACCATCAAAACTCTGTTTTTTTTACTTGTTATCATAGAGGAAACCTTTGAAAAAGGTAAAAACATGATATAATGACCGAAGCTGTTTGAACACTGACCCATAGTGGCACCTTTCCGAACCCTATGCTTCTTCTTTCAATATAGTTTGAGGGCAGCCACAAAGTATTTTGACATTAATAAAAGTAAACCACCATTTGGTCATGCTCACTGCTAGGCAAATGTAGCTATTGCAAACCCAAGGTTTTTAAACTAACACAACAAACCTCCTCCTTAACACTGTCTTTACCAATGCATACAGCTAATAGAGCTTAGGGTTTGTGCTAAAGTAGTTAGGATGTCCTTAATGATTTGAAAACCCTAGTAAAACAGGAGTGTGATGTTTTGGCAATTTTAAGGGCAGTTTAGGCTCTTTGAAGCTAAAGAATCACTCCTCTAACCTCCCACAGTGACAAATTTCTTCAAAACATTTAACACATCACTTTGAATTGTAACAAGACCCTCAAAAATGGATGGCAGCCCTTGTTTAACTGTTTGAGCAGTTCTATAACGAGTTTTTGAAGGTTTTTAAGTGAATTTTGACCAATGCTACAGGAGTGCCACGCGCTGCTATAGGAGCGTCGTGCAGTAGTGCATTCCTTTGTAAATTTTGTGCACAGGCGCGTCGCGCACTTTTCCAGGAGCGTCGCGCAAGTTTGCAGTCCATTTTGAAGGCCTTCCCTGTGTCAGAATTGGGCGTGAGATGGCTCGTTGGAAAGATGTGGAAGTATAATTTCCAGAAAAAGTTGAATTTTTTCATTTGGTATCCATTTGATCCTTCAAAAATTGATTTTCCCAACACTGCTCAAAACTGGTGAATCTTGGTGCAGAAATGCATTGAGCTAATTGTAGGCCATTTTTGAATGCCTTCCCGGTGTCGGAATTGGGCGCGAGATGGCTCGTTGGAAATATAGGGAAGTATAATTTCCAAATATTCTTGATTTGTTTCATTTGGTGTCCATTTGGGTGTTCAAAAACTGACTGTCCCATCACTGGTCAAAAATGGTGAATGCTGGTGCAGAAAAACATAGCGTTGATTGTAGGCTACTTTTGGATGCCTTCCTGTTGTCGGAATTTGGCCTGCGATGGCTCATCGGAAAGATATGGAAGTCTATTTTCCATCACAAATTTAATTTTTTCATTTGGAGTCAATTTGGTAAAAATATGACTGTCCCATCACTGGTAAAAATGATGAATCCTGGTGCAGAAATTCTCCCGTGACATCTGAATTTTTCACGTTTCTCACAAACCATGATACCTGTGTAGAAACTGAAGGAGGTTTTTATTTTATAACCTATGAGGGACAAAAAACTCTCTCAATTTTGTAAATATCATCTCTTTTTGGTCAGAAAATAATTTTGAAACAAACTGCTCGGGCACTCCTTAACCCTAATTTTATTGTGGCAGAGGTATTATGATTCAATAGCCATGCAAATTTTACTATCCCTTGGTATTTGTTGAGATGAGATATTTGAGCCTCTTTTTGACTGTGGGTACATTGCTTCAGTGGAATTCACTTAAAATCTTTCATCCTCTATCTATACTCAAGGGCGCTTCTTCTAACACCTTTCCTCTGCTCAAAATATACCAGCTAGGTATCTTTGACTTTGTTATAGGAGCAGACTTTCTTTGGAAAACCAAATGTACTTTGCCTTCTTTTCCACTGTGATGAGCTGTTTGAAGGCATTCTCTTATGAGCAGGAGGATGAGTTTCCTTTACATTGTTTATGAAGGATGGCTTTTTTCACAAATGCTTGGCTTCCTTTTGACCATGATGGCAGAGTTTGTTTTGAGATCAAGACCCCTTTTTACCATTTTGACTATCTGTTTTCACAACCTTTCTCCAATGATGATAAAACCTGTCAGTTTATAAGTTTACCTTGTGCTTCAAAGGTAATGGAAATCTTTCATACCGTATCTAGAACTTACTAATTTACCCTTATTCAAATTGTAGCAGCAGAGTATCTTGATTTGTTTTCAAAGGGAAAGTTTCCACCTTTGTGACAGTGGCTTACATACCTTGCTCTTAATGCTCTAGAGTTAATGATGCCCACTGTGAAAATGATTTTTATTAGAGGTGCAAAACTGCAGTTGCACTCACCTATGTTTATCATTCTCTGTCTAAAATGGTGCCTTTCCTAACACCCCTCCCCTATTCAGAATGCACTAATATGGTACCATTAACCTTCTATAAAGAACAGGTTTATATTTGTGTTAAAACCTTCTCCAGAAACAAAAAGTATAGCAAAATTCATTTTGCATGCTTATGAAACACTGAGTCTAGTTTCAATACCTTTCTTGGGAAGAGCAAAACTCAAAATTTATTTGTCAACTTGTGCAAAGCGACCTGAAGGACATATTTTTATGATTGGAGCAGACCAGTACTTTGAAACATAATCACTATTATGTCCTTTCACCTGTGCAATGACTCATCTTATCACTACTGTTAAAAAATTATTTTGTTGGAGCTGTGCATTGTATTTTATCAAAACCTTGTTAAGAGATGAGCTTGATCTCCTTTGATGGCAGTGGTACCCCTGCTTTTTCCTTTTTGTTCTCTTCACATTTTTCTCTGTTCAAATAGACCTTGAAATCAATTAACGCTCTGGCCATCTGCTTATGAATGAAGGAGGCCTCTCACTTGGTGAAATATCTGAAGATTGTTTGATAAACATGCTTGACAAGGGTTCCTTACACATGATGGCAAGAAAACAAACTTGAAAACCTTATTGCTTTCACCTATGCCTGCAATAATTAATTTTCTTCAGAAAAACCCTAGTCAATGTGTTACTGTCTCACTGTTTATTAAAGCATATCTATCTCACAGTCAGTTGCAATCCTTTAAGTCAAACATTGGCCATCGCCCTCTACTTGTAGATGAAGGAGGCGCCTTAACCCTCTGCTTATAGATGAAGGAGGTTCTTGGCCATGACAAATTACAAGTCTTTTTGACAGTGTTGTTTTTCCTCTACCGTCTTTTCAGGCTGAATGAAGTTGCAAGAGCTTGATGAGAAACTCCTTGCCCTACAGATGTATCTCAGGCTCATGTTTTCATTGAGAAGCAGCTGTTCTTCTGAATGTGGATTCAAGAATTTTCTCCTGAGATGATGACATGTTTCCTGCCTTTGTAAAATCCATAAAACACTGTAAAAAAATTAAAATCAGCTTGAGACTATGGTCTATGCATTGCTGAGACTTAGGGGTGTGTAAGTGGCGCGACTTAGGGCTATTATCAATTTCATTTGCAGAGTGGGAGGTCTGTCATGATTGGTCTGTAGCAGATGGAGGTTTTTGGCCTTTTGATGGTTGCCAAGGGTAAAATGCCTTAAAGCGCCACTTCCTAACTTAGGGGAGGCTTTTGAAACAGACTTGGATTTTCCTTTCAGAGCTGATGGGCAGACCAGTAGGGCTAAATCTAGATAGGATAGTGATAATGAGGTTTAACCTTGACATGGGCGGACTGAAAAGTAGGAGGGCGAAAAAAAGTTTTATGAGGGTTTTCTAGATGACAAATTGACATATGGAGATCAACTTCTAGAAAACTCAGCTATGGATCTAGTCATCACCAACAAGTGAAAAATACTGATGACTAACAGTGGCTCCATTTGGGGAGGGCAGCTCCTCGTCAGGAGGTGTCCAGAATTCAGATTTTTGGCTTATGAAGACCAATGCCTTATCCATTGGCGCAAAATTTACCCTTCTCTTGATGTTATTTCTGAAAAGTGACAGCATGGTTAACATCAATGATACTTCTACCTACCCCACTATCTTTCCTAACATTTTTTCTTCTCTTTGGCGCATTTGAACTAGCAGCCTTTTGACAAAGTATATTTTTCTTTTTGCAAAATGAACCTATCTATTTCTACTTTTATATCTGCCGGGAGTTCAGATTAAACTGATGAACTCCTTCATTACTCTACCTATGCTAGATCAACTGTCAAGATTAAGCAGTTTGACAGGATTTCATTCTCTAATCTACAACATGAAATTTAAAATGATCAAATCAGGATTAGGCAGTCTGATTTGTCATGCATTTGCGGCATAAAAGACAAGCTGCACACAAATGTTATTTTGCAACAAAAGGAAACTAGACAAGCGGGGCTAAGATGTACAATGTATTTTTCATCCCTCACTTCTCTCTTTGGTTCTGTTTTAGGCATGTGGAACCAGAATCTCTCCCTAATCTAAACTCTGTGATAAGTCAATCTTACACAATGTTGACTATCTTTTTCACTCACTAACTTATCAGCAAATAAATTTAAACATGCTCAGCTATGATTAGGCTAGATAGTTGAACAAGACATTGAAGTGCTAGTAGCGGCATTTAGACTTGCTCGCTTTCTGAAAGACTAATTTTTTGGAACCTGGGGCTTTACCATTGTTTTTAGAAATTGCCCTCTTTTTCTACTGTTTACTGTTTTTGTATTTTCTGATTTTCACTTTTCTTCAAAAAATCTAAAACTGAAAAGATGCTCACAAGGATGATCTTATTTTCTACTACTGTCTACCTATCCTAATCTAAACTGTACACAACATACACATTTCGTGAACTCTTCTTTCCAATGTAACCATTCAAGTAGATGATTGCATGGGTGACTCTGGTTTAGTTCTTTCATGATGCAGAAATAATGACAAGGCCACTCCCATTTGGCAGGTTTTTGGACAGCAGTACTTAAGCTTTTTCTCATTCTTGGTAGCAACTTGTTTATGATAGAAACCACTACTCTTTCAAACTTTTCAAGGAAAACAACAACTGGATCTTGGAATAATACCTGATCTAGAGGATTTGAGATATAGGTTTCATTCAGGATTACTCTTTCTCCCACTTGACCATATTTGGGACCCCCTTGGTACAACAACTCTTCCCCTTGCTCATGATCACTTGAAATATCAAATTCATCATATATTGTAGTGTAGTTTTCTTGCCAAGCTGATGTGTTTTGATAGGGTGGGATGAACACTATGTGAAGGTTATCAGGTTGATGAGCAAGGATACACTTTGATAGTAAATTATCTTGAAAGGACAGTGTGACAACTCTCATGTGTTTATCAGCCTCTACTTCTTCATCTACAATTTGTAACTCAATGGAACTTGGTGGCTGCAAATCTAGAGTTAAGGAATATTCCCTATCCAAAGTGACTTCTTCAACCATTTCAAAAAAAAACTTTTTATTTATAACCTGCTCAAGAATTTCATCATCTTTCTCAACCTCATTGTCAAAGCTGAAAAACAGTTGATTTCCAATTATGTGAATGTTATATTTGACAGACTGAAGTGAAGTAGAGTCAAGAGTCTAAGACTCTTCACTTACTTCTGAACTTTTAAGGGTCTCCTTATCAGTGTTATAGATGACCTGCAATAGCTGATCACTTTTCTCAAGTTTATGAAACCGGGCTTCCTCCCAAAAATCAAAAACTGAATCTTCTGCAAAGTTAGCTTCTGTTTGGAAATCATATAAGTCAACATATTGATCAAACATTTGAGAATCATTAACATAAGCAATGTCACCAGCCATGTACATTGGACTGCCAGATTGCTTTTCTTCAACTTGATTTACAAATCTATTTTCTGACTTATGATATGCAGGATTAACAGGAGAAAGATCAGAGAAGTTTTGGTTATTAGTTTCTGCATCTAGTAACGGAAAATGCATTTCTGATGGTTTGAGAGATTCTTCCTTTTCCATTATCTGCTTGTTTATATCACTTTCATTGTATAAGATAAAAGAATCTAAATCGGAATGAGTGGAATAAATGGGAGTATTGTTTTCCATGACTGCTTGAGTTACCAGAGGTTGAGTTACTTCTAGTCCCAGGTTTTCCATGACTGCTTTAGGCATGAGGTTATGGGAGGTACCAGAATCTAACATGGCATTATGTAATATCTTGTCCCGTATGTTCCGGCTCTCATAGGAAGGAGAAACAGATCCTTCTCGGTATTGACCTTCTATTTTCGGGCCGAATAAGAGCTCGAACTTATTTTCAGTTAGATTTAAAGTATCTACCTCGCTCCCTATGTCAAAAACTTTGAAAATTTGAGATCTATACCTATCTACAGTTATTAGCTCAGTAAGGGGTATGGTAATTTTTATTTCGGAAACTTCCCCTTTGAAACTAAAAGGAGTTTGTAGTTTGGGCAGATTTGTTTCAGCTTTTTCGGACATGACCTTTTCTATGCTTTTAATTTGTCGATTCTGGTTTGAGACCTTGTTTGACACAGTTGCCTCAGGAGTCTTTGTGGAGGTACTAGGAGTATCCGAGCTAAGACTTGTTTGAATAGCTTTATCTTTGTTTTGGTCAATTTTCTTGGCCACAATTTTGTTGCTATCCATGGCTTTTTTAAGGATGGTGTCAGAGGTTTTAGCAGTGTCAAGGCTACTCTTCTTGAAGTGGTCTTGGTTTTTTCTGCTTCTAAGGTTATACTGCCTATGAGCTTCTATAATGGCATTCTGAAAATCTATGGCAGGATCTTCGAGATCTTCATAGTCGGTTTCGTCCTGACTTGGGGAGCACAACTCTTGCTCTTCTGCTGTGAGGTAAACCTTACTCTCGTTATCAGAACCTATGAGTTTCCAATGATTTTCATCAATGGGTGCGGTATCCTTATTATCTTCATCAACATAATTCTCACTGAAGGATGGTCTGATCTGCTGATCATTTCCTCTTGGTTTATTTTGAGACTGATCTTTTCTAAAGCCTTGTTTCTGGTTTTGAGGGTTTGGTTGGTTGTCCCTAGGAGACGTTTTTTCACTCATTTTTTCCCACATCTTTGTCATGGATTTTATCAGGCCATCTATTCTAGGATCTAGGGAAGGAGATGAAGTGGAGACCTTATCTCTATATGGGATTTTTCCTTCTAATCTAGTCCTGGCTCTTTTTTCTGCTAAGTTGGCTTCTGTTTTTATGGCTATTTGTTGCATTTCCTCTAGGGTAGGGGGATCCTTGTCTCTCAGATGATATGTCATGTCTGGATCAAAACCCTCGGGGAATTTCGCCAAGAATAAACCAAGTGGGGGTTTGAAATGAGGTGGGAGGGCGTTATACACATTGTTGAACCTAGTGCAGTATGCCTGGACACTTTCCCCATTTTCCCGTTTTAAGTTGTTATATTTTGACAGGATTTGAATAGGGTTCCTTCGGACTTCCCACTTGTTCGTGAAGACTTGGCAGAGTTCTAGGATGTTGTGGATGCTATTTGGAGGCAAGCTTTTAAACCATGTTTTGGGTTCTCCACCCAGGCTTTGGGCGAATATTCTCATTCTGACGGTTTCGTCGTGTACTTCCATGTATTCAAAAGCATCACTAATCCTACTTACATGCTGTTGAGCTGTGGTGGTGTCTTCTTTGGTAAAGTGTGGGATTTTGTCTTGATATTTATTTGGGAGAGGAGCCAAAGGTGGTGGCAACACCAAAGGTGCGTACCAGGCTGCCATGACGGGAGCTAATGGATGATGTACAAGATGAGGACTAGTGGGATGAGTGGAGGTGGTTTGAACAGGTGTGGTGGATGAACTTGGACTAGTGATCTGGTTTTGGGCAGATCTGGGATGGTAGGAGCCAAAGTGATGGAGAAGCTGAAAGTCGGGGGGTGTGGAAGGTGAAGCTTCTATACTAGGACTCTGTGGTGGGTCTAGGGGTTCAAGATCGCCAAAGTTTATCTTACTATGTGATTTGCTTCTGAGAAGAGTTTTTGATGACTCTAATTCAAAAGGTGAATCTGGTAGGATAGTGAGATGTTTAGGTACTGATCTTGTTTTACGGATGGATCTACTAGTAGCTAGATGGTCAGTTTCGGAAGCTTGCCATAGAATCTTCTCTGGGTCATCTACTATGATAGGGGGATTTGGGTCCGGATGGGATCTGGTGTTGATTCTTCGTGAAGCCAGATTTTGGATCTAGAGTTTAGAGAGAATGGTATTGGTGAATGTTTTGGATGAGTGGTTTCTCTAAAGTTCTACTAAGGTGAAGGATGGTCAAAAATAAAAGGGATGGATTAGTGGAGTCGCCAGGTGGAACTGGGTTGTTTTTGTGAAGATAGCTATGGTCCACCACTGGTAACTAATCTGGTAATGTTTTGGGTTTTCTGAGTTTTATGTGCAGCCTATGGTTTAAAGTATCATAGACTTGTTTCAACACTTCGCTAGGGTGATGAGAACCAAAAAGAGTTTACTCTAAATGGGTCTATGGACTGCTTGCTTGTTTATGGTATCTAAAGGACCAAAGAGTCTATAAGAGTTTGCTAGACTATCATGTACTCAGTGTCCCACCATCTCCCGCTATGTTAGTGAGCGATGGGATAGGTCTATCGGATAGTAACCTAGAGTTCGGTAAAATAGTAAGGCCTACTAGAGGTTAGCGGAGTCGCCAGGTGGAAATTAGTTGTTTACGAGATATGTGTGTATGGTCCACCACCAATATTGACAGAAAAACCAATCTAAGGGAGTGTTTTGGGGGTTTTTCGAGTTTTATGTGATCCTAAGGTTTGGAAGAGTATCGTACAGCTGAGTCATCATTTTTCTAGGATGGTGAGACAACCAGATTCTACTCTTCTAAGTTTGACTAAGATCTAAGAGTTCCTAAGGGATACGTAGGATGTTTTGACTCAAAGTCCCACCGTGATCGCCATTATGTTAGAGAGCGGTGGGATAAGTCAGCCAGCTAATATTCTCAAAAGTCTCTAAAGATTAGGGAAACTAAGTTTGTTTAATACTCAGAGTCCCACCGTGATCGCCATTATGTTAGGTTGGCGATGAGGTGGCTCACTGGTAAGTATTCTTGAAAATAAGGGACTTATAGAGTTCTAAGGTGTCCTTAGATTGTCACTAACTCAAAGTCCCATCGTGATCGCCATTATGTTAGTGAGCGGTGGGATAAGTCAATCAGATAGTATTCCTAAAGGTCTCTTAAGGTCTAGGGAATCTAAGCTTGTTTAATACTCAGAGTCCCACCATGATCGCCATTATGTTAGGTTGGCGATGAGGTGGCTCACTGGTAGGTATTCTGGAAAATAAGGGACTTCTAGAGTTCTAAGGTGTCCTTAGATTTTCACTAACTCAAAGTCCCACTGTGATCGCCATTATGTTAGGGTGGCGATGAGGTGGCTAAAAAGGCGGGTATTCTTGAAAATAAGGGACTTATAGAGTTCTAAGGTGTCCTTAGATTGTCACTAACTCAAAGTCCCACCGTGATCGCCATTATGTTAGGGTCTCGTGATTTGGCCGATTAGCGAGCCAAATGACAATGTAACATCAAACCAAGCTTTGGAGCCCAAGGACCTAGCCTTCCTGGACTCAGAGAGGGCTCTCTATATATGTGTAAAAGATGTCGGTGTGTTTGCATATGGTGTTCTGATATTAGGCTAGTTATGAAGTGAGATTTTTGGTTTTTGGTTTTTTCAGTTTGTGAGGGATAAAACTGATCAAAGATATAAAACAGGTAACAAGAAGTCAGATGAACTAGGCTATGGGGTCAAAAAGGTCAAGGAAGCTATCAGATGATGATGTAAGGCTGCTGTAGGGCTGATTTGATTCAAGGTAGAAAGGATCTTTGGGCAAAATGGAGTAAATGGACATCAAGTTTGTGAAAGACGAGGGATTTCAAGTGTAACTAGTTGATAGTAGACATAAACATGTTATAGTAAGCCATTAATAATGCTAAATGTAACTATGAGCTAATTAATACATAGAAATCAAACATTCTAGCCATGCATATAAGTATAAGACCCTCTAACTTTGGGAAATGGCTATCATACTTTGGGGAAAATACATAAGACGGACTAACAACTCAAAATACTATGCCGGAACACCTAAACACAGTCTTTAAGTTATTGGGCGCTCTGACAAACAAGCTTTCATAGTTTTAGGCAAAGGGCTAGATCGGGACTAGGCCTCCTTGGTTCAACAAGATGATAAACTAATCAGTCAAAGAGATAGTTTCATGGACAGAACTATGGACAATCATAGGTAAGCAGGGCACACCATACATCCTACTCAACATGCATAGAACTTATGAATAAAACTAGCAACAATACCTTAAGTTACTAAAGAGCAGTTAAGAATTCTTTAGTATAACTAAGGAAGAAGAAAACATAAAGCTATGAAGATTCAAGAATTTTGAGGTGCCTCCATGGGCATATCTCAAAATTAATCTCTACTGATCTATAGCAGCAAGAAGAATGTATCATGAATGAAAACTAGAAGACAACAACAAAGTAAGAAACACTATACCATTCTACCATGTCATGGAATCCATCACCAATCCTTCATCATTCATCAAAAGCATCCAAGAGGCAGTCCAAAAATCATAACACAAGTATGTTCTTCAAAGCTCATATGACCAAGATATTGATTCTTCTCTCAAGTTCAGCCTCTGATTTACAATGAAACCCATGGAATAAATAGGCTTGAGGGAGGAAAACCTCATGGAGCAACTAGCTATCCCATTGGCCAAGTCAAAATATCTAAATTTGTCCTTGAGGCTTTGCAAAGCCCAAGGCACAAAATATCCCATAAAATATCTAAAAAAATGCTAAAAACAGAAATTATATTGACTTTGCAACATTTTCCAAGTGCAAAAATAGCTAAACGCACATTTGGAAAAAGCAGATTTTTGAGGTTCAAAAATTACAAAAATACTTCAAATTTATATCAGGAAAAGGTCCCCTGACTTGCCGGAAACATTTGGCAGCCTTCCTGGTGTCAAAACGAGGCTCATGATGGCCCGTTGGAAAGCTATCTGTGTCTAATTTCCGGTACAACTGAAATCACCTCAATATGATGCCTAGAAGTCTTCCAAATCTGTACCTGTGTCTAAAAAGCCAGGAAATTGCAGACTACTGATATGCCGGGCAGAATGTGCAAAAAGTGAGCATTTTTCGACATTTCGAGGAAGCGAATGATCTCCAAATATCCTGAAAATCGCTGAGGGTGTACTCCTGAATTTATGGCATCCAATGATACCATTCTCCTCCTTTAACGAATCCTCAAAATGAAATGGCGAAATTCATGAGTTTTGACCAAAAACTCAAAAATGCCAAAAAACCAAAAATTGTCAAAAAGTGCCTGAAATTGGTGTGCATGACCCTCAAGGGTCCCCAGCAACATGCTACGAAACTGAAGCCAAAATGTCAAGTGTTGATGTGCCTTTCTTCTCCTTCCGTGCCGGGCGCTTCTCTATAGCCTCCTTTTTCATCACTGTTTTGAGTTTCTTCATGGCGCTGCTCTTCATCATTGTGCTGCATATCATCAATGTGTTCTCCTTCACCTTGCTGCCCTGCCTCACTATGCTCCCTTTCAAAATAATGCCCTTCATTTGGTAGGTCACTCAATAAGTAGATTCAAGAACAAAAACACAGTCAATCAAGATATTCAGTCAAAGTGATGTTCTGTGGAAGGACACCAGCTTTGGTGTTGGAGGCAATATGGCACCTTTATCTTTGTAGAGGAAGGAAAACAAAACCTTTGATTCAACAACACTGCTCTTTGTTTAGGCCACTCAACAAATAAATATACAATATAACCATAGTGCATTTACACAGTCAATAGTCACTGTGTTTAAGGGACAAGATGACAGAATTTTGAAATGTTTTTATGATGTGGCAACAAAGGCCATTAGCTTTCAACAATAAAAACTTCCCTTCAACAACACACTGCTCTTTTTCTTGGTATGTAACTCCACCAATCAAGTCCACACCATCTACACAGTCAGATAGAGAGTATACACAGTCCAAGTCACTGTTTTTTAAAAGAGCAAGGTGATAGAGTTTTGAAATGTTTCTGAGGTGGTAGTAGTGGTCTTGCAGCAATCAAACAATCAAGGTTCTTCTTTAAACAGAACTCTACTCCTTTGGCATGCCTTTCAACTAACATATTTCAACATTATCAACACAGTCAAAGTCACTGTTCATAATATAGGGAAAAAGGGCGTATGTTGTTTTTATGATGTAATAGCAAAGGCCTGTAGCATTCAATAGTAAAACTCCCCTTTAAACAAAAAAATACCTTCTCTATACCTCACTGTTCTTCATACCAGTTTTGCCTTACCTCTGAATGCAAATGATGACTTTTACTTACTGGATATGCCTTAGGGAACTGAAGTTAAGACACAGTTTTCTTCCTTTGATAAAATAGAGGAAACTCTTTTGAAAGATCAAAAATGCTCATATGAGGGATACTGCTGTCTGAAAACTGACCTACTGTTCACCCTTAATCACCTTGTGCTCCATTGGTGGTTCAACCTGCTGCCCCTGGTCATTTTGTGGTTCAACCTGTTGTCCTTGATCATTGAGATCATGCTGCTGCTGTGCCTCAATCTCATGCTCACTTTGTTGTTCAAGCTGCTGCCCTTCATCATAAGCCTGTTCAAGCTACTGCCATTCACCATAAGTCTGCTGTTCTTCATCTTTTTATTCATACTCATGCCCTTCTTCAAACAAAGATCTATCTCAGCTTGTCAACTCACTGCTTGACTAAGACAAAATTGGTTTTGAATGCCGTGTACAGTGTCTCCTTTGGCCTAAGACCCCTGTCTCTTCAAAATGCTGCCTTTCTCATCCTTTGAATATCAATCAGCCAATATCCACAATGAAAACACAACAAACAAGGATGAAGACAGTCAAAAGGGTTTTCTTATGTTTGTGGTAAGAGTACCCTGCCTGTTGATGTTTTGAGGTGAGAAATATACTCTTGTATCTCTGACTAAGGTAAAAACCACAATCTCCTTAATTTCAAAATCCTGCTCTCTGCAACTCAACCAATCAATTCTACACCATATACATAGTAAACCACAATGCATACACACAGTCAAAATCACTGTTTTTTAAAGGACAAGGTGACAGAGCCTGTTGTGTCTTGATGTGGTTACAAAGGTCTGTATCATTCCAAAGCCAATGAACTCCTCTTTGAACAAAGCATCAACCTCCTCGTATGCAGCTCACCAAATATATAATCATGTAAGCACAATCAATCAACAAGTCTCTACACAGTTCAAGGCTTATTGTTTATAAGATGACAGAGTTTATAGCATTTAATTTGACCATCAAATTCTCTTCAACAAAACATCGCTTTCTTCTTGGCATGGAACTTGACCAATTTAACACCATAAACACAGTCAACCATATTGCATTTACACAGTCACCAGTCACTGTGTTTAAGGGGTAAGGTGACAGAGTTTTGAGATGTTCTTATGATGTCACAAACAATCTTCTATCATTCAAACCATAAGAAACTCCTCTTTAAATAGAAAAATACCCCTATTAAACCCTACTGTCCCTTATATCAGTTTTTCCATACACACCTGTAGACTACAAAGGTAGCTTTCACTCACTGATAATGCTTCTATGGAATGGACCATCAAAACTCTGTTTTTTTGACTTGTTAACATAGAGGAAACCTTTGAAAAAGGTAAAAACATCATATAATGACTGAAGCGGTTTGAACACTGACCCATAGTGGCACCTTTACGAACCCTATGCTTCTTCTTTCAATATAGTTTGAGGGCAGCCACAAAGTATTATGACATTAATAAAACTAAACCACCATTTGGTCATGCTCACTGTTGGGCAAATGTAGCTATTACAAACCCAAGGTTTTTAAACTAACACAACAAACCTCCTCCTTAACACTGTCTTTACCAATGCATACAACTGATAGAGCTTAGGGTTTGTGCTAAAGTAGTTAGGATGTCCTTAATGATTTGAAAACCCTAGTAAAATAGGAGTGTGCTTTTTTGGCAATTTTAAGGGCAGTTTAGGCTCTTTGAAGCTAAAGAATCACTCCTCTAACCTCCCACAGTGACAAATTTCTTCAAAACATTTAACACATCACTTTGAATTGTAACAAGACCCTCAAAAATGGATGGCAGCCCTTGTTTAACTGTTTGAACAGCTCTATAAAGAGTTTTTGAAGGTTTTTAAGTGAATTTTGACCAAGTCTACAGGAGTGCCGCGCGCTGCTACAGGAGCGTCACGCAGCAGTGCATTCCTTTGTAAATTTTGTGCACAGGCACGTCGCGCACTTTTCCAGGAGCGTCGCGCAAGTTTGCAGTCTATTTTGAAGGCCTTCCCTGTGTCAGAATTGGGCGCGAGATGGCTCGTTGGAAATATGTGGAAGTCTAATTTCCAGAAAAATTTAATTTTTTCATTTGGTGTCCATTTAATCCTTCAAAAATTGATTTTCCCAACACTGGTCAAAACGGGTGAATCCTGGTGCAGAAATGCATCGAGCTGTTTGTAGGCCATTTTTGAATGCCTTCCTGGTGTTGGAATTGGGCGCGAGATGGCTCGTTGGAAATGTAGAGAAGTATAATTTCCAAATATGCTTGATTTGTTTCATTTGGTGTCCATTTGGGTGGTCAAAAACTGACTGTCCCATCACTCGTTAAAAATGGTGAATGCTAGTGCAGAAAAACATAGCGTTGATTGTAGGCTACTTTTGGATGCCTTCCTGTTGTCGGAATTTCACTTGAGATGGCTCATCGGAAAGCTATGGAAGTCTATTTTCCATAAAAACTTTAATTGTTTCATTTGGATTCAATTTGGTTGTTGAAAATCTGACTGTCCCATCACTGGTCAAAATGATGAATCATGGTGCAGAAATTCTCCCGTGACATCTGAATTTTTCACGTTTCTCACAAACCATGATACCTGTGTAGAAACTGAAGGATGTTTTTGTTTTTGAACCTATGAGGGACAAAAACCTCTCTCAATTTTGTAAATATCATCTCTGTTTGGTCAGAAAATCATTTTGAAACAAACTGCCCGGGCGCTCCTTAACCCTAATTTTACTGTGGCAGAGGTATTATGATTCAACAGCCATGCAAATTTTACTATCCCTTGGTATTTGTTGAGATGAGATATTTGAGCCTCTTTTTGACTGTGGGTACACTGCTTCAGTGGCATTCACTTAAACTCTTTCATCCTCTGTCTATGCTCAAGGGTGCTTCTTCTAACACCTTTCCTCTGCTCAAAATATACCAGCAAGGTATCTTTGACTTTGTTATAGGAGCAGACTTTCTTTGGAAAACCAAATGTACTTTGCCTTCTTTTCCACTGTGATGAGCTGTTTGAAGGCATTCTCTTATGAGCAGGAGGATGAGTGTCCTTTACTTTGTTTATGAAGGATGGCCTTTTTGAGAAATGCTTGGCTTCCTTTTGACCATGATGGCAGAGTTTGTTTTGAGATCAAGACCCCTTTTTACCATTTTGACTATCTGTTTTCACAGCCTTTCTCCAATGATGATAAAACCTGTCAGTTTATAAGTTTACCTTGTGCTTCAAAGGTAATGGAAATCTTGCATACAGTATCTAGATCTTACTGATTTACCCTTATTCAAATTGTAGCAGCAGAGTATCTTGATTTGTTTTCAAAGGGAAAGTTTCCACCTTTGTGACAGTGGCTTACATACCTTGCTCTTAATGCTCCAGAGTTAATGATGCCCACTGTGAAACTGATTTTTATTAGAGGTGCAAAACTGCAGTTGTACTCACCTATGTTTATCATTCTCTGTCTAAAAAGGTGCCTTTCCTAACACCCCTTCCTTATTCAGAATGCACTAATATGGTACCATTAACCTTCTATAAAGAACAGGTTTATATTTGTGTTAAAACCTTCTCCAGAAACAGAAAGTATAGCAAAATTCATTTTGCATGCTTATGAAACACTGAGTCTAGTTTCAATACCTTTCTTGGGAAGAGCAAAACTCAAAATTTCTTTGTCAACTTGTGTAAAGCGACCTGAAGGACATCTTTTTATGATTGGAGTAGACCAGTACTTTGAAACATAATCACTATTATGTCCTTTCACCTGTGTAATGACTCATCTTATCACTACTGTTAAAAATTTATTTTGTTGGAGCTGTGCATTGTCTTTTATCAAAACCTTGTTAAGAGATGAGCTTGATCTCCTTTGATGGCAGTGGTACCCCTGCTTTTTCCTTTTTGTTCTCTTCACATTTTTCTCTGTTCAAACAGACCTTGAAATCAATTAACGCTCTGGCCATCTGCTTATGAATGAAAGAGGCCTCTCACTTGGCGAAATATCTGGAGATTGTTTGATAAACATGCTTGACAAGGGTTCCTTACACATGATGGCAAGAAAACAAACTTGAAAACCTTACTGCTTTCACCTATGCCTGCAATAATTAATTTGCTTCAGAAAAACCCTAGTCAATGTGTTACTGTCTCACTGTTTATTAAAGCATATCTATCTCACAGTCAGTTGCAATCCTTTAATTCAAACATTGGCCATCACCCTCTACTTGTAGATGAAGGAGGCGCCTTAACCCTCTGCTTATAGATGAAGGAGGTTATTGGCCATGAAAAATTACAAGTCTTTTTGACAGTGTTGTTTTTCCTCTACCGTCTTTTCAGGCTGAATGAAGTTGCAAGAGCTTGATGAGAAACTCCTTACCCTACAGATGTATCTCAGGCTCATGTTTTCATTGAGAAGCAACTGTTCTTCTGAATGTGGATTCAAGAATTTTCTCCTGAGATGATGACATGTTTCCTGCCTTTGGAAAATCCATAAAACACTGTAAAACACCTAAAATCAGCTTGAGACTATGGTCTATGCATTGTTGAGACTTAGGGGTGTGTAAGTGGCACGACTTAGGGCTGTTATCAATTTCATTTGCAGAGTGGGAGGTCTGTCATGATTGGTCTATAGCAGATGGAGGTTTTTGGCCTTTTGATGGTTGCCAAGGGTAAAATGCCTTAAAGCACCACTTCCTAACTTAAGGGAGGCTTTTGAAATAGACTTGGATTATCCTTTTAGAGCTGATGGGTAGACCAGTAGGGCTAAAGCTAGATAGGATAGTGATAATGAGGTTTAACCTTGACATGGGCGGACTGAAAAGTAGGAGGGCGAAAAAAGTTTTACGAGGGTTTTCTAGATGTCAAATTGACATATGGAGATCAGCTTCTGGAAAACTTAGCTATGGATATAGTCATCACTAACAAGTGAAAAAACTTGATGACTAACACCTCTAAAGGAGTCAAACCCTTACGTAAAAAGTTATCTTTTAAATCTAACATTTCAATTTCATCTTCAATTATTTCCTCTATATCTACCTTCTTTAAGTTCTCCATGTCAGATTAGTAAATATAGTGGGTTTGGTAAGTTTATTTGCATCTATATGATCTATTTTACAATTAATATCTGAATCTAAATTACTATATAAGTCTATGTTACAGTTTTGAAATTCCTCCTCACTATTCAAAAAATGGTAAATCTATTCATCTTCAGAGAAAATCTGCCAGTATTTGACATTGTCTGGGATAATGGGTCTATATTTAACTTCAGTAGTATATCTATGTGTTGGATGAAAAGGTAAGTTACATGTGCTAGAAAAAGTTTCTAGGCAATGTGCTTGCAAATTTTGTTTTCTCAGAATAGTAGCAAACTTACATTCTAGTAAATCATCACATAAATCAACTGCTGCATCTCTATATCTAGCTAATCTAGGATTGTGAACAGAATAATCTCCATTTACTGGTTTAATGATTAAATCTGAATACCCAATAATAAAAAATCTTTTACCTCCTAAATTTCTGATGATTTGAAGGCCTAAGATAAGTGCCTCATACTCTACCATGTTGTTGGTGCATTGAAAGTTGAGTCTAAAGGAATGTCCTTCCGAATGATTGGTCTCAATGTTTGTGATCCACACTCCAGCTCTTGCTCCTGACTTGTTCACTGAGCCATCAAAGTCTAAGTTCCAAAGGGTTTGATGGAAAATATTGCCATTGTTTGGTTTAGGCTTTATGTCAATTAATTCAGTTTGGATTTCATTATTATCAGAGTTACATAAAATGAAAGAATCAAGATCAGTTGGTGTTGAGTAAATTGGGTAATTTATTGATCTCTCAGCATTGATAACCATGTATTTCATTAGAGTTTCTTTGTAAAGTTTCTTAGGTTGTCCAAACACTGTTATGGTGGCATACATCATGTCTAATTGTAGAGATCCCTGCAACTTAGCTCCCCATGAGTGAGAAAGAAACATACCATACTTTGGTGGGATGTCAGCTACTACAATATCCATAATCATACTTTTACCAAGATACTGAACCAAATTCACACATAAGTATTTTATTAATCCTATGCACTTAACCTTGCTTGAATCAAAAGAGAATAAATCTTTATAAGGCCTTGTTATTTCTAAATTCAGAGTTTCTATGATAGCTTTTGGCATTAAGTTGTCGGAAGCTCATGAATCTAACATTGCATTATGTAAAATTTGATCGTGAATAGTAAGACTTATATAGAAGGGAGGAACTGATCCATCTGAATGTTTACCATTTACATCAGGGCCAAAAATTAATTCAGGATGATCATCATTTAAATTAATAGAATCTTCACCATTATTCATATTCAAAGTTTCAGTAATTGTTGATTTGTACAAATCATTCTTTACCAATTCTATCAAAGGAATTGGTATCTTTAACTTTGCTATTTAAGTTTGAATATTAAATGCTGGTTGAGATTTACTAATCTGAATTAGTTCATATTTTGTGATAGTTATCTGAGTGGGTTTTTCAGGAATTTCAGCAGATGTAATTTTATCTTGAGTTGTCCTATTATTATTTGTTTGAGTTTCCTCACTTTTTCTATCTTCAGTTCTCTTTTTAGGGACAGATTTGGGGACAGCAGAATTTTTTTCAGATTTTGAACTTTCAGCATAAGCTTTAGTGTTAACAGTTTTAGGATTTGCTGATGTAGAATCAGTAGGATTCTTCTTTAGATTAGGAATTGCTGATTTTATTGAACTAGGGGCTTTGGTAGTATTGGCCTTTTGGGCATTACTGGAGGATTGAGCCACTTCTTCAGTGATGTCAACAATTTTCAGACTTGGCACTTTTTTGGGACTGGGAGGATTGGAATTCTGCTTGTTTTCCCATGGGAGAATTTGCAAAATATTTTCTTTTGGTGCTTCTACATTCTTTTTAGATTGATTTTGAGAAGTGTTTTTTGTAGAAGGCTTATTGTTTTTTTTGTTTCTAAGGCTATACTGACTGTGAATTTCATTAATAGTGAAGTCATCACCTTGTTTGAAATCAAAGGATTCACTAGATTCTACTTTGAGTTGTTGAAGCTCAAAAGGTTCTTGATCCTCCTGAGTGAGGAAAATAGTGTTTTCTTCATCTATCCCCATTATTAAATTGATGTTATCCTCATCTTCATCATTATTATTAGAACTCTCAGCATAGTTCTCTTGAAATGGGGGTCTAATGTTTTGATCTGTAGCAACTTCCTTAGCTTTTCTAGGGTTATTGTTTTTTCTAAAGTTGGGATTTCTAATTTGTGGTTGGTTATCCCATTGTGGTTTTCTCTCAATGTTGTCTAATCTTTCAACTAATTTTTCTAAAGTTTTAGCAAAAATGTCAAATTTACCATATGAGTTTGAATTTTCTTCTTTGATTGTGACTCTCCTTTCATTCCTAAGTCTGGCTTTTCTAGCTAGAATATTAATTTCTACAGTAACAACATCTAATTGTATTTGTTCTAATGTTTCAGCATTTCTTTCTCTTAGTTGGTAGGCCATATATGGATCAAATCCATCAGGGAATTTAAGAAGTACAGAATATGGTGTAGGTTTAAGATCTGCAGAAATAGAATTATAGACACTGTTATACTTCGTGCAGTAATCTTGAACAGACTTATTAGGAGCTCTTTTTAAAGAATCAAACTCAGATAAAATTTGTAAAGGGTTCTTTTTCTTTTCCCATTTATTTAAAAATGATCTATGAAATGTAGCTAAATTAGCTATATTACCAGCAGCTAAATTTTTAAACCATTTCTTAACTTCCCCAGTTAAACTTTGAGCAAACAACCTCATATGAACATCTGATTCATCTATTTCATAGATTTCACAATAGTCTATCATTCTGGTAACATGTTGTTGAGTAGTGTTGATGCAGGAGCATCGGAACTAGTCAACAATGTGGAAATTTGTCCACATGTTGTGGCTTGACAGGGTGAATTTCATTTACTGTTTGGTCAAATTTAGTTTACAGAGGAGGTCGGTTCCTCAAATAGCTAGTTATTAATTATATTAAGTATGACTATCTTAGGGATAAGATTTGTTAAAACAGGTGTGTGCAAGTGCTAATAGATAAGAGATTTTATTTGTTAGGATCTTCAAAAATAGAAGATTTCATTAGTTATTGTGGGAGGAATTAGTGGATAAAAAATAGAGGAATTTGTAATGTGCGAGAGAGATTTCTTTTAGAGAGGGGTGTGGAGCAAAAGCTCAGATTTGGTGTGAGCGTGACAGTGTGTATTAGAATTTTTAGTTCTGGAATAATAATAATAATAATAATAAATGAGGTTCTGTTTTATTTGTTTTCTATGTGTTATGAGCGCAATTATATTCTATCCAAATCGAATGACAGATATAAAAGAGATCAATGTGGTTGTGTTTTTAATTGTAAAAGGATTGTGATCTATATTATTTTAATTGCTTGACCTGGTTAAGTGTGTAGATACAAAGATCATTAACATAGAAATCACATCTCCAGCAAATGAAAATATACAATGCAGGCTGTAACGGTTCTGTATAACTATTATCGGAGCGGAAGAGATTGCATATCACAACATATCATGATAAAAACAGAGGCAGAGGTTATAAATCAGTTTTAAATTGAGTCGGTTCCAGAATTATCACATCGGCGATGTGAATTCTGCGATAGTTGAGTGACATATCACTCCAGCGAAGCTACGATCTCAAAGAGTTATCACATCGGTGTTATAGGGGGAATCGACATTTTGTAGAGTTTGCCAAGAGAAATTAAAAACTGTCGACTTATAACACATCTGAGCAGATTAAACATTGGAGAATTGTGATAAATGTATGAATATCGCATCGGTTACTACAAAAACCAGTAAAGTGGGTAAACACTAAACTCTTGTGATATCTGGAAATTCAACAGTTTGCAAATTGATTTGGCATCTTAGCAATAAATTGTGGGTGTTGTGATTGATATATATATATATATATATATATATATATATATATATATATATATATGTGTATATATGTATATATATATATATATATATATATATATATATATATATATATATATATATATATATATATATGTATAAACTGTATTTGGTGTAAATGGTTGGTGACAATTGTTTTTTTTATTGCGACTTGAATGAAATCTACGTATGCCTGGAACTGTGTTAAAAAGCGTCTTAACACTGTTACATTTTGTTAAAATAATATATTGGTTGCACTCTCTTTGAATAATCAACAAATTCGGTTCCGGTGTTTTAAAAAAAAAAATTCTATTGGTATTGCTTTTATGCAATTGTGATCTATTGGGTTGTGTCAAGCTTCTGCTGCATTATTTTGGTATCGGAGCTTAAGAGACAGGTGTTTGTAGCAAAGATGCCGCCAAGAAGAGGAGTTGGTCGAGGAATTGGTCGAGGGAGACTAGAACCAAATGCAGTCTTGATAGAAGAACTGCGGAGATTGCGTGAACGAATGGAGACAATGGAGACAGCTCAGAGAAGAGCGCCTGATGAGGCAGCTGAAAGTTCTTCAGAAGAATCTGATGAAGATGTGGAAGCAGAAGAAGAGAATGAAAATGTCAAATTCATCAAGATGCTGGCAAAAGTTGGAAGCAAACCCAAAATGGAGATTCCTATGTATGAAGGGAGTCTGAATGCCGAGGAGCTCATGGATTGGATCAGATCCATAGATCAGTACTTCAATTATGAAGAGATTGAGGAGAAAAAAAGGGTAAAATTTGCAGTCACTAGATTGAAAGGTCACGCAGCCATCTGGTGGGACGAGTTACAGACATCAAGAACGAGAAAAGGGAAATCTAAGATCAAGCAGTGGGATAAAATGGTAAGAAAACTGAAGCCAAGTTTTTTCCTAAAGATTATCATTTGAATCTTTTTAAGTAGATGAAAAATCTGAAGCAGAAAGGAATGTCTGTTAAGGAGTATACAAAACAATTCTACAGGTTAAGTATCAGAACAGGGCATGTAGAAGATGATTTGGAGAAAGTAGCTAGATATGTTAATGGGCTAAGGTATGAAATACAAGATGAGATTAGCTTGATAAGTTTTAAAACTG
This sequence comes from Pinus albicaulis, assembly GCA_034641835.2. Classification (NCBI taxonomy): domain Eukaryota; kingdom Viridiplantae; phylum Streptophyta; class Pinopsida; order Pinales; family Pinaceae; genus Pinus; species Pinus albicaulis. Next base: position 1,536,050,388 of record CM076570.1, on the reverse strand, counting down.
TTGAGGATGCCTATCAAGCAACCCTGAAGGCAGAGGAGAAAATACTAAGGAGACAGAGTCAAAGGAACAGAGGAAAAAGTTCAGCAAGAGGTAGAGGAGCTATCAGATCTAGAGGAACACAGCATCAATCTGAAACAGGAAGTTCAAGCAGCAGATCACCACAGATGGGTGAATCTAGTAGAGGGAGATTCACGCCCAGAGGAAGAGGGTGAGGTAGAGATGTTAGGTGTTATACCTATGGAGAATGAGGACATATGTCGCGGGACTGTCCTCATAACAAATCAGTAAGCCAGAGGGGTGCAAACGTGGCTGAGGTAGAGCCAGAACCACCTCGACTTGTGGAGAAATAAGAACCGCTTGAAGAAGGTGAATCATTGCTACTCAGAAGAAATTTGCTTAGATCAAAAAAAGAGATTGGAGAACCCGCACAAAGGAAGAAATTGTTCAGAACTACATGCAAATCAAAGGATAAGTGCTGTATGGTTATAATTGATAGCGGGAGTACTGACAATCTTGTGTCTACAGAGATGGTGGAAAAGCTTGGGTTAACAAGGAAAGCTCATCCTACACCTTACAAAGTATCTTGGCTCCAGAAAGGCCATCAAATCATCGTGATGGAACAGTGTAATGTGGAAATGCAGATCAGCACATACAAAGACATGATCCTATGTGACATAATGCCCATGGATGTATGTCATGTGTTATTGGGAAGACAATGGAAATTTGACCGGAAGGCGATTCATGGTGGAAGAAGGAATACATACACAATAGAGAAAGACATAATTAAACATATGTTGCTGCCAGTGAAGAATGATGCTGATAAAGAGCTGCCTGAAAATAGTATTATGTTGATGAGTGGCAAAGAACTGCTATAGGAGGTTGATAAAAGCAAAGAGGTGCATTTTGATATCATGGGGAGGCCAAAGGTAATTTTAACCTCCACAAATTTAAATGATTTTCCTGAAGAAATTCAATCTATGTTAAATAATTACATGGACATCATTGTGGATGAATTGCCGAATGAATTACCGCCGATTAGAAGTATAAGTCACCATATCGACTTAATACCAGGAGCAAGTCTACTTAATAAAGCTGCATATAGATTAACTCCTCAGGAAAATGCAGAAGTTGCAAGACAAGTTCAGAAGCTGATGGACAAGGGGCTGATTCGAGAAAGTTTGAGCCCGTGTGTTGTGCCAACGGTACTTAGTCCGAAGAAGGGAGGAGAATGGCGCATGTGCACCGATTCTAGAGCGATCAACAAGATAACAGTCAGGTATAGATTTCCTTTTCCCAGGATGGATGATTTAATGGATTGTTTAAGTGGATCCAGGTACTTTACTAAGATAGATCTGAAAAGCGGGTATCATCAGATCAAAATTCGGGAAGGCGATGAGTGGAAAACAGCTTTCAAAACCAATAGTGGATTGTATGAGTGGTTAGTGATGCCTTTTGGGCTTACTAATGCACCCAGCACATTCATGAGACTAATGAACAAGGTCTTGAAAGAATATACAGGTAAATTTGTTGTTGTTTACCTTGATGATATTCTGGTTTTTAGCAAAAGTAAAGAGGAGCATTTGGAACACTTGAAGTTAGTCTTGAAAACTCTGCAGAAAGAGAAACTACTAATTAATTTGAAGAAATGTAGTTTCATGAAAGAAGAGCTAGTATACTTGGGATTTGTGATTTCCAAAGAAGGTTTGAAAATGGATCCGAAGAAAGTACAAGTAATCAGGAACTGGCCTACTCCCAAGAGTGTATTTGAGGTAAGAATTTTTCATGGAATTGCTAGTTTTTACCGAAAATTTATAAAGGGGTTTAGTCAAGTTTGTGCACCAATCCTTGAGACAATCAGGGAGGTCAATTAGCCATTTCGATGGACAGAAGCAGCTGATAAAAATTTTAATCTGCTGAAAAAGAAGATAACAGAAAAGCCTATTCTAGCATTGCCAAATTTCGAGAAAGTCTTTCAAGTGGAAACTGATGCAAGTGGGGAAGCAGTTGGTGCGGTGCTAAGCCAAGAGAAAAGGCCGATAGCATATTTCCGTGAGAAGTTAAATGATGCGAAGAAGAAATATTCTTCCTATGACAAAGAATTTTATGCTATTGTGCAGGCATTGAAAAAGTGGAGGCATTACTTGCTGCCAAAGGAATTCATCTTATATTCAGACAATCATGCTTTTCAGTTTATTAATAATCAGCCAAAGTTAAATCAAAAGCATGCTAAATGGGTGGAATTTCTGCAAAGTTTCACTTTTGTAATAAAGCATAAAAGTGGTAAGTCTAATAAAGTGGTAGATGCATTGAGCAGGGTAAGTTTTCTTTTACAAGAGTTTAAAGTGGGTGTTGTAGGTTTTGATGAAATGATAGAAATGTACAAGGATGATGAGGATTTCAAAGACATCTACACAACAATTCAGAATCCGATGAACCATAACAGAAGTCAATGGATGGACTACCTTATTCAAGGAGGCATGTTATTTAAAAGCAACAAATTATGTATTCCTAAATGTTCCATGAGAGAGAACATAATTAAGGAGAAGCATAGTGGAGGATTATCTGGTCATTTTGGACAAGATAAAACTTTCGCTCAGGTGAATGTTTTTTATTATTGGCCTAAAATGAAAACTGATATTAAAAAATTTGTTGAGAAATGTAGGGTATGTCAATATGCCAAAGGAAGGAGTCAAAATACAGGTCTGTATCAACCATTGCCCATACCAGATTGACCATGGGATGCAGTAAGTATGGACTTTGTTCTGGGTTTACCAAAAACTTAGAGAGGAAATGATTCTATTTATGTTGTTGTAGACAGATTTTCTAAAATGGCACATTTTATTGCTTGTAAGAAGACTCATGATGCAACACACATAGCAAATTTATTCTTTTCAGAGATTGTAAGATTGCATGGTTTACCTGTAAGCATTGTATCAGATCGAGATACTAAATTTGTAGGGAATTTCTGGAGGACACTTTGGAAGAAACTGGGAACTAAACTCAGTTTTAGTTCAGCATACCATCCTCAGACAGATGGAAAAACTGAAGTAGTGAATATAAGCTTGGGGAATATATTAAGAAGTTTGGTACATCAGAATCCCAAACAGTGGGATTTAGCATTAGCTCAAGCTGAATTCGCTTACAATGATACACCAAACCGAAGCACTGGAATGAGTCCATTTCAAATTTTCTTTGGAATGCATCTGAGAGGAGTATATGAGCTAAGAGACTTGGGGAAACAAGAAGCCAGAAGTGCAAGTGCTGAAGATTTTGTTGAACAAATGCAGAAGCTGCAAGAAGAGGTTAAAGGTAAACTACAGGAAAGCAGCAAGAGATACAAGCAGAGAGTAGATCTGAAAAGGAGAGAAAAGGAGTTTCAGGTAGGAGATTTGGTCATGGCATATTTGAGGAAAGAGAGATTTCCTACAAAGACTTATAATAAACTGAAACTGAAGAAAATAGGACCCTGTAAAATTAAAAGGAAATTTTCAGCCAATGCATATGAGATTGAATTGCCGGAAGGGATTGGAATATCCCCCATTTTTAATATTGCAGACTTGTATCCATTCAGAGAGGTAGAAACAGAGTTGCAGACTGAAGCTACAGGTAATGAAGTTCAAACTGTGGATTGGGAGGAACAAGTACCAAAAACATCTAAGAAAGAAGTTGAAGCTATTTTAGATCTCGAAATATCAAAAACTTTAGAAGCGGAACATATTTCCGATTATCTTGTCGATGAAAGAGCAACCAATGGAAGATTCAGTTGGTTTGAAAACTTTATTTGAATTGCAGAAATATGAAGAATAAACCATAAAATCTGAAGAAAATTTTTTTCTTCCTAGAATACGATGAACATCGAGAACTAATCGACAATGTGAAATTTGTCCATATGTTTGGCAAAACAGCAGGAGTGAATTTCATTCTTATTTGGTCAAATTTAGTTCTGAAGAGGAAGTCGATTCCTCAAATAACTAGTTATTAATTATATTAAGTATGACTATCTTAGGATAAGGGTTGTTAAAGCAGGTGTTATTATAAGTGCTAATGAATAGGAAGTTTGTTTGTTAGGATCTTTAAAATGAAGATTCATTAGTTATTGTGGGAGGAATTAGTGGATAAAAAATAGAGGAATTTGTAATGTGCGAGAGAGATTTCTTTTAGAGAGGGGTGTGGAGAAAAAACTCAGATTTGGTGTGAGCATGACAGTGTGTATTAGAATTTTTAGTTCTAGAATAATAATAATAATAATAATAAAACAAGGTTCTGTTTTATTTGTTTTCTATGTGTTATGAGCGCAATTATATTCTATCCAAATCGAATGACAGATATAAAAGAGATCGATGTGGTTGTGTTTTTAATTGTGAAAGGATTGTGATATGTATTATTTTAATTGCTTGACCTGGTTAAGTGTGAAAATACGAAGATCATTAACATAGAAATCGCATCTCCAGCAAATGAAAATATACAGTGCATGCTGTAACGGTTCTGTATAATTATCATCGGAGCAGAAGAGATTGCATATCAGAACATATCACGATAAAAACGGAGGTGGAGGTTATAAATAAGTTTTAAATTGAGCCAGTTCCAGAATTATCGCATCGGTGATGTGAATTCTGCGATAGTTGAGTGACATATCACTCCAGCGAAGCTGCGATCTCAAAGAGTTATCGCATCGGTGTTATAGGGGGAATCGACATTTTGTAGAGTTTTCCAAGAGAAATTAAAAACCACCGACTTATAACACATCTGAGCATATTAAACATTGGAGAATTGCGATAAATGTATGAATATCGCGTCGGTTACTACAAAAACCAATAAAGTGGGTAAACGCTAAACTCTTGTGATATCTGGAAATTCAACAGTTTGCAAATTGATTCGGCATCGTAGCAATAAATTCTGGGTGTTGCGATATATATATATCTAACTGTTATGAAAGCGTTTTAACGCTGGTGTAAATGGTTGGTGACAATTGTTTTTTTTATTGCGACTTGAATGAAATCTACGTATGCCTGGAACTGTGTTAAGAAGCATCTTAACACTGTTACATTTTGTTAAAATAATATATTGGTTGCGCTCTCTTTGAATAATCAACAAATTCGGTTCCGGTGTTCTAAAAAAAAAAGTTTCTATTGGTATTGCTTTTATGCAATTGTGATCTATTGGGTTGCGTCAATCTTCTGCTGCATTAAGTGTATTGTGACAAGCCATCAAATAAAGGTATATTTTTCTGATAATCTTGGGGCATATCATGAAGCTTTTGAGGAAAAACAAGGGGTGCATATTTGACAGCCATAGCTTGAAGCTTAGCTGAACTAGGGGGTACACTAGAAATGACAGGAGATATGCTGGTTATGGTAGCTGATGTGGTGAAAGCTGTACTTGAAGAACTTGGAAAAGAGGATGGTATATATATGGAATTAGTTGGAAAAAATGTAGTGCTTATAAAACTAGTGGATGCAGTGGATTGAGTGAATGAAGGAAAAACTATCTTAGGATGCAAAGGCAACTTAGGAATAAATGGTTCTGTGGATGAACTTGCAGTGGAATCTAAAAATGAGGTGACAACATACAAAGTTGAATATGATGCTGGAATTATTGTTGTATGAAATTGAGAAACTGGAGGCTTAATGTAAGATAATAAATGGGATAATTTAATAGCTTCATCAATGTCTTTAATCAATGTAACATTAATCCTTTCTACTTGACTTTGAGATTCAGATTTATCTGATTTTCTTTTTGCTGAAATAATATTCTGTTTTGGTTTTAAGAAAGAAGTAAAAATAGGATCTATTACAGTATCTTTTAAATCAGTTTCAGATTTAATTTTAAACAATGATGTTCTAACTTGAAATCAAAATCAATATCAGATAAGCTCACTAATTCTTTGGGTAAATAATTAGCTTTTCTTAATGGTACTCCAGTTTCTAAATTAACAATTTGTTTTTTCTTTTTCTTTTTTTCCAATCTATTCTGGGTTATCTACTATAACTGCAGGCTTAGGATCCAGATTAGACCTAGTATAGTAGGTTTTCCTAGAAGCCAGAATGATTGTTTATGAATACCCACAACCCTTAAAAGTAATCTTAAAGTAAAAAGATAGATTAAATATCTTCCTTTAAGACTAATTTTAAAACTGGAGATTGGTTAGTTCCCTAGTATGGTTGCTAGTATGTTATCACCCTAGTAATTTGTCAAGATTGTGGGATTTTGGTTTTTAGTTTAAGAAAACTATGCGTAACCACAAACCTACTTTGGAAATTTAGGATATAGCCTTCCTAAACTTCAGAGAGGGCTCTCTCTTTATGATTTAAATTTGTTTTTGTTTAATATTTTAGGCTAGTTATGATAGTTCAATTTCATTTTGGTTTTGAAATGTTTGGTGGAAAATAAGATTACTTAAAGACAAATTAAAGAGGGATCTACTAGTCCATTGGGCTATGGAGTCAAAGTCTAGCAAGCAGAACTAGAAGGCAAGGCCAAAAGGATGCTAATGTATTCAGGGCAAGGTAGATAACCCTTAGAGATTTGGATACATTGTTTTGATGAAATGGCTTGTTTCGGGATAAAGGGAAATGAAGGATCCTTTGATCTGGAAAAAGAGGAAGGAGGCAGGGGTCAAACGGGACTAGGAGAAATTAAGAATTCCTAAATTTGGAAATCAGCAGAAAACATTTAAATGATTAAGTAGTTAAGACATGGAGTTCTTACACTAGTCCTGAAGTAATTCTCCTAATTAATCATTAATATTGAAAAACATATATGAAATGAATGGAAATCAGAAAATAAACAATGACAAGATAGATGCACTTTACTCTTCAAATTATTGCATGAATCCTGAATTATGAAGTCCAATTGGCTATTGTCTAGACTGCTGCTTTGAAATCAACACATGTAAGTCTCCAACGTACCAGTAAAATGTCTATAATGTTCTTAGCAATTTTATTCCACCCTAAACACTTCATAAATTGAAGTATTTATACAAATGTTTATTACAAATATCCTAGAGAGATCTAGGAATAACTCTAGGAAATATAAAATATCTTTACACATTAAGAGGGACAGCTGCTCAACAACTTTAGCAAGCTATCCTCTTATTTAGAAAAAATAGAACTATCTTATCTAACAAAACTGTTTGTTGAATAGTTGTTCATGCTTGCTAGCATATTGCAAAATATTTTTTTGGAAGATGAATTCACTGATACTCTTTCCACTTATACTCTTTGACATTGTACTACATCCCTGAGGTTCATTCACGCTATTTATTTATCATGTTACTGCTGTAAAAAGGGAAATTACAGTAGTCAAATTCAACTGGCTATTTTTTCTCTTTGATACACTTTGACTCTGCTTTTTCACTCTTATACTCTTTAAACTGATATTTTAACCTTCAACTGCTGTAAAAAGAGACTTCTCAGTAGTAAAAAATCAAAATCAAACAACTATTTTATTTGTTTCCTTCCCAGACTGACTGCTTCATCTGTACTTTCTTTCATTGTTTTACTTCTTTACTGCTACAATAAATCTGTAAAAGTATGCCATTGTTCAGCATCTGGTATTTTTACACTCTTGAGCTTTCTGAAGTTCTCATCTGCATCAGTATACTTGGAAAAATTTGGTTTAATTACAAACAAATGTTTGATTTCATTATGAAGGAAGAATAAATCTTCAATTTATTGGAGAACAACTTTCCCTGTTGGAGAGCCCTGTGGTAGCGGCTTATTAACCTGTTCTTTGGCATGGTATATTATCTTCTTGTCATATTATTTCTGGTCCATCAACTTATCATTGAAGACATGAATGTTTGGAATGCCAGCTTGTCTTAGCATAGTGTATTTTTCTAAAAACTTGGTAATGGAAAAATTCATGGCATCACATTTTTCTTTCAAGTTGTTCATTAGAGTTTTCTTTGTCAATACTTTCTTGATTTGCAATATAGTCTCTATCTTGTCCTGTATCTTCAATTCTTCTAGCTCTGTCCTCTTCTTACTATTAAAGAAAGTGATTAGCTTTAATGCATGTGCTAGTTTATTTGCTAATTATTTTGTTGTTTTTTGTATTTCAACTTGAGCTGCTAGAAAGAGGTCTCTCTGTTCATATATTATCTAGATTGATGGCCATTGAAGATGTATAGCCTCAATAATATTGGTCCATACGTGATTTCCTATGTAAGAAATCTTTGTGGTGAAAATCAAATCCTTCTGAAGGCTTTTGACTTGCTCTTCAAGTCTTTTAGCTCTTTGTTCATAATTGTTGGCATTAATCAATGCTGCTTTATTGGATACCTCCATATTTTGGATCATTTTCTTCAAACTATTAATTTCATTATTTTTTAGAGACATTTCCTCCATTGATTTGACTATTTTCCCTGCATCATTTGTCTGTTGTACCTGTGATGTTGAAGATTCTATATTGGAAGTAGTAGATGATTGCACTAACACTGCAGTTGCCAGTGGCTCTTTGGGTGCTAACTTTTCTCCCAGTGTCAAAGGAACAACAACAGTAATGATAGGTATGACTATAGGAATGGTGGAAGTATCAGTTTCCTTCACAGTTTCTTTTTCTTTCATCAATATATCCAATTAAATTTTCATATCCTTGATTTGGGAAGTCAATTTTATGATCAACTGCATCATATCTTATTTTTCTTTTTGTTCCTGAAGTATCTCTTTACTCTGTGGGTGCTCACTTTAAGGAAGTTTTAATTGTTTCCTTGAAGCAGCAATATCATCATTTTTCTTCTTGATCAATACTTCAACAGCTTGTACATTTGATGGGTCAGCTCCTATTTGTAAAATTAAATCTTCTAAGGCCTTGATCCTTAGATCTTTTGCATATAAAGAGCCTTTATCAAGTTTCATTTGGTCTTGCAAGTTGATAATGGTATTCTACAAATTGGTCACACTCATGGCCTTTGTCACCACAATGGAATATAACATCTCAGAGCTATGTCTGTGGAATTCTATCTGATCCAATTCATGCACTTTCTCAGTATCTACTTCAAATTCCATCTTTTTGTAGTCAGCCACTGTTTTTGGAGTTGAATTAGTTGGTTGTAAATAGGACATGATCATCTTATTTGAGGAGTAATCAAATGCTGTAAGAAATATGCCTTGATTTCCTGGCTTCCATTTGAGAAATTGAGAATAAATCTCACTTTTAATTTCCTCATTCCTTTGTTTGATTTGCTTATATATCTCCTTGATGTCCAAATATTTTTCTTCTACTGTTTGAGAAGAAGAAGTTTCCATATTAACCTGTTGTTCAATCATTTGGGTCTCCTTTCCTTTGGATGTTGCTTGTTTTCTTTCAATCTCTGTCGAAGTCTCCTTAATTATTGTAGTGGCCTCATCATTGCTATCCTCTAGTTCATCTTCAACCTCAATAATTTTTTCTTTGCCTATGGAGCCAAATCTGAGCCTTTTATTGTAGATGAGTTTGAACTTAGTATCTGAAGTAGTTTTTGCTGTATAGGCTCCCTCATCTCTGCTTCTTTTATTTGAAGACTTTGGCTGTTTATAAGTTACCACAGCAAGTGTGGTATGCATTTTTTCTATTGGCTGTGTATTTGCAGTTAAATCAACCAATGTGTTTTCTTCCCATTCTGTCTGATTAGAAAAATTTTCAATATCAAGCTTTGGTTCATGTATAAAAGGAGGTAGTTTACACTTAACTCTTATACTACTCAAAAGACCTTGGGGGTCATAATTCCAAGGGAAACTCACTTGAAGTTTCAACTTTGATAATCTCTTTTCTATCTCTTTCTTAGCATCCCTGTTATTTACTATGAATGGATCAATCTGATTTTTTAGTTTGAATTGGGTCTTTTTTTTGGATGCCATGAAATTGATGGCATCATCATTCAACACCTGTCTCAAATAATCTAGAGAAAAGACTCTGATAGTCAAAAACTTAGGTAACTTATATGGGAGTAGATTGGTTCCAAAGATTCTTAATTCAGTGTGTTTCTCATACAAGTACCGATCTCCCATTTTACATTACTCTGACAACTGTAATATCCTTTTCATTTCTTCATTTATCCTAGGCTGTTCTGATTTGTGTAGCAAATTCATAGCTGTCCTAATGAACAAGTCTATGAAATTTGCGTATTTGTATTCATTTCCTTCTTTTCTCAATAGTGATGTCCAAAAGACAACTGATAGAAGCTGGCCCTCTACATTCTTTTTCTGCAATGCTATTGGAAAGTGATCTACTTGTGAGAATAAGAACAATTGGAATAAATAGGAAAAACACCTACATACCTCTTCAGTGGGTAAATTTGTCAATTGATGGTGTATGGAGTCAGATATAAACCTGGCAAAATCAAAGATCACAGCAGGAGGCTCACCAGGAGACAAAGTGGATAAAAACCCAAGGGTTGACTCATCTGTAAACTCATTAGTGAAATAGCCCAATATGAAAGATAACATAGAAATTACATGCCTAGAACCTTCTGGAAACTTGGAAGTGGAATAGGGAGGATTCAGCTTTGGAATATCCACATGACTAGGCATGAAGTTCTGAAAAATCATGAATCTTTTAGGGAAATCTAACCCTAAATATAACTGAGTCATGCTTCAATGGATAAGGGGACTGCCTTAGGGTCAAACTGTAACTGCAACATTTCATTGATTGACTCTGCAATGATATAAAAAAGGATTTCCTTGTCAGTTTTTACAATTGATCTTTGGTCTGGGACATAATACTTCTGGCACATTCTTACTAGGTCTTGACCAGGATGTGTTACTAGGACTACATACTTGGGTAAATTTGTATCCTAGAGAGGCATTTATTCTTTATCAAGAAACTTCTCATAACACCAGTTGTGAACTTCTAATAGATTGAATTCTACTAGAGGGTCTACAATTTTGTAATCCAAATCAATTAAAGGGATAATTTCTTCATTAGACATTGGAGGTTGAAGAGTAGTAACAGTCACAGTGGTCTTTGTAGTGATAACAAGAGTAGATTTTGGGGCTTTTGCTACTTCAACATTGGGAGGTTTGGATCCTCCAGGTTTAACAGACTTGGATCCTTCAGCTTTAGGTGTGATTTGTTTTTTTGTCATTTTGAGATAACTAAAGCAAGATTACACTGTTTGCAATAGTTAATTTATTTAAACAGAGGGTAATTAAGCAATCTTTGTAGGCAAAGATGATGGTAATGGGCATTTCAGTGCTCAATTTAGGAATTTGGGACACAAGAAACAAGTTTTGAGACAGAAAACATAGGTTTTATGAATGATTGGGGCAACAAAAGAGATTCTTTTAGGTATTTTGTGGGTTAAAAAACCTTTTGAAGTGTGGAATTTGTCTTTCAAGGGTCTTGGACTGAGAAATTTTCTTTAAAATGAAGTTATCTGTAAACAACAATTTTTGGAAAAAATTGCGAGGGTTTGCCCTCTTTTTTCAAGGTTTTGAACACACTAGAATGAGCAATTTTACTCTTTATAGCTCAATTGGTTTGATTCGCAGTTTTAAATTGTGAAATTGCAGGCTAAATTTGGGAAAAATACCTGATTTGCAGGTATCTTGATGCTTTGAGAAGGGTTTCTGAAGCTTTGGTGGTTCTTGCGGATTGGTATGAATTGCTGATGCAGAGAATAGCTTTAACTAGTCTTCAAACAAGGGATTATCAGTTGAATTTGGATTTTTTCTCTGGGTAAAGGTCAATAATTTGAGCAAAAGGATTTTTTGCATAGTCGGGTAGCTTTTCACAGTCGGGAATGCATAATAATGTTTAATAAACATCATAACAAAGGTTTTATCCTTTGATATAAATATTTAAAAAATGTAATAAATGCGGGTCAAATCTATGGCAGGAGCGGTTCTCTATTTGTGAACACGAAAAACCAAAGGTGGGTTTTGCGCTGACATTGGGTAGTAAGTTGTTTTTATCAAAATGAATGCGACGTAATAAAAATGTGACACGTCATATGAGGCGGTAATGGGAAAACTGCCTATTTCACGCTCGTTTGGGCGTTTGGCGGTCATTTAGTTTGGGAGCGCGAAGATCATCGTCCACCGTTGGATTTGATAAGTGGAAGCGAACGATCGGGATGAGTTTAGAAGTTGTGGTCGAAATTTTTGGGACCGGGCTTTTATTAATATGCGCTGGGATTAAAATATAATAAAACCTTTATACAAAATACTTTATAATTAAAGTTTTAATATATAAAGTTTAACTATATATGAGGTATATGGTTCCAAAGGGTAAAATGGGTGGTGATATATATCAAAGGTTTATATATATGGTAAAAAGCGCTTGAGGCAGGGTAATTTTGGCAAGTCTATTGCAAAGGTTTGGGGTGTGATTTTAAGCTTCCAAAGACATAAGATTTTCCCGAACATCATATATTTTTATTATATAGTCTCTAAACCTGTTGAATGGTTTAATAAACCATAGGGGGCAGGATATTTAGTTAAATATAGTTTTATGCCAAAGGGGGTGTAATTGAGGTTTTTTATTTAAACATGTGGATAATTAACTTTGGCAAAAAAGATAATAATAGTGGGTTTTGGGGATATTTAAATAAAGGGGGTTATATAATAGGATAAGGTTTTCTTATATGGATTTAATAAATAAATTAGAAGTTAATATGACCAAGGATAATGAAAACACCAAAATATATTTATATGGCTAAGTAAAGTGATAATGTAAAAAGCTAAGCTTTATCATTTATAATTTGACCACTTTGACCTAGAATATAATATTTTTGGAGGGTTTTTATGTTTTTATGAATGAAGGAGATTAATCAAGAGGGTATTTTCTTTTCATTAAGTAAAAAGGTCTTTACTTATGAACTTGAAGTGCAAATGGATGAATGTAGGGTAAATTATTATAGTTAGGGATTAATATAGGAATTCAACACTTTTAACTTAACAGTCATTGAGCCTTGGGTCCGGTCCCAACAAAAGTTAGAGAAATGCTCTGAGCCTCTTTGAATGGAAGTTTAGAATGCATAATAACTATAGGGGAGGGTAAAATTAGTTATTGTTTCTTGGTGACAAATATTTACATGCTTCTTCCCACTTCTTTCTACCTACCCAACTTTTAATCTAACATTTTTTCTTCCATTTTGCAGGTGCATTTGAGCTAGCAACCTTGAACATTTTATTCTTTTGAAAGCAATAAAAACTATCTAAATCTACATTATATCATCTGAGGGCTCAGATTAAATTGATGAGCTCCTCTTTATTCTCTACCTATCTACTAATTAGTCAGGATTAAACTGTCCGACTAATCTTTATTCACTATTCTACAACAAATAAAATTGAAACATGACAAGTCAAGATTAAGTAGTTCAACTCATCATGGATTATGGCATTTATTGGCACTCTGCCATAATCATTAGTAACAAAGTAAAAAGTAGTGGCATTTGGACTTGCACACTTTCATGTTTTATTTCTTTTTCTTTGGGGTATATTATTTTTTCTAAGTCCATTGATCTTTCTTTTAGGACTTTTACCCTCTTTTTGATTTTTTATGTTTTTATTTTTTTACAAAATATGGGAAAACAACTTGCAGAAAGCAAGGTATGCACATATTTACAAGACTATCATAACTTAATTCCAAATTATGAATCCTATACTTATATGACCCTAACAGCTGCGATCACAGACTCGTCCCATGAGTACCGTTCTTGTTGTGTGCACAATGTCCTCCATGCCAATATCCTGCCTGAGTTTGATTGACCTCCTTGGTCGACTTTTGGCACACATGTGCTTCTTCCTGCTGGTCCCCGAAGCCTTGTGTCGAGGTGCCCCGCTTGAAGCCAAAGCCTCGTCTGATTCAAAGGACTTAGGGTCGTCATTTGGAGGGGGAGCGAGAGGTATGGTTTCAAAACAACTAGAAGAAACCACTAGGGCGATCATTGCCGAAGTGTTGGAAAAATATCTAAGGTCAATATTCTTGGTAAGGTCAAGCTGTTCAAAACCAATATTAGGCAGCTGCCCCAATAATTCGAAATCCTCCTTAGGTGAATCTTCCACAGGAGCATATGTGTCCGACGTTTCTTGCACCTTTTGTTCCCAAAGCCAGAGGATAGATGGTGATGGGATAGTGTATGTCGGCGAAGGCACCGATTGAAGAAGGGGATCTGAAAACCCCGTCGAAGCACGCGGAAGAGGTGCGGCTAGCATGGAATGTAAATCCGAGTCACTCACCACCATGTCCGCCACACTGCTGTATATATGGGTTAGACTAGGCATCCCACCAATGGCACGATGATCAGAGGACTGAGTGAATATCTGGACGCCCTCTAATGGGTTTGAGGAATAATCCATCAACTAATCGTCTGACATCTGTAGGAAATATCAAGTTCCAAAACCTAAATAACAGAACCATGACAATGGATGTCCCACTCGAGGATTGTGCGATATCACCTTGTCAGTAATCAAAACAGTCATTCGCAGAGTAATAGCCATGATAGTCCCGTGAAACCCAGTTGTCAGGGAAAAATATTAATTTGAGAAATAAAACCAATAATCTTGAATAGTCCGATGCTAAATAATGATCCCCGCCCCCTGATGAAGAGTGACCCGCCCTTGGGGGAATACTTCATGTATTAGATGAAGTCACGAAACATAAGGAAGATAGACCGCAGCGGTGAGATGAGTGGAAAAAACAAGGTGCCGTGGGAGATGAACCTAGGTTAAATAAAATAAGGGAGAGGCCCAATAGTAAACCCCACCCACAGATTGGTGGGCACCATGTTCATGGCCCGCCGACCGCCTCCTCCGTGCAAAGAAGAGCCAGTGATAAATGAAGGAACTCCATGGTTAGGGTTATAGAGCCATAAGGTTCTAGAGCCATTCTCAATGAGCCAACAACTCTGTGAGTGTTTTTGTTGTTTCCTATGCAAAGGTTTCATATAAGATTTTGTTACTATATATTTTTTTTGTTGTCCTAACCCATGGGGAATTGAACATTGAATCTCTTGCTTTACATATGACTTCAGAACAAGGTGATAACCAATTGAGCTACACCTCGTGGGAAAGATTGTATTATTATTAAATATGTTTATATCATTATTAAATAATTGTATCATAATTAAAATAGTAATAAAATATTTTTGAATTAAAATTATTTTTCTAGATAATTTTAAAATTAAAACAATACATCTAAATTAGAAATTTTTAAAATATAATATAAATATGTTTTTTTTTTTTTTTATAAATATAATATAAATATTTTTTTAAAAATATAATATATTTATATATATTAACATATTTTTAAGTAGTGGGAAAACTTATCATAATTGAGTGGTCAAACTAGGAGTGATGACAATTATATTTAGTTGCTATCCCCAAATGTAGGCTAACTCATCACTGTAGGATGACTTGTCCCCGTTATTCACGGAAAACCATGCCGCCTATAATGATGCATTGGTGGTCCTTAAAGAGGCATGATTTTACTTCTACCAAATGCCTTTAGGTCACCGTAGGATGACTTGTCCCCGTTATTCATGGAAAACCATGTGACCTATAATGATGCATTGGTGGTCCTTAAAGGGGCAGGATTTTACTTCTACCAAATGCCTCTAGGTCTTCGGTTGTTAAATTATTTCCTTATGCCCAAGGAATTTGAACTCTTAGCCAAATATAATAATCTTCAGGACATGTTATTAAGATATTTAATTTACATAATTAAATATAATAAAGTTATTATTTTAGTTATTATAATATATTTATAAGATAAATATATCACATTGTATATAGTTAAACTTATGGCTAATGGTGTTTTTTTCATGCCTAGATTTACCTATATTTTATATAATTTTCTAAACTATTTAATTTGTTATAATATATAAATTTTCTAATATTTTGTTAACCAATGTAAGGATTTGGTGCCTAACTCATGGCATACTTGTGACAGGAAAAATAAATACATGTTGATAAAAAAATTATATTGGAGAATGAAGATGATGTTGGATTGAGTAAATAGGACTAGAATGACACAAAGGAGGAAATACAGTTGATTTTGGGCAAAGTGGAACTCCAACAAAAGGAAATGGTGATGTGACTCAAGTAGATGGAAACCCATGTTGCTCCTGGTATGGGTTTGAGTGGCTGAAACCAGGGAGCATCATCCCCATTGAGGTGGATGTATCCACTTCTTAGTTTCATGATGAATTTGGTCTCTTTGTTGTCTATGTTTCTTGTTTTTCCACTGATTTTAAAGGTAGCTTGCATTGTCTAGTTTATATTTATTTTTCAATTTCTTACAAGTATTAAATTATATACGATTTGATTGCTTCAGAACCCTCTTTGGTTTTTGAGACATTGTCTAGACACATGGTTTATTTTTTGAATAATATCCTACTTTTTTTTCCAAAGGTCTAGTTTCCAAAGTGGTAGTCCACTGACAAGTAGGGCTATGGGACATATATAATCTTTTTGGTTAATAGAAAATTAGTTTACAATTTTATTTTATTTTTCTAAAGTTTCACTTATAAAACATTTCATAATTCTCTTAATATATATTTGAAATCACTATAGCCCCGAAGGTTAGCTCACTTAGTTGAGTTCCCATCGTGAAAGATGGATTCAATTCTCTGGACACTCTTGGGGTTAGGCTCCATGGTTGATCTAGTAGGAAGTGGTCCTTTGCGGTATATTTGCATGGTACAATTATTCCATGGTTGTAGTAGTCACTAATATCAAGGGACTGTGAATCACATTGAAAAAAATATTTAAAACCAATATTGAAAAGAAAGGAATTTAAAATTCCATATTATATTCATTATAAAAAATATAACACTTTTAAGTGTGTAGGCCTTTATATTTACTAATCATGTTACATGAGATTTCCCTAAGTAAACTTTGTGAAGTTTTTGAAACCTCCAAGTTTTCAAATGGACACCTCACCCATTATCAAGGAAAAAAAAATTGTAATAATGATAAGCAATTGTTGGTAATAAAAAATAAAAAATAAAATTTGAGAGATAACTATTAAGAAAAATAAATAATAAAATACAATGTAGTTATGAATTTAGATTAAATTATGTAAAAAATTATTAATAAAAAAATCTACCTTAAAGTTAATAAATCACAAAACCTTAAAATAAGAGAAACTATTGGCTAATGCTTACAATCAAATGGAATCATTAAAAAAGGGGAAAAAATCTAAAATAAAGAATTAGAGGACCTCCTTGACAGATAGAGTTATAACCGAGGAAGAGAGTGGTGTGGATGTTTTGCGAGAAAGTGCCTTGATTTCTGTTTGTACTATAATCTCAATCAACCTCTCTAGATAGAGAAGAAATCCCTATCATTTTCACCATGTGTCTCTACCAAAAATGACCAATGCCCCTGAAATCACCATGTCACACATCGTCGATGGATTCACTCAGAGGTGTGAAGATGGGTTTCAGCCAATTGTACGGTTTTTTATTTTTTTCGTTGCCACCTCAGAATACACCGATCATCCCTGGACAAGGATTTCTAATAATCCATGTGCGAGGATCCCTTCTCCCTTCTCAGTACAGTAATAGTTGTCAACGACAACCAAAATTTAACAAGCCATAGGCCTATTAAAGGGGTTGAGTTGAGTTGTATATGCCCAAAAATATATATTGTATTTGTTTATATTTAACGATGGGCATATACCGTCTGACCACATTAATGTGTCAATGGCCTAGGAAATATGTATCGTCATTGTCAATTGTATATTTTATCTTGCGCCTCCCGCTAAAATGTTGCAAACCTAAGAAGTAGGATCGACCTACCCTCCTAGTCACCAATGAATGACCAATGTCCTATGAAAATACAACGTTCTCCTCACCAACTCCCATCTATCCCATTAATGATTATACTTGCTAGGATTCTAATTCATATGACTCCAAAAAACATAAATTCAAAAATCCCTAGGTAAAATGCCAACTTGCATCATAATATGGTGGACTTGGTGCACTGTTTCATATTGAAACCTTAACAAAATGTATGACACAGCCACTTCAACTGTGTAACATCGTCTGTGTCACTTTCTAAATTCCAGAACAATTACTACACTCAAAAGGATATAAGGATATGTATTATTAGAATAGACATAAGAGTGTCTAGATTGTCCTCTTACCGAAGAGAATCAAATAGAGACTAACGATCCCAACTACCTTCCACTATTAATGATGTTGTTGTGGTCAAAGTGTGGAACCTACTATCCTCTCCCTTGAATTCTATGTTCTGGGATCTAGTCGGCACTATGTCCCCAAACATCGGATGCCTGAAAAAAACAGATTCTTTAACTTCTTTCAGGAGAAGAAAAAATTCCTACTAGATAAGAAAATCCTCCTTAGATCAATTCACATAGTCTGTATCTTAGCTAGCATGGGTCTTTTCCCACGCTTGAAGTGAATTTACCTGTCTTAATGCTCCTGTATATTTTTGTCTATATAAACAAACACGTTAGCTTCTCTCCGTAGGAGAGAATTATTTTCTAACAGAAAAGTCACCCTGAAAAGTTTTGTTTATATAAACGAACACATTTTTCTTATCTTAGTAGAAGAGAAATATTTTATGACCGAATAGTCACCCTAAAATGTTCAGGTGTCCTCCTTAGCTCCATTCACATACACTGTATCTTAGTCTATGTGTTCCTCTTCCCGTGCTCCGATGAATCTCCCTGTCCAAGTGCTCCTATTTTATTTTTTTATCTGTAAAAATGAACACGTTAGCTTCTTACGAAAAGGAAAGAGAGAAGTATCAGTCTCTGCCATGAGATGTGCATATCAAAGTCTCCCATATCCCTGAAATGCCAACTTGGCACCTTAGTGCCATTGTTATCTTCCGCATCTTGCTTCAATTTCAACTCAACATGAAAACACTAGACTTCCAAACCCCAAATGATTTAGTTGCAACCTAAAATACACATAATTAAATCTCAATATCAATACAAAATTATATATTCAAAATATATTGAAAAATAAACCAAAATATATTTAAAGATAAAATAAAATAGAATATTTGAAAATATTTAAAATAATTATATAATTATATATATATTAATTATAAATTGAGTAAAAAAAAACATTTTCTATCCTATATATAATTCATCTAATCAAAATATAGACACATTGTCACTTTGTTAGAGAAAAGATGTAGTCAAATAAAATTGTTTTTTCTATTATAATACCCAAAAAACTTGGAAAATTTTTAAGTATGTAAAAATCAATTAGATATGATAGAAAATACATTTCTCCATTAAAAAGGCGTATTAGAATAGTCGTATATTGCAAAAGACCTATGTTTACCATCAAATGCATAAAGGAAATGTAGCATTTTTTCATCAAGGCATTAACATCTTTATTAAAGAATTAAAGATACTCAAATCCACCTATTTTGAATATATTTTAAGCTTATGAATTTTTTAATAAAAAAGAGTATGTATAATGCAATTCGAAGTTATTGGTGGGGAGGCTTGCGTCACAATCCTGCATTTAAAAACAAATCAGATATGCTCACATTAATTCAAAAAATTACATTTCAAATTTAATTTCCAAAATTGCACAACAACATTCCAAAATAACAGATCACGTCGCATGCTAGAGAGAACCCCGATTGTATTTGGATACATAACGGCCTCCTATATTTATATTATTTTGCATGTTAGTAATAATAGTGTATAATACTGTGTAATTGGAATAATTGGTATGTGCGTTGTATTTAATCAATATTATACACCGATTAGAACAAGGTTTTGGATATTATTTTTGGTTTTGTTACAAGGTTTTTGACCCAGCTCCATGGTTTTGGGGGCGTGCAGGTCTTTCTTCCGCACTTTAACCCTATTTTCCTGAGATTTATGGTTACATCAAAACAAACCATGAAAGATTGGCTTCTCGTTTCATCACATTCTTTAGTAAATGTGTTGAATTGGATTGAGCATAGTACTGCTAGACAATATTATCTTTAAGTGGGCTGGAAAGAAATTTTCTCAATCTTTAGATTATGAAAACACAACTTTCAAGTGTTGTTTTTTTGGTTTCTCAAGATCGAGAATAGTCTACTATGGCATCACCCTATTCCTCATCAGAGGAGAATCTACAGGCTAAGGATAAGGAACAAGCATCAACATAATTGTGTCGAAAAATAGCTAGCATAAATGCACCCATAAGTATGACCATTCAAACAATGATAAAGAAATTCCATGTTCAGGATATCTCTCTCAAAAGAAAGACGATATGGTCTTCTCCTAAAGTGTAAATGATGAATCTATAGGCTGGGTAGACTTTCCTAGGAAAAAGAGAGAAAAAAGAAAAAAAGAGAAATCCATAAACAATTCTGGAAATGCTATGAAGCTTTTGGAATCATGATACAATTTGATTTTTTTTTTTTGTAAGCTGAGTAGTACTCATTTTCATTCATTTTTCATAAATGGCAGATTACATTATATATTCTTTTCTGAGGCCTCAACCTGCCTTGGTGGGAAACCAAGTCTTTTGGCCATCGAAAGGAATTGTAGACCATCCAAACCGAAGAACCTGCCCTGGTGGGAAACCAAGTCTTTTGGCCATGTAAAGGAATTGTAGGCCATCCAAAACCAAAATGTCTTCAGTTTATCATATTCAGTGTTATAGGCCGAATTATCTATAAAATTAATAGAGTTTGACTTACTATGCCTATTGCCTTCTACATTCTTCAATAAAATAGACATAAACATATATAAACAGAGACATGACAATAAACTGATAGGACAATAAGCAACTTATTCCTAGGAGGAATTGATGGGCGTTGGGTCTCTAGCACTTGATCCGGGGATCTCTGATTGCTGAGGACACTTCAAGAGTTATTCAATTCTACCCAGATGGGCATTCTGTCGCTGGATTTGGAACTACAAAAGCTCGAAGTCTTTGTGAATTTCTTGCATTGACAGATCAACTTGCAAAAACTTTGTGGTATGCATGATGACTTTCGCCACCAAATGTTTCATCCTCCAATACAACTGGAGAGTTTGCTATACTTGGTGACTCATATAATTTTCTTTTTGGAGTTAGTAGAAATTAATTAATTTACAAAAAAAATGGTTCTTATGCATCTTTGATGAGGGTGCCAAATTATTAGAAAAAAATTGGGATAATATTTTATTGTAATGGTTAAGCAAGTTAAATTGGAATTATTATGTTATAGGTTTTTTTATATTGGAGAGAGAATTTTTTATATTATAAATATTATAAATAAAAAATATGTTTTTTTTTTTTTTTTAATTAGTGTTTAATTAAAGGTTGTGATTAAATTTATTAAGTTATTTATAAATCTTAGATATTTATTTGTTTTCTTGTAAGTACCCTTAGTTTAACAGCACCAACCAATCTATTGGATGGAATAACTATCTACCTACTAACAAAATGCTTCTCTTAAGATAGTTTAATTCCCTTAAAAATGAATTTGAATTTGAAAACTAATAAAAACTAAACTCTATTCAAATTAATTAATCTACATCTCTCATACATTTGATATCCAATTATTACTAAATAAAATTTAGAAAAAAAATTAATAAATACTTCTTATATAATCAATTTAATTCAACTGATATTCAATTATTAGTAAACTAACAATTAATAAATGCTTCCAATATAATTAATTTAAATTAAGTTCGACTTTTATAGATAGCAAAATGAAAAAGAAACGTTTAATCATGTGATATGTTTTCTTTTCCGCAGAACCGGAGACTCAATATGCACGCGAAAATATAATTTCTCATATTAGTTTGGAAATGGAGTATTGCAAG
This sequence comes from Pinus albicaulis, assembly GCA_034641835.2. Taxonomy (NCBI): domain Eukaryota; kingdom Viridiplantae; phylum Streptophyta; class Pinopsida; order Pinales; family Pinaceae; genus Pinus; species Pinus albicaulis. The sequence goes on along the minus strand of CM076570.1, from coordinate 1,536,028,665 downwards.
ATGGAAATGTAAAATTAACTTATAAATTTATGCATGTTTACTTAGTGTAGTTTAATTGGTGTTGTATTGTTTAGAAGTCATGTGTAAAGTAATTTTTAGAATTAAAATAAATAAATAAATATATATATATATATATATATATATATATATATATATATATATATATATATAATTTATTTGATTATATTTAAAAATTTTATAATTTATAATTAGATAAATATTTTTCCAATTAATTATATTGTTAAGATTCTAATAATATGATTGATCAAAAAAATATTTATCTAAAATCCATCTTATTACAGTTTCTATTAATACTAATACTACGTTGCTACCCTGCCAATTACCGAATCCATCTTGTCAGGATTTATTTATGCAGCGATGCATATTACAGAATCCATCTTGTTACAGTCTCTATGCATATTACAGAAACCATCTTGTTACACTTTCTATCAATGCTGCTTTGCATATTACAGAATCTATCTTACAAGGGATATTACAGTCTTTATTAATGCTGCCAGGGATATTACACAATCATCCCACGCATATATTTTTCTCTTGCCAACCCTAATGTATGTATGAAAGGAAAACACAACCCTAAAAAACCATATATCAGCGGCCCCGACGTTCATAGGAATTCTGCTGATCGTAATAAAAAGATGGCTCATATGTCGCGATTTCTTTGATAATTTACATTAATCACATCTCCAGCCTTATCTGTATTCATTCATAACAGGGATCAGACTGAAATTTACGGAGTTAATTGCTGTTAATTGGAAAACCCAAGTTGAAGAGCAGTTTGAATAACTACAGATGTCGGTTGTGTGCTTTGATTAATTTCCATTGCAATATTTCCTCCAAAAGCATTATCCATATAAAGATGAGGAACAGGGACCTCGAGTTGACCTCTTGTGTGACTGGAACCATCACATCCTTGTATCTGGAAAATTAACGAGTGTTGAGATCTACTTTTGTGTTAAAATGAAATTTTGATTTCTCACTGTAAAATGAATAACGCTTCTCGCTTTCTCTCGACATACTTTGCAAACAAAGAAATGTTAAAAAACATAGAGGTAAAGTATAACGTATTTTCAAGAAATACATAATTTTATTTATTTTTAAATACAAAATATAGATTTAAAATAATTGTTCATTATTTGTAAAAACAAGAAATAAGTATGGCAATTTCATGTATATTTAATTTTTATTTATTATTGGGATAGGTGTTTTATACAATTTTAGTATGTAGAAGTGATTTCAGGAAGGTAGAAATCGAAAATCATAAATAATTTATTTATTTATTATGCTTATTTCTTTAGTGTTTAAAGAAAAATATAGTGAGTAGGTTTTACCTTTATTGCTATGCTAGTAAAGTTTCCACAAAACTATGTTATATTGAACATTCTTGTTCAAAGAACCAGAGTGTGTATTGTCACCATTTAGTTCTTGAATAATAAGTTTAGTGTAGTTTGGAGGGTGTAGTTTTCTTTAAGAAAGAGTTTTCTCCATTAAATTGAAATTGTGTTGTTGAATAATATGTTCTTGAATAACAAGTTTAGTGTCGTTTGGAGGATGTAGTTTTTTTTGAAGAGAGAGTTTTCTCCATTAAATTGAAATTGTGTTGTTAATTATTTGTTGCTTTTGTAAATGGTTTTTTTTTTTAATTCTCTCTTTTTATTTTTGCACATTTTTCTTTCATGCATTTGTATAAAAATCTGTGTTTCTTTTCATTTAGTATTAAAACTTAATGATTTTAAATCTAAGATATTAGGACAAGATTTTAGGATCTAATTTTTATTTAAATTGGAGCTTGTACAAAAAGAAACCTTGTTGCATTCAAATGTGAAGCAAGATTAGAGTAGATATTATGAAGTTTAATGAGAATAAATTTGAGATATCTAAGTTGAAGATGGAAGATTATGGGTTGTAGTATCTAGAACCAAGGAGATAAAGAAATGAACATTATTAGACTTTGTATGGTCAAATAAATATTATTGGGTGTTTATAAAGGAATATCATATGATCTTTTTGGAAGAAGTTCAATAATTTGTATTTGGTTAAATCTTTTGTTAATAAAAATTTTCTAGGTAAAATGTTATTTTCCTTGAGGATGGGAGATGGTGATTCTATGGCCAATCATCTAAATGCATTCATCACGTATTTGGTGAAATCTTTTGTTAATAAACTTTTTCTATGGACAATGTTATTTTCCTCAAGGATGGGTGATGGTGATTCTATGGCCAATCATCTAAATGCATTCAACATTATTGTGACTCAGTTCATATTACATGGAATGGAGAAGGATGAATATGATAGTTGTATGATACATTTTATGTTCTTTTCAAAATTCATTGGGTAGCTTAGTAATGGCCATACCAAGAACCATAAAAAAATTAATGTTTGATAAGGTAGTGGGTGCTTTAGTTTGAGAGGAGGTGAGGAAGAATTCTTGTAGATCTACTAATGAGGCCTAAGTAGTTCATCCAAGATTAGAGGAGTAAGGAAAGAAGGAAAGAATAGAGAAAGGGTAGATCTAAATCCTCTGGTAGACATAAGTGTTCTTGAAATTTCAAATTAAAATGTTGGAATTACTACAAGGTCAAGCATTTGAGAAGGGACTTCAAGGAGATAAGAATGAGAAGGAAAATAATGAGTTTGAAAAATATTCTCAAGAGGATGACATAGATGCTTTTGTTGTATCTTTAGAAGGCTATGGTGGTAAAACTACGAGGATGATATAGTATGGTGATTCCTTAGGCATGCTTTCCCATAAAATTTCCTCTAGCAATTGTTAGCCATGATATAATTTTTATCATATGGCACTATAAAGGGGATCAATGGAGATTTACACACTTTGTATCGAGTATGAATGATATTGTCACTAATAACACTTAATGATTCAAGTGTGTTGGGATTTTTTAATCTCACAAAGGGTGTAATGGTCCTTGATGATTCTATGGTTTTCACCAAGGGTGTTTATGTGGAAACTTCATTCCATTTTGATGCATGCATTGTTTAATTTAATAATATTTCAATTTTTGTAGCACAACTATCTATAGGATCTATAACCATACAATTAGAACCTCCTAAATAACATATCACTTCATAAATCAAGTTGCCTATAGAGAAAACAATGTTATGGCACCAAAAAGGTGGCCACATAGGTGATAAGGGATTATAGGTATTGAAAAAAATTCTCAATGTATTGAATGCTATTATTCTTGAAATTTATTTTTGTGAGCTTTTGATATACAAAAAATAGAACCATGTTCAATTTGATTTTGGTTCTTACAAGTATTTCATATTTTTGGAACTTTCTAATGTATTTGGTTTGGTAAAGGTTTGTTCAATTTATAATTCTTTCTATTATGTGTCACTCATAGATAATTACTATAGAAAGGACATGGGTATATATCCTTAGAACTAAATCTAATTTTTTTGATATATTTATGGAGAATAACACTCTCTTGGAAAATTACACTAGTATAAAGATTAAGGTATTGAGGACTTATAATGGTAATGAATTTTGTTCTATAGAGTTTGATAAAAACTATAAAGATAATGGCATTGAAAGAAATAAGAAAAATCCATATTCTTCTTTTACTCAAATACAATTGTGGAATGGATAAATAGAATCTTAATTAAGAGAACTAGGAGTATGCTCAGTGGATCTAACTTAGAGAATAATTTATGAGTAGAATCAATTTATATTGCATGTTAATTTATCAATAGGTATTCTATATAAACTCTTTTGTATAGGGCCCATATGGTCCTCTTGATAGGAAATAATTCCCCATTTCAACATCCTATGTCTTTGGTTGTGAGGAATATGCGCATGAAGGAGAAGCATTTGAAGTTAGATACAAGTGAAATGTAACTTTATTATCTATGAAACCAGTGTGAAGGGGTAAAATATTTGGAATATTATGGCTAGAAAGGTTTTTGTATGATAGAAATGTAATTTTCAGAGACGCTAGGCCTTTTCCCACATTGGTGTGGCTAGAAGCAGATGAGAATAAGTAGTGATTTTACTACCACATAAGACCAATAAAATTGAACCAAAAAATGAAAAATAAGTTCATTATAGACCTATTGATGAGGAGGGTTGAGAGAGTTTGGAAGTGAATGAAGAAAATCCTCTTCAAAATTAAGGAGGCATTCTTAGTGAAGATGACATAGATAGGTATAATTATAGTATGTATATTTTTAGATGTATATTTTATTTATTTTCCAACTCAAATGAATCTATAATGATGAAAGAGACAATGAAGATGGAAGTAGATATGGAGATTGGCCATGGATGAGGAAATGGTTGCACTTAAATATATAATATATTAGACTTAGTTTGGTTCCCTAACTAATGAAACCCATTTCACGTAAATGAGCTTTAAAAAAAAAGATTGATTTAGAGAGAAATGTTGATAAGAACAAGGTAATGTTCATTGAAAAAGGATATTCATAGGTTGTGCATATAAAAGTTGCTAATATCCTTTACCTAATTGCGAAGATAACATCTATCTGTTTATAATTACTTATAGTGACAACCTTTAATTTAGAAATACAATAGATGGATGGGAAAAAAAAACATTCATACATGGTTACTTAAAGGAGCAGATATATATGACACAACCATAGCCCTATGTTGAAAAAGGTAAAGAGTCATTTCATTTTCTTGCAAGGTAAGAAAATATTTAAATGGTTTCAACAAGTCTCCTAAAATGTGACACCAAAAATTTGATTCTTTTCTCTTACTATTATTTTTTCGAAATCCAAATCAAATATTGTGACTATAACAAAAAAATTGGTGGTTATTTCCTTTTATCACTCTATATGTAGATGATATTGTATTCATTTGGAACAATGAGGATTTAATTTATCATGTGAGTCTTCGTTTTTAGCATAATTTGATATGAAAGAGCTAGAAATGGGGGTTGCAAAGCATATGTTGGGATCAATATAAAGAGGAATAGAGTGGATACAATGTTTTATTTGAGCCATAGTGATTATTTAACGTATATGCTATAGTGGTTTTGCATGGAAAATTGTAGGTCATTCAATGTCTTGATTTCAATGCAAACTAAGCTTTGAGTAGTTCGCTACAACACCCAAACAGATGGATGATATGGCTTATGTTCCTTATGCTAGTGCATTTGGTAGTTTGATACATGCTATGGTATTGGTGATTTTTTTTTTTGTCATTTATGTCAAATAAAGGGGGAGAATACATATGTCCAAGATAAATATTGAAAATGAATATGGTTAAAAATATTGTTTCTAGACTTTTTATGCCCCATTTGGGATGCCCTATCTTTGAACAAATTTTGACCCTAATTTCATAGCTGAAATTGGAGCATAGGATATATGGTTGGAAAGCTAGTTCCAAGATAATTCTTATAGAATATGGAACTCCCTCTAGAGAAACATACATATGAGGACATATGAAACATTTCATCATGATGACCGAACCAAAGTATAAGCAGGCCAACCCAACTAGTTTTAAGGGCTAGGCCCATTAGTGAATAGACAAACACTATAAGTAAAGGCAATATGAGTGTATTTAAACACCATCCAAGGAATAAGAGATCTGAAATTTCAAGAAGGGTGAGGAAGAACTTTTGGGTAATTCTTGGTGTCTAAATATGAAAGAAAAAATGTGATTTATGGGGTGAATGAGTCGTATTTGAATTTTTTCTATCAAGGAAGACCGTGGATGTATACTATACCCTCAAAAGTACGGAAACCAATGCTGCATTGATATTGTATTCTCAAAGCATATGACAGGGGATAAGATACAATTTCTATCTCTAAAAAAGAACAAAAAAGGAAGTTTCACTTTTGGAAACAATGCATCAAGTAGAATAATAAGTAAAGGGGCCATTATCCTTGATAATGGAAAAAAAAAGCTCAAAATTTTTTCTATTTTGATGGTATAAAAGATAATGCCTTAAGTATTATCTAAATGCGGGATTAAGGATATGTTGTCATATTCCTTCTATAGTATGTGAAATCAAGAAAGTAGATTATGGAAAAGTGGCAGCAAATGCAACTAGAAGGTCAAGTAATGTATACAATGGAGAAAATGAAAATTTTTACTTTGGAAATTGGATGAAAATTGGCTATGGAATAAAAGGTTCGGCCATATTAGCTTTGACCATGTATTGCTAAATTCAACAAGAGTGAGAGAAACCATTTGATGTCAAAATAATTAAGTTGTGTTGCATTGTGTTCAAATACCAAAAAAGGAAGTAAAAGGATGTTCAAGCATAGGGAGAGTAGTATTAAGAGAAAATATAAAAAAGAGGAAGTGTTGCATGTAGGGAAATATAGAGATAAGGTTTACAGGGGAAGCCTAGTTGCAAGAAAATGAGAATTATGAAATCAAAGGAAGTAATTATTGCATTGTTAAGATATTAGGGGGAGAAATTGTAGCCATAAGTAAAAATAACCCTTCAAAATTGATGTCAAAGGGAGAGAATATGCATAGTAAGAAAGTGAGAAGTTTTAGTCACTAAGAGAAGTTGCAAATAGAGGAAGAGTTGCAGACACTAAGAAATTTTGCATAAAGAATAAGAGTGACAGATAAGGAGAAGCACAAGTTCAAGAGGAGCATTTCCTTTTCCATGATGTCAAAGGGGGGGAAGTTGCGGGAACAAGGAAAATTGGAAACATGCAGAGTTATTTAATATTATTGCAGAGTTGACTAAGGGTTTCCATCAATGACAAAGGGGGAGATTATTGCAAATAATTTTATCATTGATGTCAAAGATAAGGGGAGACTACTTATGTCCAATATAAAAATTGAAATTGAAGACTATAATAAATATTGTTTTAGGACTTTTGAGGGCTAATTTAGATACCCCATATTTGAAGGAATTTTAAATCTAATCTAATAGCTTAATTGGAACATTCGACATATGATTGGAATGGTTATGTAGATTCCTTTCCATTGGTATATGGAAATCCCTCTAACTCCATAAGAATGAGGAGATAAGAAATATTTCATTGATATGACCCAATCAAAGTACAAGTAGGTTGACCCAAATAGTTTTACAAGTTAAACCAATAAGTGAACATAAAATTACTATAAATAAAGGAAATATGAGTGGATTTGAAAACCACGTAAGGAATAATAGATATGAGGTCACAAGAGGAGTTTTGGAATCACTTTTGGGTGAATCTTGGAGTCTAAGGGTAAAAGAAAAAATGTGATTTATGAGGTGAGAAACACATTTTGGTATTTTCACTATAAAATTTTTCCTGAAATGGTTTAAAACTTGAAATAGAGAAAATATATTCATGTGCCTATCATTAAAATTTTATACATTGTTTTTTATCATTTTAGATATATGTTGCAAGGATGTTAAGCCTCTTATATGCTCCAGAAATATTCTTCAAATAAATCATCCTGGAATTTTCATTATAAATTTTATTTTATGATGTTTTGGAACGTGAAACTTGGAGCATACATATAGAATATATTCATGTACCTATGGTTAAAATTTTAAACTCGAGTTTGTTAACATTTCGAGGATATGGTCTGAGGAAGTTAGGCTTCTTGAATTATCATAAAGTCTACTTCAAACATGTCAGCTTGGTATTTTCATTGTATATTTCCTTCTTCATAATACAAAATATGGTGGAGATAGAGAACATATTTCTAGGTACCTAGAGTAGAAGTTTTAGAATATGTTTCACTATAATTTTAGAGATATGATCTAAGGAACCCAGTGTTCATGAATGCTCCTAAAACATGCTTCAAAAATTTCAACTTCAAATTTTTCCATAATTTTTTTTTTGAGGTGTTTCAAACTATGAAATATAGAGGGGACAAAGAAGATATATCTAAGTAATTGTAGTAGAAATTTAAGAACCATATTTTTAAAATTGGATATGTGGCATGTTGTGTGATTTCATTCTCTAGAATAATCTGGAGGAAACAAGTTTTTGAATAAGAAGACTTGATGAAGGAAGAAATAATAGGTATAATTTTTCGAGGGAAGGGAACTAACATAACTAATGAAGATATAAGAAATAACCAGACTTGGTAAAAGCATAGGTAGCTAACAAACATTGTGAAGAAGCAATCAGATTTAGTGAAGTAGGTTAATGCCTACGAATATTTGCAGTAGTGGGGATTGGTGTCTTTTGTAGGTCGATTCCTACAAATGTTGCAGTATTGAGGATAGGAGTCTCTTATATGTTAAGGGGATAGGTGTCTCCTATAGTTTGGTGTCAATAAAGAAATAGATGGGATCCATGTATCTTGTAGGTTGGTGACTACAAAGTAGAAAAGGGAATTGGTGTCTCCTTTAGGTTGGTTCCTACAAAGAAAAATTGGGCATTGAGGTTCTTGAGAGTGTAGACTTCTATGATCCATATCTATTATATCAAATAATATTCCAGAGAAATCACATTATAATTTTAAGAACAACACGTTTCGAACTACTCAGTGTAGTTCATCCTCAGGAGAATAATGATTGTGTTGATAAAAAAACTTCTATATATATTGCTAAGATGCATACCGGTCAATCAGAGCCAAAAAATTGAGCGTTATGATTGAGGTTCTTGTAGTTTATCACTTGAAAATTTATGTAATAGTAGGTTGGTGCCTACAAGATCTTCGATATAAATATTTTTTATGGCTTTCTCCCATAAGGTGTTCCATGTATATCTTTTGTTACTTGTTCAATTTATGAGATTTATGTTTTATGATGTATGAATATTTAAATAAGTAAGATGTGTAATTATATTGATGCATTCCCCCTCACTCTTAGTATAATTGTAAATCCAATAGTTATGTACAATACCGAACTTTCACTAATTTGCGGGAATCTTGCACCAATCCATGGCTAATCTAGATGTGAACATTGCGATATAGTGAAGTGTATGTTGATTTGCAAGGTACTTATGAATATTTAATTTTAATCAAAATGGTTTTTCATGGGACCCACACTTCATGGATAATGGTTATGTGGATTTTGATAGTGTAGTTGATGCAGATAGAAGAAGATATATGAGTGGATATATGTTTTGAATATTTAGTGGATTAATAATTTGGATGAGGAAGTGACAAGTTAAATGGCCTATTTTTTGACAAGGATATTGTAACTATACATGGTTTTAAGATTCCATTTGTCTTATAAAATTGTGTTCAAATGTAGGGATAAACCAAAAGGCTACCGCAGTTTAATATGATAGAAACAATTCCATTTGTTTAACTAAGAACCTAACATTTCAAGTGAGAGAAGGCATATAGATATCCATTTCCATTTCATTAGGCACATGGTAGAGGATGGAAAGGTGATACTAGAGAAAGTTAACACCTTTTAGAATGTTGTAGATGCATTCACAAAACCAGTGAGAAAAAGTAAATTCAAGTGGTGATGTGAAACTATGGGCCTTATGAACCTTGAAAAGTATCTCATTTTCAATGTATTCTCCCCTTTTCTCTTGAAAGGTATACGAGAAGAAAGAGAATGTTCAGAAATGTGTGCCATAGACCTTGTTTTCTTGTAGTGGAGAAGGGAATAAATGGAGAGCTATAATAAGTACTAAATGTAGAAAAATGGTAGAGAATAAATATAGAGTAGTAATAGGATATAATTGTCAAGTGGTGAGAAGGAATAAGTGTAAGACAATTGTAGGGAATTAACCATTGGTGGTTTCTAGTATGTACAAATAAAAAACCATATATGGCGTATGGTTTAATATTCCTATTTATTTAGTGTTAGGGATAGAGGAAAATATATTGTGTAGGTTTCATATTACCATTATGTTTCTGAAATTTCCTTAGAATTATGCTTACTCTTTAAATTGTAATTTAAATTCTTGTCCATCGTAATTGTAATTTGGATTTCACATGTATTTCCAAACTATTTTATTGGATATTGATAGTGTCACATAATCCTAGTAACCAACAACAACATATTTTGTCTCTAAACTAAACAAGGAAATAACACATTTCCTCTTTCTTAGCCAACTAATTTCACATCTCAATCAAATAAATACACATGGAAATGTGGATTTTCTCTTTTTCACGTCTCCTAACTAATATACATCAATAAAACGATGCAAATAAAATATATCATTACCAAGATCTCGTCAACATGAGGCATCCTATTTTTTTCTTGCAAATAACTAAATATTTTTTTAATAGACATTTAATGTTCCTTTCGGGTTAGCCACAAATTTCCTCACTGCCCTTATTGAATGTACTAAGTCTTGTATTATGCATACCATGGGTACATACAATATTTTACAACTCTAGCATATGGAATACTAGTTGTGTATTCCTTTTTCTTATGTATTTTATTAAATAATTTAGTAGAAAACTTAACTCTCACTTGGAAAGCGACGTCTTCATTCTAACCTCATTAATAATGTTCTAAATCTACTTATTTTTACTAAGCTATATATATATATTTTTTGTCTATATAATTTTATCTGTATGCCTACATGACAATGCATTGCACCATGAGGCTTCAGATCAAATGTGTTGAATATCAAGGACATTGGTGTCTCTTACTAATCCATATTGTAACTAGTCACTAATATATTACTACATATAAGTATACAATTAAAAAATCACTAACCACTTCTTTATAGGAAACCCAATGGTTAACAATGTTTATAACATATCCTTTTTTCTAGCACATAATTTTCAAACATGTTGCACCATTCCCTTAGGGCCTATATAAACTTATACAATTATATCTTGAGTTTAAGTATCCATCAATAAATTTTGTTTTTATTTCCATTTACTCAATTCTAGATGATAGGTTGTTGTTAAACCCAACTACATCCTAATAAAAGTCACCTTTTCTATGGTTGAAAGAGTATCTCTCTAATGTAGTCCTCAAACCTAATAATATCCTTTCGCCACCAATCTTACTTTATATCTCTTCATTGTTTTATTTTATGTATTCATTGTTAAATCAATTTAATATTTTCATAAGGATTCCTATTGAGTTATAAAATGGGAATGCAAAGGAAATAATAAAATAACAGTTAAAATAATAAAATAAGAGTTATGAAATTTTAAATGAAAATAAAGATAATTACATTTTTAATTGTTTTTTCATCTTATCTCCTTATAGGTTTACTCAAATGTCAAGTGTAGCCACCCATTGCATGAAAAAATAATTTTCGAGTGTAGGAATCCATTAGAAGTAGAATTAAACTCTGCATCCAATGGGTTCCTACACTTGACATTTAAGTAAACTTATAAGGAGGCAAGTCAATATACAATTAGAGAAAGTAGTTTTCTTCTTTTCCCTCAAATTATTTACCCCTAATGGTGACATCATCATATTGAATCTTATTGGTTCTTTTAAAGCTGATTAGTATATATTTTGTCTTGAAGCCCATTTTTTACTTCAAAGTTCTCCTAATGATACTTTATTTTGAACACCCATTTGTAGTTAGTAGTTTCCTTGACTTTTCACAACTCTTCTAAAACCCATTCATAGTTATGCTATAAAGATTATATTCCTTCCTTCATTTTCTCTTTCCACTGCATAACTTCAAGAAAATGTAGAGCCACTTCAACATTTTTATGCCCCTCACTAATTGGATGTTGGAAACAAAAAATTAAGAATGATAATTAGAGATAAGCTTATGTTATTTTCATTCATTGATATGAAACACATAATATTTGATCATGTAACTTTTAGATCCATCTTACAAGATGTCTCTTAGACTCCTCATGACTCTTCATATTCCCTTGAGACTATTTACATTTCTTTCCAATTGAATGTTACAACTTATCATAATCCATAAGGATTAGGCTTCTAAGATTAATCACCCTAATTTGAAGGAGTGTATGTAAGTCAAAGAAAAGACCTCAAATATAGAAGTGGATAACTTTTAATGGTTGATAGTTCTCTCTAAATAAGGTGATTTTGACATGACCACAAACTATGTGACTTGTCTTAAAGGCATAACAATTGGAACATTTCCTAATTTTTCTAGAATTTGATGTTATTTGTGAAATCTAAGTGTTCATAAATGATTGTTTAAAGAAGACGATAAACTCATTTCTTGCAAAATATGTAAGTTTTATAGGCCATGGCCGTTTAAGGAAAACCAAAAACTTAATGGTGGTATTTGGATGACCAAAAACTGAATCATACTAATGGAACATGGCTCCAACTACGGCTTTAGCTAACTCTTGCTTGAGGCTTCGATTGTTGTCTTTTTTTCTAGTTATGGCTCGAGTGCACTTGTTTCTCCTAAATTGATAGGACTTAAAAACTTGAAGCTACCTACCAATTATTGATATTATCATCCCCTTTCATACACAAATTTACAAGGAAAATATATGTGCATTGCAAGATCTATGAACAATCAAGAATGGATGTTCTGGCATGACCAATATATCTTCTTAGTCATAGATGATCATTTCCAATAAGTGGTTGAACCATAATCAATCTTTACTTTTACATGTTTCTTATGTCTAGAAAATCTTTCTGATTATGCTTTTTAAAATTCTCACAAGAATGAAGATCAAAACACTCATCCTCCATGTGGTCAACTACATGTAAATGTTGGCATTCATGAATTCATATAGTTTAAGAGGAATTTATTTAAAAAAAACTAGCGCTCTAGAACTAGATTGGTTTGGAATAGTTTGAAATGTGAAGGTCACTTCCCTTTTGTGTCCGAAAATGATTTTATGCTTATTGTTGACGATGGGCTCAGAAAGTGTAATTAGAAAACGTTTATCACAAACTTCATCTTCACGTGAATTTTCTTCTAAAGAAGCACTGCTGATGTAATAATGTGTTGGATAATGATATGAATATTTCTCAAACTTAGAATGAGAATTGTTTCAATCAAATAATAATGTAGAATGTTAATTATTTTTTTTGTAGTTCATCTTGCTAGAGATATGACTCAAAGTGGAGAAATTGGATTTTATCATCCTTATCTTATAAATATATTCAAACATGGGGATTTTTCAACTATGATCGTATTATTGATAATTATAGTAGTATTCAATAAATTTAACAATTCATCATTTTGAGTAATTTTATCAACAATTTAAACTCAACAAATGAGCATATGACAGATGTTGGATTCTACCTAAAATTAACCCATTTACAATGCAATTCATCTTACTTTCACAATAGTACAAGTAAAATTACAACACTTCTATTTACATGCTACCATTTTTCTATTATTTCATTTCCACCTTACATGTTCCATCTTGTTCTATTTCAAATTCAATCGTACTCTATCTTCAAATAGATGTTCTCTAACAATCTTAATGCCAATATCATATACTTACATGAAAAAAAAATGTTGATATAAAATTGATTTTGTTTCGATGCATCTCACCATAATCCCTAAGGATTAGGTTTCCAACATCAACCCCCCTAATTTTAAGGAGTTTATGTGAGTCCAAGATGAGAGCTCAAATATAGAAGTGGACACATCTAATGGTTGAATGTGCTCTCTAAATATGGAGAGTTTGGGATAACCACAAACCAAATTTTTAATGAAAGATAAATTCTTTTACTAAATGGTGGTTTAAGGATCACCACAAAATATGTAACTTGGCTTAAAGAATTAAACGTTCTTAGAAAATTTCCTAATTTTCTAGAAGTTGATGTATTTTTTGAAATGTAAGTGTTCATTGATTATGGTTTAAATTTGATGAAAAACTAATGTCTAGTAGAATATTTATTTTTTCTACTAAATAGTGGCTTAAGTAAAAACAAAAACTAAATGATGGTTTTGGGGAGACCATAAACCAAATTTCACTCATTGAATATGCCTATAACTATAGCTTTGGCTAGCTTGTGCTTCAGGTTTTGGTTGTTTGATCAAGCTCACTTGTTTATCTTCAATTGAAAGGACTTCAAAACTTGGAGCTAATTTCTAATTACTGACGTTATCCCACTTTGCATATACAATTTTACAAGAAAAAGATATATGCACCGTAAGATGTGTCAACACCTAAGAATGAATGCTCTGGCATGGTTAATATATCTTCTTTCTCATATATGACCATTCCCAAGAAGTGATTGACCCATAGTTAGTCATTACTCTTGAAAGTTTCTTATGTCTTGAACATATTTCTTATTATGCTTTCCACAATGATCACAAGGGTGAAAAAAATCCTTTTTAGTAAACTCTTCTACAACCAAGCAACATATCCTTTTCTATGCACTTGATATAAATGAATATATGATTTTGCGAAGCTTCCAAGGATTTTATGTGTATCATTTTGTCTATCAAGATAGAAGGGCAAGTTTTATGGCCAGCAGGCATGACCTTTTCTCTTTTCTTGCAAATTACACAAGTAGATATCTGTTCATTTTCACAACTTGATGGTTACATTGGAAGTTTTCCTTCACAAAATTGTGATCTCCTTGTTAGTTAGATTAATGTTTAAGTGCATTTTTAGTTGTTTTCTTACTACAATAGTTATGAACACATATTATTTTGTAGTTAGTTTCATGCTCTCATTTTTTCCATTCAGATTGAGTTATCTGCACTTCATTTCTCTGCATTCAATTATTATTCACACTACATCACATTTATCTTTTATATTGCATTTGGTTTAGTATTTGTTGCATGGATCATTTTCTTCTTAGCCAAACTTCTTTTCTTGCATATCCCTTTTCAAGCCTACATATAAAAGAAATGATAGAAGATATTGTTTACCCATATTTCCCTGTGTTGATATCTTAGTAAATATTTGTATACAATTGTGTTTTTCACTCCATGAGACGGTCACTATAGGCCCTAGAATCAAGTCTAACATCATGGGTTTTTGTTTATGGGTCCGATTTTTAACAAGGAAAATTTAAATGGGTACTCATGGGAAACCTTAATTAGTTCACATGATATATATATTTAACCGCAACTCTATTTTCAGTATGTTCCTAAATACTTATTATGTGCTTTCACTGTCCACTTGTGAGTCGAAGATGAGATGTAGAAATATGGTATGAGGGACAACCTAAGTCGTAAAATATTTTAGTTTCTACAAAAAAAAAAATAACCTCTCTTTCTTGTAAAATAAGTCAGGATCCCTCATCCACCTTGATGTAATGAATGCCCTAATAAATAATTTCAATGTGCATGCAAAAGAAATAATTAAATAAAAAAGGGTAAAGGCATGAGAAACACTTCCTTCATAGATAGGTGATGCAAGCAACTTTCTTGGGGCTATGGATGCTCATTGGAAAAAAAAACAATGCTTGTGATTTTTTTAGTGACTTCGTTGGGGCTACGGACGCTTGTTGGAAATGGAGCAACACTAGAAACTCACTTTAAATTTTTGAACACGATAATCCCTCTATCATGTTATCTATATCATTTTTATAATCTTGCATGTGTAAACTCTTGGTTTAACATATGAAGTTTAAAAAGACCTAACTACAAGAGATAAGGATGGCACATTAGTAAGTGCTCAAGTAACTCATAGTGGTACCCTCAGTAACAGTTCAATATTTTAATTATTATTTTCAAATTTTTGTTTTTTCAAGGGACTAAGGTAGAGATGTTGGATTCTACCATTTCTTCTCCAATCATTATAGCCACTACATCACCCCCAAAAAATTTCATCTTGTAAACCTGAATTTTGGGTTCCCCTATGATTTTAAGGGTTTTAATAGGTATCCCTATGTCTTGAATTGATCGAATCCTTAGATGAACTAGCCATCATTCAGGGCTATGGTTGCTCATGTTTTCACAAGGAACATTGCCTATTCCCACCTTGTTTCATCTTGGTTCTCATTCTTCTGAATTCATTATGATTCTTGTAATTTCTTCTTCATTCATTCTCTTTTAAGGCTTTATAATACCATAGTGTAATCTATAGGCATAGGTTTTGTTTTGTGTGAGTGCAAATTATAGTCATACTTCACCTGGATTCTTCCCTCCACAATTTGCATCTTTAGGCTTGAGTTGTCATGAGCATTCCATGGTGATTTTAGTCACATAATAGCATTGTCATGGTGGAAATTTCCTTGCATGTCAATGCCATTTTCTGTGATATGCTTGAGTGTTTTTAATTTGTTGGAGAAAAAGGTTGGTTTACGCATTCAATATTGAATCTTCAAAATACACATTTTTCATTGAACTTATTTTCAATAAAATACATTGGGTTAAGATGATACCCCCTCTATTTCTCCCCCTTTACACTTTGGTGCTTAATGCATAATATTCTAAAGAAAGAGGCCAAATGTAGAAAAGGGTCTCTCCTCATTAACAACCTACACCTTCATTTTGTTCAAATGAGGTGACTAAAATTTATTTATTTTTTATCATGAACCTTAGGCCACATTGGAATTGTGATTTGATTTGTATCTTAATGTACTTAAACTAATTTTCTTTGATTCATAAAGATCTAACTTATCAAACGTTGAAACAAAAGCCACTTTCCTCATGAAAAATAAATCTCTTAATGATATGGATTTTCACACCCATACAATAAAGTATTCTAAAAGTGTTTCCTTACACCCATTTGTGGTTTCAGTGTAATATCCACACACTTTCTATTTAACTTGCAACTCAATGAGTAGTTTGTTTACGTAGGCACATTCAACCCATGCCATAATGTCAATCCTCTAGTAGGTTGCCTCTTGAATGTGGAAAGTGATTTCTATGACACTTAAGAAAAAAAGTATTCTGGTGATCGAGAATTATTCCCTTTGGTTGCAATTGTCATTTTCATCATTATAATAGTGTAAGCATCAAGGCATCACAACTTATAAGGCATAGTTTTTTTATTATTTATTTTTTATACTTTACAAATTCATTTCTCCTGCTTAGCACCATCCAACCACCATCCTCCTGTAGGCATATTTAGATCTGACATTCAAATTGACCCGCATTACCAAAACATTCACATTAGATACATTTTATTAAAAGTGGTAATTATATATGTTTTGGGAATATGCTTGTTTAGGTTGTTTTTTATAAGTTGAATAACCAAGGTTAATATGCCTTGGGACTCATGGTGTCCTTTTGTCATTATTTACTGGTGTGGCCAGATAATATTGATGGATGATGGTGGCTCTATTAGATTTGAAGATGTTTCCAAAAATAACTTTGAAGTTGTGTCAGGAATGCTAGCTAATGATTGAAAATAATGATCAGATTAAACTTCTTAGTAAGTAAGATAACAATTTGAACACAAATCTAAAGGGTACAGAGGATATGATAGCTATTTTTGTTGAAGCATCAGAAGAAAGGGATCCCCTAAATGGTGATAGAGAATTGGTTTACATGAATTTTAAGATATTTACTACACTTGATGGAAAAGGAGTTTTTTTTAGATATTGCCTCTTCCCACAAGGAAGAGGGTGGAAAACCTAGAGAGTAATTTGCAACTGAAGTTTAGGGAGAAAATCACAATCAATAGGTTTAGTCCAAGAGCCAATGAATGGCTAGGGAAGATTTAATGAATGTCCATGGAGAGTGCTACAAAGAAAAATGCTATGAGGAGGTAGGCCTTGACAAATTTCTCTCAAATATTTCTTTGACGTTTTGAAGGCTGCATTAGAAGAGACATGCATGGTTGCAGAGGAGCTCACCGATATCTATGAATTTTTCCCAACCACGTTTCCTCCAAGATTTCAAATTATAATGTAGCTTTATGTTGAGACATTCATTTGAATGCTAGGTTGTTGAGTGAAAAAGAAAATGAGTTGCCAAATTTTGAGATTTTGATGGTGATAAGATGGGTTGTTAAGTACCAATATATCCTTGTAGGTTTGGGTTTGTACAATTATTTAGCTCAAGCGTGTGCCAAAAGTGGTGTAATGGATCATCTTATGAATGCTTGTGGTGAGCATATGCAAGCTACAATGAAAAAATTGTATGCAAACATATTGAAAGTAGATACATGACATCTACACAAGAAACCATAAGATGATAAGCTATACACTCCAACAATAGTTGATTTATTTGGAATTTTTCGTGAAAAAGTGTAGATTGTGCAATAAAATAACACTGATGTAATTCTATAAAATGTATCTTTTTTTATATTCATGATATTGTAAATTTTCATAAAGATGAGAGGTAAATTCTTGTGGAGCCAATCACCTAAATTGGGTTGGAATCATCATGTGCAATGGTTTATTTTGAAGACACTTGCAAGGCATTTCTTGAAGTATTAGAGGTCATGTTGGAAGTTGCAACTCACAAATCATAAACATACAATGCATTTACAAGGTGTGAATGTGACTATAAAGTGTAAATGCAATTACAAAGTGTGACTGCAACTATAAAGTGCAACTGTGACTACAAAGTGCGACCATGAATACAAAGTGCGACTGTGACTACAAATTGCGACTATGACTACAAAGTGCGGTTGTTATAACAAAATGAGTCTGCTACTGCAGAGTGCACCCGTGGATACAAAGTGTGACTGCGACTACAAAGTGTGACTGCGACTACAAAGTGTGACTACAACTAGTATCTACAATTGTTATTTGTGACGATGAATGCAACTACAATATGTAATTGTGATAATCATAGTCTTCCCTCATCGCATTGTAGATTAGATTTGGTGGTGGTTTGACTCCCCCCTCACGATTTAGCTCAGAGAATATGTTATTGTAAATATATTTTGTCATTTTTACTAAAATAATAAATGTAAACCCATGTAAAATGAAATATGAGGAATATAAAAGGTCATAAGGAATACGAAAGGTCACAAGGAACGTGAAAAACCAACTCCCTATTTTGTATAAATATATCCTCATCTCTATTTAGAGGGTACTTTGAACACTGAATCACTACTAGCATTTATATAGATATTGTGCTTAGGTAGTTGGAACATTCCCGGCTCATGCCAACTTTTAGGGTAAGTGGTGATGAGACTAGGGTTTTGTATTAGAGGTGATATGAGAAACCCTCATTCCACTATTGTATTTTGATGGGATTGTTGCATGTGTACTTGGATTTACAACATTATTAATTAGAATTTCTTCATTTTTGGCATAGATTCTCATGCATTCATGTGTTGGTTGTAATGGCTAACCATTACTCCAATTAGGTGTGTGTGTGTGTGATTTCATGTTAGTTGTATGTTAATGAACTAATTTGTGGCATGTGGCTTATATATTTTCTTTGGATCTATACTCACTTATTGCACACTATGCTAGCAACTTACTGTGAAGTAATTTTTAATTAATTTATAGTACTTTCTTTCTAGTATGATTTAGATAGTATTATCTGAATAATTCCTCTTGAGGCATGCTTTTATTATTCTTTTGTTTCTTTGTTTATGTACATTATTTGCAAGTCTGTTAATCATAGGTTGATTTCATGCTCAATCTCTAGTAATTTCACACTTGCTCTTGTGCTAACCTCTCTCCATTTGAACATTGAAGAGTAAGAATATCATGGTGGAAACTGGGCCCACATACCTGATGGGGATTCTATCCCAAAGAATGTGAGTTCTAATTGGGACTTCACACTATGACAACTCCTTAGCTATTGGAGATACATTTTTTCATGTCAAGAAGTTCCTATAATATTTCATAATTTTGCTGAAAGTTGATGTCTTTCGTGAAATGTAAGTCTTCGAAGGTGATGGTTCAAAGATGATGACAAACTCACGTTTAAAAAATATGTAAGTTTTCTAGTAAATGGTAGTTTAAGGAAAACCAAAAAAAATAATGGTGGTTTTGGGATGACAACAAACCAAATCACACTCAAGGAATATGGCTCTAGCTATGGCTTTGTATAACTCTTGCTTAACACTCTTATTGTTACCTTTGGTTATAGATATGGCTCAAGCTGCCTTTTTCTTTCTCAATTGGTAGGACTTGAAAACTTGAAGCTAAATGCCAATTGATACTATCCCCCCTTTTCATATACAAGTTTAGAGACAAAGATATATGCATTTCAATATGTGTCAACACTCAAGAATGGAAGCTCTTGCATGACCAATATATATTCTTAGTCAGAGATGATCATTTCCAAGAAGTTATCAACCCATAACCAATCTTTATTCTTACAAGTTTTTTATGTCTAGAACATTTTTTCTGATTATGCTTTCCATAATGCTCACATGGTTGAATGTTATAACCAAAAAAAGATCACCTAGCCATTTCTAACTAGGTGGATCGAAATATATCATGTAGGATTGATTTTACCATAGTAAAGTCACTTTCACCACGGGAAATAATTCAGTAAACCATTTTTATTAAATTATTTCTGATTAAAATTAAAAAAAACTCATGAGAATAATTAAATAAATTATTATTATTTAATTTTCTCTAGGAATAATTATTAAATCATTATTTGAAAATTATTCCTTGTCGCATTTGACTAAATCACCTAGGAATAATTAAATAAATCACTATTCATTTATTATGCCTTAATTCCATTTTTTGGAATAACTGTTAAATCACTATTTAATAATTATTTAATTTTCACACCTTTCTTAATCTTCGCGAAATAATTAATAAAAAAATTTATTTGTTAATTATTTCTAAATAAAGATATTTGACCATTTTGAATCTCTTTTCCCTCGCCAAAAAATATAATAAAGTATTCCTAATGGTTAGATCTTGATTTTGGTCAATAATATTTATTATTCCTCATTTTCAAGATTAAGTTAATACTTTACTATAAATAAGAGGGTTTTCCATTCATTCTTCACCGTAATCATTATCATTGTCACCATTATAGTCTTCATACTTTTGAGCTCCCATTAGAGTGCTACACATTTTTTGGGTTTTTAACATATTGAGAGAGGAAGATCTATTACTGAAATTTCAGGAACATCAAAGGACTCATCCCATGGAGGGGCATTTACGACCCTTTTGTAATCTCCTTTACTAGGTGTTATTAATAAAAGTTCTATTCATTCAAATGTCTTTCCATAATTGGGTTATTATATCATATTTATTTTGTTGTTTGTTATTTTAGATCGCATGCATCTCTTTTTTCTGCAGGTTTTTCTCACATGATTATTGTAGATATGAAATATAAGAAGCCACAAATGTGGTTAGGGTCACTTGTCACCTATGACTTAAGTGATATCTTGTTGGTACGCGATCCAAGAAATTTCATACTAACAAATGGAGCCTACACTGGGTTTTAAGTTACATTTGTGGTCAACAAATGATGACTCCACTAGTGTAAAAATTTAGTTTCCTAGGTGATTGCAATTTCAGTGAATTTTTCTTTTTCACAACTATTAATAGCTTCTCAATTTCTATTTATATCTTTTATTTCTTTTTTTTTGTCAAACTTTTAGATTCTGGTGGTTTTCTAATTCTTTCTACATGTCACATGTACTAGGTGAGAAGGAGATGAAAAAATCTGTGAGATCTGCTGATTGAGAGTCTCGAGAGAAAAAAAAAACAATTTTCAACCCCAAATCTACGTCTAGAATGTACATTTTGGCCCAAATACTGTGTTTTCCAACTGCTTTAGGTTAGTACCTGTGTTTTGGTATTTTTCTGATATTTTTTTAGGTTTTTTCCAGAATTGTCGAGAGTGTTGTGTGTGTACTGGGAAGGGTTTTTTGCCTATATTTCAGTCTACCTTAGGCATGTATTCTTTTATTTTTTCTCTTTCAAGTAGAAAAAACACCCTTAGGTTTAAGAGTACACCTCCACCTTATTAGGAAGAGATTGGTTGGTTGAGGAGTCTACGGTTTTAACATTTTCAACCATTGGATTTCAGGGTTTGATCCACTTTGTTACAACCTTTTAGGATAGGTTATTTCACCATTTTAACTATGTTTTGAGTTTTGTCCTGCCCTCCCCCTTAGGACCCCCTTGAGTGTCCTAGGTTGTTGAGCTTATGTCCTATCCTTTGCAATAATTTTCACCTCTAATTTTTATTTTTTGTCTACACCATTTTTAGCATATTAGAGCCTTTAGATATTAGTCCCTTTGACATTAGATATTGTATGCCTTTTGTGTGTTTTTGTTATCTTTTTTTCCTCTCCTTTTTTAGTTGTTTGAAAGCATTTTTGTGTGGGGTTTGTACGCTCGGATTGGCTGTTTATTTTCTATCAATTTACAACATTATTTACATTTTTTTCAGCACTTTATTTCAGCAACACTTGGTATCATCAAATATGCTCAATTAACTCATACACCAAATACACTTTTCACACACATTTGCACACGCTAAGTGAACATGAGCTTGGTTAACACCTCCAAGAAAATACTTGAAACAAGTCATATAAGAATAATCTAACACACATAGATTAAACCCACTTGGGCACTAGGGCCAAACAATTTTAGTAGTTAGGCGTAGGACCTGTGGGATAGGCTTCCAATAACACCCATCGATAATTTATATTAAGACATAGAATTTGACGTTGTAGGGAGCTTGAAATCCTTCACCATCCCACGGTCCAAAGCCAAAGTGTGTGGGCGAAGGCCTCGAATTTGAGGTCATCGTGTGAGAATTTATCCTCGTGGCTACCCAACCTATGGTAGGAAATTTCATGTAGTGGTTGATCAAAAAGAAGCTCAAGAATCAACCACCACTATGGGACGAATGCAACCGTAGTGAACAATCATAGGAAAACACCCTATAGGACTGGTTGTGGAAGCAGTTGGTTCTCTATCCTACCTTTATCTAGACAACTCTACTTGCGGGGATGAGATTTCGTCAAGTAATAAGTTATTTGGAAGGACATATAAAATAATAAATTTAGGATTGTTTGAGGATTTAGACCACCTATAGGATAGAGCTCATTTTCGTTGATAGGACTTGCTTGCTTGTATTAGAATAACATCTCAATATAGGTATTTTACACTTAGCACCACTGCACTAGGTGTATGCTTGTTTTTTTATACTCTTATGCTCCTATAACCCTTCGTACTTAGTGTCATAATTTTCTTGACATCATTGCAACCACTAAGTGTTTGTTGTGGAGAATTTGAGGCCTTCACCCTCAGTTTCTGTTAGGAAATATTACTCGTCCCCTTGGAGTTAGATTTCATCCTCCCAGTCCTCCATTGAGTACTCATTATGACTCTGGTTTTACTGATTATTCTAGTTCTTCCTTTTATTTGGCCTCTTCTCAACCTCGTACCTCCACCATGTCAGGCACCAACGGAGGTGTGGGAAACCCAGGTGATAACCTGGGTAACACCATCATCAGAACCTCTTCTGGCATGGTCACTCCTACTCCATTACTAACCTTCATGGATGGTTTAAATCTCCCTGATTTTAACTAGTTGATCAACAATCCTCTTCTCCATAACCTCAATTGGCTAGCTATGCCTACCAAAATTCCTTCCAAAATACCCAAGTTTGAAGGAAATCCTGGAGATGATCCAAAAAATCATGTTCGCTCATTCCATATGTGGTGTTCATATAATTCTATCATTGAGGACTCCATATATTTTCTCTTGTTCTAGCTCACTCTTACTAGAGCTACTACTAAGTCGTATTTTGATCAGCCTAGAGCCACTCATTCCACTTTCGCAACTATTGCCAAAGAATTTATATCGTATTTCCAGCTACCTCTCTATTATGAAACTGGTACCAAACTCTTGAATTCTTTTTTTCAAACTTCTGCCACTCGCCTATCTAACCATGTTGAAGAATGGTGTAGAAGGAGGAGCATGTGTAGGGTCCCTGAATTTGAAGGCCGTATTTACATGGACTTGTTCCTTAGATTGATTTTCACCCCCATAGGTAAATATGTCGCTTTTCACTTCCCTCATTATGAGGAATATTCTATCCAAGTAGCTTTGAAATATGAAATGATCTATGCTTAGTAAGGTTATGTTTATATTATTCTTCCTGATCCGCCTCGACTCGATGGTGTTAATGCACCAGAGGCATCTCATGTCGCTGACAGTATCGTTGGATCCATTTTACACCCTTAACCTCAATCATATACTCCACCTCCGATGAGTTATGGTAAATAATATGGGGAATTGGTTCCTCTTACACCTATCCCCCTCCCAATCCTTCATAATTAAACTCTTATCCAAGTCCTAACACGTCATATGCATATTACCATATGCATCAACAAATGTCAATGCTAGCTGTTGCTCCACCTATTTATCCCAATGTTGGTGCTCCTCCTTATTATATGTATTCACTGCCTTGCACTCCAACCCCTCAGGAACTAGTTCCCCGGCCCTCCATGTTATAAAATTATATATTAGAGAGTAATGCAACACATAAAATATGCAGAAACACAAACACAGAAAACATATAAAACAAGAGAGACACATATATGCGCAGTTCACCCAATTTGGGCTATGTCCACCTCGAACAACCAATCCTTCCTTTCTATTATCCAGAAAAATGAAGAGACACAACCTATAACAGATCCGATGTAATATCCTCTGTTCTGTATCAAAATATCCCTATTTTTTTCTCTCTCTGATAATACACATATGATACCCAGTCGCAATTACAATGCCCTCATAAGAAACGAGGGGTTTCCTTCTAGGGAAAAAAACCTAAATTAAACATAACTTCTACCATCATATCATCCGCCTAATGAATGACCCATATTGACTAGAAATTACAATACTTTTAGAAGGAAATTTTACATTTTTTTTAGCTTCGGGGGCACTTCCCCCGAAACCATTCATCGGGGGACCGCTGGTCCTCGGACCACCCAGTTGAGGAGGGGATAGCCCCCCCTGCACCCACCCCCGCCCCCCCCCCCCCGCGTGGAGGGGTGTACAATATTCCTGGGGTATACATATGGCTGAAGAAAATATCTCTGAATTAGGATGAAAATCAGGCTCCACACCCAACACTCCATGCCTCCTCAACCTCTGCCACAATAACAACCTCCTCCACATGGTAAAGTGTATGCTCAAGAGAGCGCAACCAATGCCCCTAACCCAATTAAAAGTAATAAGGGAAAAGGTAACTGGAACCACCAATCTCAAGGTAATGAGGGTAACGAGGGTCCACCACATATTGCACCTCAGAGGAACCAGCCTAATCCCCCAACCCAACAACAGGGCGGAAAAACTAAGAAAAAAAAATCTCTTCGTATGAAAAATCCTTGTGCATGTTGCAACGTATATGGCCATTATACTCATGAATGTCCCCTTTTACCTCATATGCATAAAGCATGTGAAGCTCAAGCAACTTCCTCTAGAGGAAAACAATCTATGGCTCCACATCGTCATGCTCCCGCTTCATCTCAACTGGTTGTGCTTACTAATCCTTTTCCTCACCAAGGATATCTAGCTTCCCAAAATACACAAGCTCAGGTAGCCCCCAACCTGCACAATATGGTCACCATGATTATCAGATCCTCATGATGAATTTCGATGAATTCAACACCAAACAAGTCAACCTTCAGGCTTGATCACACCAATATGACAAGCCACTTGCTAAGTCAATGATTGAGTCCCAACCTCAAGCTTCCACCAAGATCTTATTGTAATCAAATGGTACCTTATATATCCCTCATCCTAAGGTCAAGGTCATCCCCAAGATCTCCAAAGTTCCATTATGTCCAAATTTTTCTTTTGCTAAAAACACCCATACCTATAACATAGTAGATGACCTTGGGCAATCTCCTACTGCCATGTCAACACTGGAAGTTCTCCAAACATGCCCATCCCAACCGAAAACTCTACTCTCTTCTTTGGGTGTCGTGGATCCTTCCGACAATTGTATGATTTTATTTGATGCTAATGAATCAGAACATACCCCCCTACCTTCATTTGTTGAATTTCAATTACCATTCTCCATAAGAAATGACATTGTTCAACGATGTATCATAGACGAAGGCACCTCCACTTGTGTGATGACTACTAGTATTTCAAAGAAACTTGGTTCCTGTAACTTGTCCCCATCCACCATTACTCTCCATGCTTGGGTTGATCATCCATCATATCCCCTTGGCTTATATTACACTGTTATATCACTATTTCTGGAAAGACTATTTCTATTGACATTAGGGTCATTCATGCCCCCTTAGATTATAACATTCTTTCGGGTCATAGTTACACTTATGCCATGCCAGTTGTCGCATATGCGGTTTTCTATAAGATTTACTTTCCTCATAATGGAAAGATTGTCACTATCGATCAATTGGCGTACTGTGATTCTAAGTCTTAGAATTCACCTCAGTCCAGATCTCATCGATGACTATAAATAAGACTATATTTTCCCTCACCAATGTCCTTCCTGGAGTCTACAAAGATTTTTATTTTCTTGATGCTTATTATGGTCCACTTCCTACCCCTTCTGAGCCTATCTCATCCAGTGTTTGCAGTTGAAAGAGTCACGGGCTGCTCACAAATGGCTCGATACACCTTTCCAATAGCAAACGCCTCTGCAACCCTTTGTTCCCAACTCAATCTATACTTAAGGTATAATTCATGAAAACACATACTCCATGTGCTGAACTACATGAAAATATTAGAGTTTATGAATTTAAGTAGCTCAAGTGGAATTTACTTCAAAGAATATAGCATTGTAGAACTACATTGGTTTGGAAGAGCCTAAAATGTGAAGTTTCACTTCCCTTTTGTGTCCAAGGCTTATTCTATGCTTTTTTTTTTAATATGGGTTTGGAAAGTGTGATGTAACATGTTAATAAATAACTTCATTTTTATTATTATGAGAAAATGGTACACTCTTTTGTAAAAAATAGAAAGCACTCACAGTCAGTAAGAAACATGTATAGAGAATATATTTCTAGCTGGAAACATTGTGAAAAGAAAAAATCAGAAGGTTTTCCTAAGGTTGAATTAAAAAATCAACCCTTGTGGGTGCTCCAAAGGAAGTTATTCACTACCTCACAACTTTATCTTCAATAGCTGCAAGCTATTGAGGGTCTCTATAAGCACAATCAACACCTCGAGATGAAAACTTGCTTGAAAAACACTCAATTTCTTGATATTATGGGCTAACCATTCAATCCTTCAGCGCCAAGAATCCTTAATTGCAAGAGGATCGTAGCTCTCATCTCATTTATGAGGCAAACAACCTCATTGATGAGCCAAAGGATGGAAGGAACATTCAAAATTTCCATAAATGCAAGATCATGGAGAGACAAAAACAAAAGGAAGTTGTGCATTATTATGTTTCCAAGATTGCTTCGAAGCAATATAGCATAGCATTGTGAGGAGAATTCCACCTTTTGAGAGGGTTATCTTTGCTTCTTTGAGAGAGAAAGATCTTGCAAAAGATATTGAAAAGGGAAAATCCTTGTTGAGAGATATTGAAAACCATTTCTCAATCAACTCTCTTCAAGTGTATTTGATATTCATTTGAAACTCTTCCACTACTAGCAATCAATAAACAGGGTCATTTTCCTACTAATTTGTTGATTTGTTTTTCTTCATAAGCTTGTTTTATTTTGTTCTATTTTAGTTTTTTTAATGCATTGTTTTTAATTAATTAAATTATTTTTTAGTCCATGATTCAAAACTAACACCACTCATTGTTTTTATATTTCCTTGTAGGAATCAACTAGCTACAAGGAAGGTGAATTTGGGACTCATATGCTACCAAACACACCATACAATATTCATTTTAGTTTTCTTCTAAAGCGACATCACCTATTTTATCATGTTTTGGATGATGAAGTGAATATTTCTCTGTTATGCAACCAACTCACATAATATAAGAAAAGATGGATCAATGAATTTGAAATCAACCTCTTCCAGGGGGAAACATCCTTTACATTACATAAATGAATAATTCTTGGATGATTCAAATGATAAAAAACTAATTTCTATATATAGGAGTCTAAGGGGTCCCAATATAATCATATCCTACATAACAATAATACTGCAAGGGCTCAACAATAACAGTAGTGGGCTTTTATGGGACACAATGATAACACTATGGGGACCACATGGGCACAAAAATAACAATAAGGGGGCTACACTAACAATAAAAATAAGGGGATACACTAGTATTATAGGGACCTAACATGACGCTCTCCTTCAAAAAAGTGTTTTCCTTAACACTTGAGTAGTTCTGGATTCTTCTATATAAAATTCTCATCCTCCCATGTGGAATATTCAGCGGGTAAATTCTTCCACTTGATGAGATACTCTGAAATTGATCAATTTCGTAGATTTTGAGTTCTTATTTCTGTGACTGCTTCAGGTTCCAATATGAGTTTTCCTTCCTCGTTAAGTTCTGTCAATAATGTTTGAACTAGGAGTTTGTCACCTATAACCTTCTTTAGGCATGAAACATGGAAAACTGGGTGCACTCGGGAATATGCCAGAAGCTCCAATTTGTATGCCATAGTACCAATATTTTGCAACACCTTGTAAGGACCATAGTACTTTGGCGATAATTTACTATCCTTCTTAGCTTGCTTGAGGGACATTTGTTTGTATGGTTGTAGTCGTAAAAATTCCCAATTGTCCACATCAAAACTTCTTTCGCCGCGATGTTGATTTGACTCTTGTTTCATTCGATTTTGCGCCAAAGTTAGGTTATCCTTCAAGAGTTGGAGAACTTGTTGTTGATGCTCGATGTGATCTTCCACTGCTTGAAACTTAGAGTTTTCTCTTAAATATGATGTGATGGACAGTGGATGATATCCATAGAGTGCCATAAATGGGGTCATTTTTGTTGTAGTGTGGAAGGAATTGTTATACCACTATTCATCCAAAGGTATTCACTTGACCCATTGTGTTTGTTTATCAGATACAAATCAACAGAGATATCCTTCCAAACATGTTTTCACGATCTCAGTTTTCCCATCAGAGTGAGGATGGTAAGATGAGCTATGAACTAGTTGAGTACCCAGACAAGAAAATAATTCCATCCAAAAATTCCAGTGAAAATGGGATCTTTGTCACTTATAATAATCTTTGGGTTTCCATGTAGCTCTTGATTTGTTTCCATAAATGCATTAGCAATTATACTGGCTTGAAATGGATGATATAATGCTCAAAAGTGTGGATACTTGGCAAGTCTATCAACTACCACCATGATGACACTCTTTCCTTCAGACTTAGGAAAACATGTGATAAAATCCATTTAAATATCATCCCAATGTTGACTTGGAATGGATAAAGGTTGTAGCAGACCTGGGGTCTTAATTGTCTCAACTTTATTTTTTTGGCAGACCAAACATTTTGCCACAAACTTTTGAATATCATATTTAAGGCCATCCCAAAAAAATTATTTCTTGACCCTGTGGTAAGTTTTTAAAAATCCCGAGTGTCCTCCTAAGGGAGAGGTGTCAAATTCCAAAAGAATCTTTTGTTTTAATTGGGAATTCTTACAAATACGTAGGTGATCTTTGTACTATATTGAATCATTTTTCCAGCTAAATGTATCAGATATACTGGGATCTTGGTTCAAATTTTGAATGAGTGTCCACACTTCTTCGTCATTCTTCCACTCCTCCCTTGCTTCAATTATCCAATATTGTTGGATAATAGAAATAGCACAAACCAATGCTTTCACGTCCTCATCCTTTCTTGTGAGTGCACCTGCAAAAACATTTAGCTTCCCTTTTTTTGTAGATGATTTCAAAGTCATAACCCAAAATCTTTGTCACCCATTTTTGCTGCTCTTCTGAATATAGTATTTGTTCCAAAAAGTATCTAATAATATCATGATATGTTTTTACCTTAAAGTGCCTTCCCATTAGGTAAGGTCACCATTTTTTTAGTGCATGTAGTATTGCCAACATTTCCATCTCATAAATAGATTTCTATAAATACTTTCCTTTGATTGGATGACTTTCAAAAGCAATGGGTATTCCTTCTTACATTAAAAAAACAATAATTCCATTTCCTGAGGCATAACATTCCACAATAAAGGTTTTTGCTAAGTTTGTCATAGCTAAGACCGGTTCTTGGCACATTACCTCTTTAAGATGTTCAAAGGCCTTAGTTGCTTCTGGAGTCCAAGAAAATGATTCTTTATTTAATAATATTGTTAGAGGTGCTGCTGTTCTCCCATAATTATTAACAAACTTGCAATAATATCCCGTTAACTTGAGAAATCCTCGCAAATGCTTTAGGGTTGTGGGAATTTTCCTTTCCTTAATGGCTTTAATTTTTGTAGGGTCTACCTTAACACCCTCATGAGATACAATATGACCTAGATATTCCACCTCATGTACTCCAAAGAAACATTTGGATGTTTTTGCATATAATTGTTTCTACTCCAATAGTTTTAGCACCTTGTCAACATGTTGAACATGATCCTTCCAAGACTTGTTGTAGATTAGTATATCATCAAAAAATAATAACACAAAATTTCTAAGGGTTTGAAAATGGAATTCATCGACCCTTGAAATGTAGAAGGTGCATTGGTAAGGCCAAAAGGCATGACAAAAAATTCATAATGACCCTCATGAGTTATAAATGTTGTTTGCATAATGTCTTCAATATTTATTCTATTTTGATGATAATCTGAACGGAGATCCAACTTGGTGAAGTAAATTAATCCATGTCATTCATCCAATAATTTATCAATGTTGGGAATGGGAAATTCATATTTAATAGTGAGCTTATTTAGCTCCCTATAATCTGGACACATGCTCATGATCCATCCTATTTGTGCACCAATACTATTGGAGTAGAGAAAGAACTTTGACTAGGTTGAATTATAACAACCTCTATCATTTTTGCAATCATATGTTCAATTTCGCTCTTTTGGGAATAAGGATATCTATAAGGCCTGATGTTTGGAGGAACACTTCCTAGAATCAGATGAATAGCATGTTGATGATCACAAATAGGTGGGATTCCTTTAGGAGTCTCAAACACCTTGGAATGATTGTCCAATAATTTTTGGATATATGGAGAAATAGAGGATTTCGATGTTTGAACTTGTAGTGAGAATAATTGTGCAATTACGCCTTGTTTTTATTTATTCAAAATATTTGTCATGAAATTAGAACTGATTATCCTTCTAGGTTTCCTTGTGATACTCCATAATTCAAATTTATTTCCTTCCTAAAATAATTTCAAGAAAAGTTCTTGAAAATGGAAAGCTATAGTCCCCAAAGATTGTAACCATTAGACTCCTAGTACAACATTATAACCACCCATTGGAATATAAATAATTGCACTATTCAATATATATTCCCCCATGGTTAGCTTGATATTATGGAACTTTCTAGAGAAATTTATAGTTCCTCCATTTGCAACCATCACTTGACATTCTGGTGCTGGTTATAGGAAGCAATACAATTCCTTGGCTATCGCAAAATAAATAAAATTATGTGTACTACCCGAATTAATCAACAATATTACCTTTTTTTTCTTGATATATCCTTCTATCTTGAGAGTTTGAGGAGTGGTAATTCCTGCCAATGAATTACAATATATGGTTAGATTCATTTCTTCCTTCTCTAGGGTTGGTACCTGGTATATATCCTCCTCTTCTGATGTTTCCTTTTCATTTTCTTCTTCCTATTCACAAGCTATGTAAAATAATTTCTTCTCGGCGCACTTATGACCTTTAGTGTATTTTATATCATAACTATAATAAAGCCATTTTTCTCTTTTTTCCTCCAATTTTTGTGGTGTCCACCTTGTAGGTTAAGGATGGGTAGAAGCAAAAAAATTTCCATCTTTATAGTTGTGATTGGTAGACTTCCTTTTTTCCATAATTTTGCTTTCAACTTTTCCTGCCACCCTGAATGCCTTTTCCAATGAATCGGGTCCCCAAAGGTGAACCTCATGTTGGATGTTATCCTTTAAATTCCCTATGAATACATCAATCCTATATTCCTCTGGAATATTATTTACCCTTATATTCAATTTTTGGAAGTTCTCAATGTGCTCCATCATTGAATCCTTTTGTTTAAGATTTATCAATTGGCTAAAGAAGGCGTTTCTCTTTGTATCCTAATAATGTGTTACCATTTTCTCCGTAAAAAATGACCAAGTGACAAGTGATTTACGAGAACAAAGTCATTGATACCATAAAAACTAATTTTGGTCTAAATATAAATTTGCAATGCGTACCTTTTGTGTGTGTTGCACATTATGGAGCTCAAATTATTGCTCCATTTGTAGTATCCATGTTATCGGATCCTTTCCATCAATCTTCCTCATATCGATCATTAGATAATGGTGAGAATTAAATCCAACATTATAGTCTCTGAAATCATGATTAACATTTCTTTTGCTCTCATCATGAGTTTCATCTACTACCCTTTCGTTGTTAGGAATAATTTCTTGTAGAAACTTTGTCAAACCTTCCTCCAAACCTTCCATGTGTGATTTTAGACCATTCTTCATGTTTTCCATGTTTCCTTTCAGTTTTTATTCTATACCATCGATCTTAGATTCCATGCCATCCATGCCATTATTCAAACCATCCATCTTAGCTTCCATTTCATTTTTGGTTACTTTTTGTGAGAGAGAAATTTGTTGCACTCGGTCTTGTAATTTTGATATATCATGTTGTACTTCTTCCTCTTCATGCGTCATAGTAGAGCTTTATGAGGGCTTAACGGGTAAGGAATTATTTTTGGGAGGAATTATAGAACCCGATATAAATATCAATGTTTCAATATTCCCTTTGGAATCACTTCAAATTGATATTTTTAAACAAAAGTTTTACAATTTAAAAAAAAACACACATTTTTCTTTCTTTTGAGGAGTTCGATATTGAAACTAATGTATCTTTGTGATTTCGGATCCCCAAGGTTTGAACTACGGTCCTGTATTAGCCCTCTGAGTCTTCTTTCCAATTCCACAGGTCATAACTAATTTGGATTCTTCAAGACAAAGTTATGCTGATCTCCCACAGTGACCTAATTATGGACTGGTTCAATAGAGCTAACTTGTATGTCGTGTCGTGTATCACTGTTTCAACCTTTGGCCCTAAAATCGATAGACAAGAAACTAAATTCCGTGCACTTTTGACCACTTATTAAATAATTCCAGTCCGATTCCGGAAATCAAATTATGACGATTTTACCTAGGACACTTGTTTGAGATGAAATTATGGAGCCTGCAAAAACCCTAACTTCCACAGGTAATATATCTGAAAATATTGCGAACCAGAGTCTGAAATGTTTACACCAAGTTCATAAAGCTTTTGGATCCACATGGTACAACTTTAAGCTTCTGAGTCCTTGTAGAAAAAAAATTATGGCAAAAATGCCAAGATGACGTGTTTGAAGAAGCGAAACTCTAGAATCCCAAGCTATGATACCAAATGTTATGCAACCAACTAAAAACTAAAGAAAATATAGATCAAAGACTTAGAAATCAGCCTATCCGACAGGTAAACCTCATTTACATTACATAAATTAACAATTCTTGGATGATTCAAATGACAAAAACCTACTTCCTATATATAGGAGTCTAAGGGGTCCCAATATAATCAGAGCCTACAAAACAATAAAAATGTAAGGGCACAAAAATAACAATACTGGGCTTCTATGGGACACAATGATAACACTATCTGGACTACATGGGCACAACAATACAAATAATAAGGGGATACACCAATATTATAGGGACCTAACATTCTCAAATTTAGAAAGAGAATTGTTCAGAACAAGAATTAATTTAGAATATTGATTATTGTGATACAGTTAATCTTGCTATAGATATGATTCAGACCAGGGAAATCATATTTTTTCCTCAGGCTTATCTTGTAAACAAATTAAAACATGAGTAATTTTCAACTATGATAGTATTATTGAAAATAAAAAAGTATTAGAATATACAATAACTTTAATAATTTATCAATTTGTGTCATTTTATGAAGAATTTAAACTCAACAAATGAAGGATGTTGGATTCTACCTAAAATGCACCCATTTACAATGTAGTTCATCACACATTCAAAAGAGTGCAAACAAATTTACAACAATGTAATTTACATATTAGCACTTTTCCATTATATCTTTGTTAGCTTACATGCTCCATATTTTTCTTTTTTGAATTCAATTTCCCTCTATCTTCAAATAGATATGGTCTAATAATCTTATTGGAAAGATCATATTGTCACATGAAAAAAGAAATCTTATAGAAAGATGATGTTGTTTAGATATAACTTACTATAATACATAAGAATTATGTTTTTATCATTAACCCCCTAATTTGAACTGGTGTTTGTGAGTCCAGGAAGAGAGTTGAAATATAGAAGTGGAAAACTTCTAATGGTTGATTGTGCTCTCTAAATATGGTTATTTTGGGACGACCACAAACTAAATGGTTAACAAAATCCAATATATTTTACCAAATGATGGTTTAACGATGACCACAAACTATGTAAATTCACTTAAAGATTTAAAGATTCCTAGAAAATTTCCTAATTTTTCTAGAAGTTGATATCTTTTGACAAATGTAGTGTTCATAGATGACAAATTGAAGATGACGACAAAATCACGTCTAGCAAAAGATGCAAGTTTTCTACTAAATGGTGAATTAAGGAAAACAAAAAACTGAATGGTGTTTTTGGGTTGACCACAAACCATTTCACACTCATGGAATATGGCTCTAAATATGGCTTTGGCCAACTCTTTATTCAGTCTTTAGTTGTAAGCTTTAGCTCTAGCTATGACTTATCCCCTGTCCCATATACAAGTTTTCAAGATTGATATCTGCATTGCAATATGTGTCAATACTCAGGAATGTTGTGGCATGACCAATATATCTTCTTAGTCATAGATGACCATTTCCAATAAGTTATGAACCCTTAATCAATATTTATTTGTGCACATTGTCTAAAAAATATTTATGATTATCCCTCCCATAGAAAAAAAAAACACTCATCCTCCATGTTGTCAAGTAGATGAAAATGTTTCCTTTTACGAATTTAAGTAGTTCAAGAGGAATTTCCTTCAAAAAATCTATCACTCTAGAACTGGAATGGTATGGAATAGTATGAAATGTGAAGTACCACTTCCCTTTTGTGTCCAAGGCTTATTCTATGGTTATTGTTGAATATGGGCTTGGAAAGTGTGATTGGAACATGTTTGTTACAAACTTCACCTTCAATTGAATTTACTTCTAAAGTAGCATAACTGATTTGATCATGTTTTAGATGATGACATGGATTTTTCTCAAACTTGAATTTTTTTAACTAGTGCTAATTTAGAATATTGGTTGTTTTGTTATAGTTCATCTTTGTTAGAGCTATGTGATGGGACCAACCCTTCTTAGCTCTATGATTAATCAATAATTAATTTATGATTAATGTGGTGATTGTGATTATCGATTTCGTGATTTTGTAATTGATATTTTTTTATTGTTGATTAATCGCTTCGTACTTGTGGTTGGTGTGAGGAGGAAACCTATCCCGTCCTCGGTATTCACAATCTCGCCCTTAGCTACGTGCCTAACCTCTCGTTCACTGTGAGGGTTTTCAAAATGCTTCTATGTGATTATGGTGGCTCGTTTTAGTGGCATTTCGACCTCGTATGTGGCCAGTGGCTCCTACTTCCGTTTACTAGGCTCATTTGCAATCTTTAACGATCGTTTTGCTCTCAAGAATGTCGGATTTTGTTGGTGTGATGGCTTTGTTTGTATTTCTTTCTTCGTCAATGAGCTCAAGGGTTTCGAAACTTGGTTCTCTCTCGGCCGTCTCGCAAATGGGCTCCTCTCGGGCCTAAGGTTTTGTGGGTGCTATTTGTGGTTGATATCTCCTAAATGAATTTATTCTTATATTGTTTTATCCTCTTCGACATATGTGTTTTTTTGTTTAACTAGTTATTTTGATTCCGTGGTATGTCAAGTCGTTGTACCATCGTGGAACTTGGCATTTGACCTTAACTTGTCCCGCTTCACAGCGGTAAGTCCTCCTTCTCTCGCTTTAGTTTTTTAGTTGATTTTCCTAGTTATACTAAGGAATTTTCTCCTTCGTGAGCAGTGGTTCCCTTGTTGGTTGGCGACCGCCGGAATCCTTCCTCGAGTTTGACGCCGGCTTCTTTGGTAAGCATGTTTACAAACCTTCACCGTTCATTTCTTTGTCGTCATGGTTTTAACTTTCTTGCAATTCTA
This sequence comes from Pinus albicaulis, assembly GCA_034641835.2. Taxonomy (NCBI): domain Eukaryota; kingdom Viridiplantae; phylum Streptophyta; class Pinopsida; order Pinales; family Pinaceae; genus Pinus; species Pinus albicaulis. The sequence goes on along the minus strand of CM076570.1, from coordinate 1,535,992,787 downwards.
AGATCCGGGTTTGCCTTCGTTGTGGTTTGTTACGCTCTGTGTAGTCTTTGGCTCGTTGTTAATAGCCCAAACGGGGGTTAGGGTCTTTTCCCGTAGTCACTTCTAGAAATTAAGGTTTTGAGGGTATGAGCCCCGCTCCCCTATCACTGCCTTCGTGTTGATTTCTCTATTGCCAGCTTGGTATGGATAATTTCTTTGGTTCGTAAGGGGTTTTGGGATCCATACGTGGTCACGGCTCTTAACTTGTCACTTCGTGTTTCTTTTGTCTTCGTCTGTATTCACTACTGGTTGTAGGGTTTTAGTACCGGGTTTTGAACCCTTTTCCTTAGTCGAACATGCAATATATTTAATCATATCTTCGTATCGCAATGATTTTTTTTGGCATTTGTAATAAACTACTTGGATAATGCTCGAAAGGAAATGTATTGTTTCGCTTTAATTGATACCGTGATTTTCCGTACCACAAATGCTCAGCGTGTTTCTATGACCGTAGATATTTTTTGTTAATGGATGTCTCGGTTTTGTCTATAGCCTCGTTCATATGCATAGATGTAGTCACTCCCACTTTCTCTGCTACTTCTTAAATGTATGTAAAAAAATAATTATTCCGCCGCCCACATCAAGTATAGAATGCATTCAATTATGAATATAGAAAGAAATGTATTTTGGTCGCAAATGGATTCGCATGAATTTTCAAAATCTCTTGTATGATCTTTATTCATTTTCTGCTATGATGGAATCCCATCTTACGAATGTCTCATTTTTTCCCTTTTGCATGATTTTTTGAACAATTTTAGAAACTGTCAATAGTTACATTTAGTTACATTGGATAACCATTAATTCTCGTTCACCTAAATTCTATACTTAATTTTAAAATGGTAACTAAAAATAAATTATAATGAAATTAAAAACATAACTTGTTGTTAAGTCGTAAATGCTAAAAACTAAGGAACGAAAGAAAAATCGGTGTACAATAACCCGTAAACTCGTGAGACAAACACTTTTGTATTTATTCAATTCTCGAGCCGGATGCTCCCGCATCGTGCTCCCCAAGGTAACAAAAATTCATGGCTCCGTTCCATGAGCTCACGAATATCCCGCATGCCGTATTCATGCCGCGTCAAGCTACAAAATGTCCTCAATGGGTCGATTCTTCCACTTGACAAGGTATTGAAGGTACTCTTTTTCCGTGAGTTCGTTTGGCTACCCGTGTGTCGAGAATTCTCTCGATCTCAAGGGCCGAGCCAAAGGCATTTGCCTCATCCAAGAACCGTCAGCATCTTGGTGTCCCGTTCGGCCATGCTGAACTGCCGGCCTTCAAGGATTGGTAGTGTATGGAAATAGATCCGCCACGTCGAAGACAGGCCATATGCCTATTCCTCGGGGGGTACCGTAATTCAAGGGGGCATTCGTAGAGAATTTACGTGGTAATTTTGCAAGGGCCAATTTTTAAAACTTCAATTTGTTGTACTCACCCTTAGGGAACCTTTCTTTTTACAGTGTGCGAGAATGTCATCTCCCACATTAAACTCGTACCTCCCGCCATTTTAGATATGCTTGTTGTTTATACCTCCGATTGCTGTCCTCACAACTTAGATTTTACTCCGCTCATGTAGGTCATTCATTGCTTTGGCAAAATCTTCCCGCCGCACTCCTTCTTTCCAACCCGTCCCAGATCTCGTAACTCATGCACCCGCAAGGATGCCCGCCATACAAGATCCGAAAAGGATCGTAGTCCTCGTGCTTTGATTTGGAAAATCGTTGTAAGCTAATTTCGCTCGGGAAAGTACACGATCCCACATTTGTGAATTTTCTCCAATCAAACTCCGCGCAGGTTTCCCAAGCTCCTCGTTCACCACCTCCACCGCCCACCGCCGCCCGTGGGTGATAAGCGGAGCCGAAGTTCAAACCGTGTCCAACTTCTTCCATAATGGTGCACCAAAAATGTCCCGTGAACTTCTCAAATCCTCACGGAGACAATGGACTTAGGCAAACCGGGTGCGGGGGCCTCGACAACTTCCGTGAAAAAACAAGGTGCTACGGGTGGCATCACTAGTTTTTCTACAAGGAATGAAATGTGCCATTTTCGAGAATCGGTCCACTACCACCATCGCGTAGTCATAACCGCCTTGCTCTTTTGCAACCCAAGACAAAGTCCAGCCGATCAATCCCAAGGTCTACCCCGGAATAGGCAATGGTGTGTAGAGAGTCCCGTACTCGACCGTGTCCTTTCGCCAACCGACACACTTTATACCCTCGGGTTACAAATCGTCGCACATCCCTTCACATCCTTGGCCGCAATAAAAGCGGACCGAGCTAATCTAAGGTCTTATCAATGCCGAAATGTCCGGCAAGACCTCCACCGTGCTTCTCCCCGACGATGTTCTCCCTCATCGAATACGGGAATACAGAGATGTCCTCCTTTTTAAACAATCGTTTCTCCCGTATGTTATAGTCTAGCCATGGACTATTATTTCTCAACAAAGGGTTCCGGGGCAGCTTCATAAACCTCCTTGAAATCCACATCTGCTTGATACAATTCTTCGTGTGTTCAAATCTCTCTAGTACTTATATCATGTTTCCTACAAGAGCAAAGCTCTTCCGCTCAACGCATCCGCTACCTTGTTGGCCCGTCCACTAATATGCTTCAATACAAACGTGAAACTTTGCAAGTACTCAACCCACTTTGCATGCTTGTGGTTCATCTTATGCCGCCGCATTGCGCATCAGAATATGCGTAATTATCGAAAACAAAACAAATTCATTACCCAACAAATAGCATCTCCAATGCTTCAGTTGCTTGGACGACAACATAGAACTCCTTGTCATAAGATGAGTACTTCTCGCTTGCTTTCATTCAAATTTTCACCGAAATAAGCAACAAAATGTTTATCTTTCCCGGGCTTCTAGTGCACGACCCCAATGGTCACTGCATTTTCCATCGGAATCACAACAAACTGGAACAATTTGTTAAAAATCAGTAACCTCAAAATCGGTCTTTTAGTGATCTTCTCCTTCAAGATCTAAAATCTTTTTCTCGCCGCTTCGCCCAACAGAAAGGCCGATCATTTTTTGTTCCAGGTTCAATATAGGTGTGCAACATCTCTACTAAAATTCCTTATAAACTTACGATAGAAACTTGCCAACCCATGAAAACTACGAACTTCAAACAAGCTCTTTGTGATGGCCAACTAATGATAACTATAACTTTCTATGGGTCCTTTTTCTACCTCATTCTCCGCAATCACAAAGCCCAAATAAACTAATTCCCTCCTCCGAAAAAAAGAACATTTTTTCAAACTTATCAACAACTTGTTTTACAGTTTCGCAACTTCTTCAACACACTTCGAACATGTCGAAAATGCTATTCTTTAGTCTTACTAAAAATCAGTGTATCATCAAGATGTACAATCATGAATTTTCCAATAAACTCTTTCAACATTTCGTTCATCAGGCGCATAAAGGTACTAGGGGCGTTACTTAACCCGAATGGCATCACCACCACTCATATAGTCCTTCATTAGTTTTTAAAGTTGTTTTCCATTCATCCCCCTCCTCCCATTCAGACCGGTGGTATCCACTCTTAGATCGATTTTTCGAGAAATACGTCGCCCCACTTAAGCAAATCATGTCATCCATTCGGTGGCAATGGGAACATGTACTCGATAGTAATCTTATTGATGTCTTCGAATATGTGCACATTCGCCACTCTCCTCCTTTCTTGGGAGCTAAAACTCATTAACCGTACAAGGACTTAAACTCTCCCTTATCAACCCTTATCTAGCAATTCTTGTACTTGTTTTCCGATCTCCTCATTCTCCTTAGGGCTCATTCGGTATGCCGCCTTGTTTGGTAAACCAGCTCCGGTATAAAGTCTATGTGATGACTAATAATTCTCTTAGAGGTAATTTATCCGGCAAATCATCCACTACAATGTCACCGAACTCCTACAACATGTCCCCGAATTTCTTTCCGGAAAATCTACAATTTCAAGTGTGTAACAACATTGTTTTTTGCCACCTTACAACAACATATTTTATCTCACTCGTCTTCGATCTCTTCAAAAATTCCTTTCCTCCCACCGCAATGCTTCGACTCACTAAGTCATTGCCTCTTCCTCTCGATGGGTACAAGCGTGTGCTTAATCCCATCCTTGAAAAAACTTGTACGCTTTGTCTTCCCATCATGTACTACCTTTCTATCATACCGCCATGGTCTTCCTACCGCATGTGACACACGTCCATAGGCATAATATCACAAACAACCTTATCCCCGGTATTTTCCAATATGGAACTCAACCTCACATTGTTCATCAACTAATAGTTGATGTCCTTTTTGTAATCACGATACCTTGTAAGGAGTGGGGTGATTCAACCTTTTCAATCCCAACTTCTCCACCATCTCCGTGGAAACTATATTATCTGTGCTCCCACTGTCGATAATCGCCTTGCGCATTTTCCATGTGACTTACAACCGTCCGGAATAATGCCTTCCTTGAGTTGACCGACTCGTCTCCTTTGTTGGTTTCAACAAGACCTTATTCAAAACTAAGGCTTCGTTCGGCACATTCTCTCCGCCTCTTGGGGTGGTACCTCTCGCTCCTTCGTTTGAGCAACACATGCCTCTTGTTCCGCATGTTCTCCTTCAAGACACTCATAGGGAATTGTGATCCCATCAGGGCACCTCCGCAACACCGGATGGCATCTCCTCCTCGCCCCCGCCATTACCTCTTCCGCGCCGGTATGGCTTTCCTCCTCGGGTGCTACTATCCTTCTCCGTTGTCCCCCGAAGCCTTCAAGTCGCCACCTTCATCATTGGGGTTGGATAGTTTACCTCTCGCCAAAGGTTCGTCCTTTCCTCGCTAGATCCTCCTCTATGGCATTCTCGTTTCATGTTTATCTTCTCCTCTCGCCTTCAAGGCACTCGATAAGCCTCATCTATGGTTCTAGGTGAAAGACTACTTATCTCATGCAATATTTTTAGCTCCAAACCATTTACAAACCTCGCCGTTTTTTCCGCTTGCCCTCCACGTAACCCGCCGTTCTTAGGTTCGCCCGATAGAATTCTTTTGGTGTACCTTTACAGCCATTCCTTCGTTTTAGATTCCGTACCGCCCGTACATATAACCGATAGTCTTTGGGTAAAAATTTACCCTTCAACTTGGCTTCCATCCTAGTCCATTTCTGATAGGCCGTTTAATTAACCTCTTCCTCTCTACTTGTACACTATCCTGTCGTTATTGCATGCCCTTTCAACCCTCGTGCGTCGAATTTAACCTCTTATCTTCGTTGATCTCCTCATACCAAAATATTTATTCAACTCACCGAGCTAATCTAGCAAATATATCCGCCGACAAACTTCCATCATAATTCGAAGTTTCAGTTTTGGCTTACTATTAGCCGCAAGACTAATTTCAACAACCTCGATCTTAGGTCCTTCCCCATCCGATCCATCCATCGTTCCCCTCGCAACTTCCTCATCACTATCATCTCCTCCATCAGATCCCCCTCCTTCTTCCCGTTCATCGCCGCCAAAATGTACATTTAGGATCCTAATCTCCTCTCTCCGAGTCCTTCATCCGCTACTCCTCTCGAATAGCTCTCCCACGACCTCGCCTTCCAATTTCCATTTCAATAATACTCAACCCCGCTTTCCGATACCAAAAATTGATGGGACCAACCCTTCTTAAGCTCGCGATTAATCAATAATTAATTTATGATTAATGTGGTGATTGTGATTATCGCATTCTCGGTGATTTTGTAATTGATATTTTTTTTATTGTTGATTAATTGCTCGTACTTGTGGTTGGTGTGAGGGAGACACTTGTCTCGTCCTCTCGAATTCGCGATCTCACCCCTAGCTACGCGCCTAACCTATATTCACTTGGCATTTCACTTTGTTCTTCCGTGACCGTGAGGTTTTCAAACTGTTTCTCTACGATTATGGTGGTTTTTTTTAGTGGCGCTTTGAACTCGTATGTGTGGCCATGGCTCCCGCTTGTTTCATCGGGCTCTATCCGCAATATTTAACCACCGCTCCGCTTCCGCTAGCCGGATTCTCGTTATGTGATGGCTCCGTTTGTATTTCTTGCTCCGTCAATGAGCTCGAGGGTTTCGAGACTTGGTTCTCTATTGTCCGCAAATGGGCTCCTCTCGCTCTCGAAGGTTTTGTGGGTGCTATTTGTGGTCGTTTATCTCCTTAATGCATTTGTTCTTATACTATTTTATCCGCTTGCGTATGCGTTTTTTTTAACTCGGTTATTTGACTATGGTATGTCGTGCTGTACCTATCGTGGAACTCGGCATTCGACCTCAACTCATCGGCTTCACGCGGGTAAGTCCTCCTTCTCTCGCTTTAGTTTTTCGCTGATTTTTCCTAGTTATACTAAGGAAATGTTCCTTCGTGAGCAAGGTTCCTCGTCAAGTTGAGCGGTAATTTGGCCGAATCCTTCCTCTAGTTCGACATCGCTCTTTGGTAAGCATAGGCATACAAACCCTCACCATTCATTCGTCGTGTTTCAACTTTCTCACAATTCTAACATCCGGGTTTTGTCTGTGTGGTTTGTTGGGCGCTCCAGGTGTAGTCTTCGTTCGTCGTTACTAGCCCAAATGTGGTAGGGTCTTTTCTCGTAGTCACTTCTAGCAATTAAGGATTTGAGGGTATGAGCCTCGCTCCCTATCTCGTCGTCTTCGGTGTTGATTTCTTCGTTAGCGCTTGGTATGGATACTCTTCTATATGTAAGTGGTTTTTGGGATCTATATGTGGTCGTGGCTCTTAACTTACCGCCTCGTGTTTCTTTGTCTCCGGGTCTTGGTATTCGCTCGTTGGTTGTAGGGTTTCAATATCGGGGTTTCGAACCTATTTCCTTAGTTGAACATGCAATATATTTAATCATATCTTTGGATTGCAACGATGGTATTTGTAATAAACTACTTGGATAATGCTCGAAAGGAAAATGTATTGTTTTACTTGAATGACTTCGTGATTTTCTTTGCCACAACGCTTAACTTGTTTTTGTATGACCGTAGATCTTTGTCGTTAATGGATGTCTCGCCATTCTGTCCGTAGCCTCGTTCATATGCATCGATGTAGTCACTCCCACTTGCTCCCTTTACTGCTTTCAAATGCCTCGTAAAATGAATTATTCTCGCTAGTTCTTGCCACTATTTATGAATGCATTCAATTATGAATACAGAAAGAAATGTATTTTTGGTCGCGAATGGATTCGTATGACTTTTCAAAATCTCTTGTATGATCTTTATTCGTTTTCTCGCTATGATGGAATCCCATCTTACAAATGTCTCATTTTTTTCCGTTTTCAGAGGATTTGTTTAACAGCTTTTGTGAAATCGGCTGGGTCGCTACATGTAGTAACATTGGATAATTGTTAATGCCCCATTCACCTAAATTCGTACTTAATTTTAAAAACAATAATCAAAAAGAAATTATAATGAAATTAAAAACATAACTTGTTTTAAGTCCTAAATGCTAAAAACTAAGGAAATCCAAAGAAAAACCTGTGTACGATGACTTGTAAACTCCGTGAGACAAACACTTTTGTATTTGTTCACTCCCCGAGCCGGATGCTCCATCACTATGATTCGAACCTACAAAAAATAGATTTTGTCCTCCATATCTCATAAATAAATCCAAACATAAATATTTTTTAACTATAACCTCATTATTAACTATAAAAAATATTATAGTATTCAATAACTTTAATAATTTCATGATTTAAATCAATTTATTAACAATTTAGATTCAACACATAAATGATGTTGAATTCTACGTGAAATACACCCATTGCATATACAATGTTAAAATGCACCCTTTTACAATGTTACTCATCTCAATTTGAAAAAAGCACTAGTAAACTTGCAACAATAATATTTACATGTCAGCATTTTTTTATTTTCTTTGTCACCTTACTTGTTTCATATTCCATTTTATTCTATTTTGAATTCAATCTTCCCCATCTTCAAATCGATTTAATGTAGAAATCTTAACAAAAAGATCATAGCAAGATGATCTTGTTTCGATATAATTGACTTTCTTTTGGGGTGGCCATTGAATTTCTTAAATTGATGGCAAAACCTCATGAAACCAAAATTGAATAACAGTTAGGTTGAGTTCGTTAAATTGACAAAGTTTGTGATGTGACATAGTATAAGAGTATGAAGGTGGCAAAGAGATAATTCCATTTCAATATAGAATCTCCACCATGAATGTCGATATCGATATCTAAAAAATTCAGATAAAATTGAGCTTTCTTTGATGACTTTGACCTCCTAGAATTCATTAACCTAATAAGTTGAGGTGGTGAAAATGCTTCGATATTTGTATCTTTCACTTGAATAAATATCAGCATAGATCTATCGGATCTAACATAAACGAAGAGAGATCAAATTTTTTTTGTTACAAACTTATTTTCGAGTGCAAAAAATAATGTGTAATTTTTAAGTGTTTAAATTGCATTTTTGAATGTTATAAAGATTACATAACATGTGTATTGAGCAATTTTATATTAATTCATGTTAAAATATTTTACTCATAATTCATATTGGATGTTTTATCTCTATAAAATTATATCTGTATTTTATTACTTGAAGAGTGAAAGTGAAATATCAACAACCGAGTTAATTGTTTTGTTTATAGATTTTTAATTGTTTATTTATATGATTATTTAATTTTAATAGATTTTTAATTGTTTATTTATATGGTTATTTAATTTTTTTAATTTTATTATTTTTAGGACGTCACATACTTACACATGTTTCTCATAGTGAATTGTAGAATAAACCTCTATCTGTGAATCGATAATAGTGAGCTATGCACCTATCCTTTATCCTCGGCCCATCAAGACACTTAGACAAATAGAGCTATGAAAGAAATTGGATGGTTTAATTCTTCTATGTTTTAGATTTTTAATTAAAATTTTGTTAATAATTTTTAATTAAATTATATATATTTTTTAAATTAATTTTTAAATAGATAAATGACTCCATCTAAATTTTCTATATTTGTAACAAATTCTCAAATTTCAATGAATTTAACCAATTTTTTATTTTTTATTTTTTTTCTGAAAAAAGACCTCAAAACATAGATAACCAACTATGCCATCAGGCTTTGGGTTGGCATATCCCTACATGAAATCCTACCCCGTCAAACCGATGGTCAAATCATAGTTCCAACTCAACCTCGAAAATTGGGTGCCCATTAATTTCATTGTATGCTACGTGTTATAGTTAGTTTTCATTCAGTCAAATTAGTTGTGAGTTTGGTTCGGACTTTTTCCAGCTCAATAACAGAGAAATAACAGAGGTTGACATAAGCTCGAGGACAAGAGTGAAGTGGCAGCCCAGCAGAAAGAGTAGTCACGCTGCCAGAAAAAGGCAAAAAATAAATAAATAAAATTGTAGAGGACACCGTCGTACCCCTGCAAAAAGTGAAGATGTCGTGAAAATGGGAAACTTCCTCAGTCCTCTGTGTCGAAAGATGCTACGACAGATCAACACCGCAAACGCCTCCACCACGCAGCACAAAAAATCAACAAATGGGTGTTATATTAATAAAACAAAAAGGGTTGGCAAAGCCCGCAAGGTGCAACCTCCAAATCTAATTGAAATTCTGAGCAGATGTAATCTCGTCAATGCTCGTGCAGCTAATCAAAAGAGGTACCGCCAATGAAGTTTTTTTTAAAGGGGGAAAGACCTTTTAAAATACAAAATAGGTATTCAAAAGTTTTTAATTTTAATTTTTATAAGTTCATTATGTTGTACTAAAGGGCCTTCGTTCAATATATTTTAAAAGTGTTTCATTCAAATTTTTGTTTTAAAAAACCAAAGGGTGATCCAATTTGTTTTAAAAAAAGGGTTTGATATTTTCTATTGAGAAAAAGGGATTTTGTACAAGTGTTTTGAAAAGGGACTTTGTATTATTTCAGGAAGATTTAAAAAAAAAATTCAAAGAATTTGAAAAATGATTTGTAAAGTTGTTTTAGAAGGAATTTGTTAAAAAATAGGTTGCACATCCAAATTTCAAGTATTAATTCTTCTAGCACTTTGCTATAGACACCAATTTTACTGGGAAAAAAAATATGAATTTTGGTCTTTACATATGAAGATCTTTTTGCAAGCCTAAGATTGTTGGGATGCACTTCAGAATGCATATGTAGAGCCAACCCAAGAAGAAATGGCATCCATTACCAATAATAATAGGAATGCAACTATTGAACTGAGAAAGAAAGAGCATCGAGCCAAATGTTGGATATAGAATTTTGTCGATGACTATATCTTCCATAAGATAACCATCACATCAACAACAAAAGAAGCTGGGGAAATTCTAAAAGTTGCATATCAGGGTAATGATACAGTGAAGACTATTAAATTGCAGACATTGCGAGCTCAGTTCGAAACCCTGAAGATGAATGACACAGAGAATGTTGATCAGTTCATGACTAGAGTTATGGGCATTATAAATCAAATCAGACTTATTGGTGAAAGATAGAAGATCATAAGATCGTTTAATGAAAAATTCCTTCGAATTCTTCCAAAGAAATATGATATAGTTATAACAACAATTCTAGAGTCTAAAAACCTTACAACTCTCTCAATAGAACAATTTACTGGATCAATTTTGCCACACAAAACACAACATAACCTCGCAAAAGGTTCCATGGAACAAGCTTTCATGACAAAAGTCTCTCGCGATAGAGGTAGAGGATATAGTGGCAACAAAAAGTGAAGCAAAGGAAAAGTAAGATCTACAAAACATCAGCCAGCAATAGAGCAGTCAAGATCTTCATGGAATCATACACATAGAAGTAGAACATGGAGCAAAAAATCTAATGTCCAATGTTATTACTGCAAGAAATTTTGACATTATGAACATGAATGTAGAAAGAAGCATTCATATCAAAAAAGAGGCAGTGTCCATATCTCCAACAAAGAAGGAGAATTCTATGAATCCATATTTCTTTCTTTCCATCTTTGTGAAGAAAATCACAAGAAGGGCCTTTGTTTCCTGGATAGCGACTACAAAAACCATATGACAAGTAACAAAAATTTTCTTTCTTGCATTGATGCTTACATAACATCTGAAAATTACTCTTGGGGACCATTCCCATATAAAAGCTGAAGGGAAATGTATTGTTCCTATTGTTACTAAACAAAATCAATGGAGACATATACCTAATGTTTATTATGTTCCACATTTGAAGCATAATATCATTAGCGTAGGTCAATTGATAGAACCTGGTTGTGATGTCATATTCCAAGTGACCACATGTTATATTTATGACAAACCTCCCAATAAAATATTGATAGAAAAGGTAGAAGAAACCAAGAATATGATGTTTCCCTTAACTCTTAGAATTCAAAATATCTCATATCCTTTTGCACTAAATGTTTCAAGGATAGATGAGTCACAGTTATGGCATTCTAGCTATAGGAATTTTCCATTCAAGAGTCTAAGTCTTCTTCAAAAACATTCTATGGTTATTGGTCTCCCTGTTGTGAATGAAAAATATTGTAACAGTGAAATTTGTATTCTAGCAAAGTATAAAAGAAACAAATTTCCCGCATCTTCGACTATAGAAAAAGAGATCTTAGGGGTAGTCAACACAAATATATGTGGCCCAATGTAAACACAACCCATTGGTGGCAGTCTTTATTTTCTTACTTTTATTGATGATTATAGCAGGAAAATATGGAGTTATTTTCTCAAAAATAAGTGTGATACTTTCTCAACATTAAAAGAGTTCAAAGTAGAAGTGGAAAAGAAAAGTGGACAACCTTTAAAAGTACCTAGGTCAAACAGAGGAGGAGAATGCCACTCCAATGATTTCAAAGAATTTTGTTAATAACAAGGCATCATTATGCAAAACACAACAAGATACACTCCACAACAGAATGGAGTAGAAGAAAGAAGAAACTAGTAGCTAATGAATATGGAAATATGCATGCTTCTTGAAAAGAAGTTTTCCAATGACTATTGGGCTAAATTTGTTGCTATTGCAGTATATGTTCTCAAAATATCTCCAACAACCAATGTTAAAGATGCAGTACCTCAAAAAGCTTGGGATGGTAAGAAGGTGAATGTCTCTCACTTTTGAATTTTTGGTTGTGTAGCATTTGCACATGTTCCTAAGAAACTGTGAAATAAATTTAATGATAAAAGTGAAAAACACATATTTGTAGCGGCTATAGTGAACAGTCAAAATCCTATAGAATCTGCAATCCACTCACCAAGAAATCTGATTTAAGTAGAGATGTTATTTTAAAAAAAATAAATATTGGTGTGATCAAATTCATGAAGCTTCATATTAGTTTGTTTATCCATAAAGGCTTCCAAGATTATAGATACAAGAAGAGCCACCACAATTTGAAAATGGTACTTCTTCTAGTATGGAATCCAGTAGTGACTCATCTCTTTAGAAGACAATAAGAAAACTAGAAGAATTAGGGAAATATATGAGCAAGAGCATGAATTTGATCAACAAAATTAGTTTTCCTTTCTTTCCTATCAACCAAACCATATTGAAGAGGTAGTAAAAGAGAAACATTGGGTTGCTACAATGAATCGGGAAATCACAAATGTAGAGAAGAACGAGACTTGGGAATTGGTTAATCTCCCAAAATAAAAAATAAAACACTGGTGTCAAATGGGTCTACAAGACCAAACAAAATGAAAAGGGAGGAATTGAGAAACATGAGGCAAGTTTGGTTGCCAAAGGATTCTCACAACAATTTGGTGTCAACTATGGTAAAGCCTTTGCTCCAATAACAAGGTTAGACATAGTTAGCACTATTCTAGCCACTACGAATCCACACAAATGGCAAGTTTTTCAACTTGATGTAAAACATGATTTAATGAATGGCATATTTTAGGAAGAGTTTTATGTGGATCAACCTAGTTTAGTTCTCTTGGTGATGAAGCTCAATTCTCCACCACACTTTGTAGCACCGATATTTAATTTTGTTGCTCCTTTTGTTGTTTTCTCTTTCTAAAGATGAAATACATCTATAAGTACTGCTATCCTTCTATGGAATCTATAACTTATATGGTTTGACCTGGTGAAGAGGCCTTTATTCTCTCGACCTATTACTGCTATTAGAACTATTGGTTTGTTCCATGGAAGTCAGAAGTGATTCCCTACAAATTCTCAATATATTTCCCCTCGAATTTGGGAGAATCTCTTGTATTATAACCCTAATATAAATCTAATTAAGGTTATTTCCAACTAATAATTATCAGATAATGTATTAACAATTTATCAAAGATGTAGTCATCCACTCTCTCTAAATGACATGACCCAACAACAAGCGTGTTAATGATGATAAATGTATCTATGGTTGCTATTAATATTGTGCCCAATCCTGGTAGCAATGATGAAGATTTATAGGAAGTCAAACACAAATATGCTTTCTACTCTCAAATGTAACGAGTACCATTTTCGACTAATGACCCTTTGTGAAGACTAAGTTCCATAGCCTTGTGTCTTCTATCCCAATAATAATATCCCTACCCCCAAAAGGCCTCCCTTATGTCCCATTTTGGGGTGGGAAAGAAGGTATTTGAACCCCCGACATCGTGGTTCGTATCCATGTGCTCTAACCCTTTGATCTAGAGGCCTCGTCTCCACTAGATTCATTCCCAGCAGTCCCTCCCAAAATCAAGGATTCCTCTATTCGCGGTAAGAGGATACATAAACAAATTTATCGTTATGAGTGAGTGTAGGTATTTCATTTAAAAGTAAAGTGTGGAGTGGGAAAGAAAAGATGTCAAAAATGGGGTTTCAAAGAAAACAAACTTCTAATGAGAAGAAGGGGCTTTAAGATTTTTATCATCTTAGCAATGAACTATTTTCCTGCAGGGCTTCCCCTACAATAGCGTCACCACAATAGAGTTTAACCACCAAGTTCGAGATAAGTTGGTGTGGTTCCTCTACACCCGGGACACTAAAAATTCAAACCATGAATGAAGAAGGGAATAAATGCGAGAAAGGCATATTGGCTAATGATTGCGAGGCTCCAATTCCTAAAATGACATTGAAGGGGTGTCCCTTCCAGGTAGAGGACCCACCTCTTCCCTTCTATCTGATGTATAGGGAGGGTAGAGCTTTTGGTTTCATAGTTTCAAACAAATAAAATATTATATGTATGAGGGGTTTTCGCAGTGCATTATATTAGATATCATTTTTGGGATTCAACTACGTTAAGTAAGTCATTCATCTATGACCATTTCCATGAGAGGTAGTCATAACTGACTAATTTCTCATGAGTAATGGGAGCTGTACTTGAATGATTCATGAGGCACAATACTTGCTAAGGTTTTTCAAATGGGGTAGCAAGCTAAGTGGGCTTGATTGTGGGCTTGAATGGTTCAATTACGACTACCTCTCATGGAAATGGTCATAGATGAATGACTTACTTAACACAGTTGAATCCCAAAAATGATATCTAAAATATTATATGCTTGGTAGCCGATCACATCGATTTGGTCATATAGGAACAATGTTAAAATATCTCAATCTGTTAGGATGCCTCAGGCACATATATCGATGTACTTCCACTTGATACCTATTGTAATTATAAACGACTCATCTCACCATGACCTTATTTTGGATTCTCAATTTTCATAGATCTTTATATATATATATATATATATATATATATATATATATATATATATATATATATATATATATATATATATATATATATATAACAATGGAAAATATGATAATCCCACCAATACACATATGATGTGTGAAGAGAGAGAGTTGGGTACCATAGTTAAGTGCTAGGTATGGATAGAGGGGCATTGAATACATGTGGTGAGATACAACAATAATTAACGATCCTAAAATTTCTACATTAATAGGTAATTAATCATGCCATGAGATAGTTAAGATCGTGTAAAGACCTTTATGTCCCTCCCTCATAAATGGACATTTATGAGCTTGTAAACTTTCCTTGAGGTTATGGCCAATGTGCCAATTTGTCTTATACATATGACTGGCTATTAGGAAAATAATTGCAATAACCAAATGATGACGTGTAGTATCAATCAACGACTGATCCTAGTTACAAGATTTAATCCTCCACAAAAAGTCCAAAATTCTAAATATTCTGACCAATTCAGGGTGAAAAATGGGGTTAATCCCTCAACAAAAAAGGGATAAATTTGAGCCAAAAGCTCTTGATTTAAAATGAATTCATGAGGAACTGGTATCTCTTTAAGAGCCACTCCAATGTCTAGAAGTTAGTTAATGGGTATAGAGACATGTGCTTGGTGTTGTGCCCAAGATAAAGACCCAAGCCATAGTAGCCTTGCTAAATGATGGTTCAATATGGATTCTATATGTTGGAACCAAACCAATTTTTAGGTAGCTTTGTGATAATAGAACCAACTAACATAAAACATTAACGCTACAAAAAACAATGCACCAATTGCAATGCAGGAAATTTTCATAGTTAGTTCTACATATTCAATGAACACATTTTGTATTTTTCTTCATTCTATTCATTTTCCTTTAAGTACACATATATAATAATTTTTAGTGTCTTGTAATCCAAGGTTGAACAAGTTAGAAAATTTACCAAGTACCATATTCTTATAACTTCTTCATCCCATAATCCTCTAATCAATTTTGCATCAGATTTCATGTATCTTGATTTCTCTACTAGAGTTTGATTCATCCTCCTTGCCACTCTAGTTCATTGACGAGAATATGGCTTAGTTGTCTTCCTTACAACCCTATTCATTTCAAAAAACACATCAATTTATTTTGAATAATATTCCACACCATTATATTTCTTATGTAGTTCACCTTTTTTATTAGTTGCCTCTTATCCATGCAGGAAATAGAATTCTTGATAAAGTTAGAGATTTGACTTTTCTTCATAACAATCACAACACACGTCCTCCTAAAATTGAAATAATTTGTAACAATAGAAAAATATTGCACACCACTAATAGAGGCCACATTCATAGGGCCACATATGTCTAACTACATTACATATATCTATCAAAGTTAATAGAAAAATTTAACCCTTGCATGTTTTCCCAACACACATGATTCACAAAATTCATAGGATTCAAGTTTAAAATTCATTTCTTAACCATTTTCTTTTCGAATTGGATGTCCTATAGATTTTTCTCATTCAAGTGGCCCATCCTCATATGCTGAAGCATGCTCCCTTTAGTTCCTTGAGATGCTTCCTTGGTAGTTTGAGACTCTTCTAAGTCATTTAGAGATTGGTATTAGCCTCAACATTATTGGTATCAACCAATTTGTAGAGAGTACCAACTGCGATACTCTTAGCTAATATTAATGTACTTCTATTAATCATGCTCATATTCCATGTGAAAATCACATCAACCCTATGTTAGCCACCTATAAAATTTGTTATACCAAAAGGTGGCTAAATCTTTTTTGAGCCTTCAAGAACAAATTTTATTGCAAAAAAGTGTTATCTCTTGAAGACTCTTGAAGGCCTCATACCTCTGTCCAAAATATTCCCTGCTGTGCCCATTTTACACTCTGGAATTCTGCTGATTTCATGAGGAAAGACTGCTGCAAAATCATTACTTTTCCCCTCCTTCCACTTCCAAAACTAACCTCATTTTTACCCCTTTATTCCCCATAAAAAGCCCTCATTTTCATGTTTTTCCCCTTTCCCCTTCATCAAAACCCCTTTGATAAGGTTTAAGACCCTTTCTGTGCCTTATCGAAACCCTCACAACCATTGAAAAACTTGAAAATTTCATGAAAAACACATTTTTGTATTACAGACTTAAGCCCCCTTGGGCTAAGTCTTAAGCCATTTCTCCTCCACGTGCCCGCACCCTAGAACCAGGTGCTAGACCCACAAAGCGCTTATCGCATCGCAAAATCTGAGCTCATAATGTCTGTTTGCCGTGTTTAAAACCCCAATGCTGATTAGTCCTGTATATCATAGCCCCTGATCATATGGAATTCCATACATCCAAAGGCCCCGCAGTCGGGCGCCAAACCGTATCATAAGTATATATTTCGCCCCCGACACATAAAACCTTTGTTTTTATTAATTTTTTGTGTTTTTGCAGGGTCTGAAAGGTTTCCACCAGTGCCAAGCTTAAACGCTCACCACCTTCGATTTGATCTGCAGATCGACGACCCACAGGTCAATCGCCCCGGTGGTCCCCACAGTCACTCACTGTACAAAAACCGGGGCAGTTTTCATCGCACTGCCTTTGAAAGGAAAGCTGTTTTCCCCATTTGGTCGTGATCAATGCCACAGGCCAACACGTGGCCTTGAGCGGTCTGGAGATACCGCCCTCATCGCGCATTAAAAATCGACCGTGGGTGTAGCGCGATATTAACGTGCGCCGTCCGATCTGAGGCCACCTCATCGGACGGTGATCGCGCTCAAAAGAAGCTCGGGGGATAAACTAAGGTACGACGCATTCATTAAAACATCTCCGCCGTCGATCTGATCTGCAGATCGACAACCCAAGATCAGTCAGGGGTCCCGCAGAACCGGTGGTCCCCGACGCCTAGTCAACATACACATCAGCGTCCACATGGCAGTAGCGGATTGGAGTGGGTCTCATTTGTTTGCTCGTATGGTCATGAAATCCGGACCCGAGGAGCTTTATAAAGCAGATTTGAAAGAAATTTCGGGTCACACTCACCCTTACGTTAGCAGGCCCCAAATCGGACCCGGGGAACTTTATAAGGCGGATTTCATAAGGATTTCGGGTCACAAACGCCCTTACGTCAGCAAACACCTTTTGTGACCTGAAATGGTTATGAAGCTTGGTTTTATCAAAGTTTGAAGTCTGGGTATGTTATTTAATAAAGGGTGATTATGTGGTTTTTCCATTATATGCTGAAGAAAGGCCGAAGGCCAGGGTTTAATCCTCGTGCCTTCGATTCTTTAAAAAGGAAGCCATCCAGGGGTTCAAATTTCCGCGCCTCATCAATAATCCAAAGGCACTGATGCCTCATGACCCTTGCGCAGCACTGCACACCGACAGAACACAGTAAATGAATCAAAAATCAAAGAATATCAGTATCAAAGACAGAAACACACCAGAATGGAAGATTGAAGACAAGTTTATGGGAGATTACGGCTAATATTGATTATCAAAAGCCTAATCCCCCCAATTAAAACATATTTAAAAGAAAACCATAAGTGTTTTATCAAACAGGAAAGCCTCCACTGCCACATCTGAGGCAAATTGACTCCTCCCAGCTACCACAGTGCCACCTGTGCCTCAAAGCATTCAAACAGAGGCCGAAGTTATTGATCAAGATCATATTTTGCCTCAGCACAACCAAAGAGTGAATTCTGCAAATAAACTTAATGACAAAATATCAGTAGAGTTACTTCAACATAACAGAGAGCCTCAAAAGTCAAAAAGAGCTCCCACCGAGCTTAAATCTTAAATGTAAATTGTTTAATATAGAGGACACCTATGTAAGCTTCTTCATCGAGCCCCCCAAAGGCCGAGAAGCCATTAAGTCTGTATTTATTATCTTTGGAGATATTTTATCAGATCTCACCTCCTCATTCTTCTATAAATACTACTGGAGAAGATGAGTGAGGGGTTGGTTGTTTTGGTTTCTGAACATTGAAATGTAATTGAGCTTGAGACTTCTACCTGTAAATAGTGTTCACTGGCTCTTGAAGCTCTGCTTGTGATAGATAAGTTAGTTTGGGAAGTATAGATGATTGCTAAACTAAAGCATTGGACTTAAAGCTGTAACCGGTTTGGAGCATCAATACAAGCTGATTTATGGGATCCTGGTCTATGTCAACGGTGATGTTATTTCTTATTGTGAATCGTTGTTTTATCTCTGTTTTCACTGTGTTCATCTTCCCTTATAAAGAACAACATGCATAGAGTTAGCACCTACTGTATATCAGTACCCTTCTCTAACTGAAAATCTTTATCTTCATGTTTTCTTCCAAATATCTGTTATTTAGGAATGATTTAATTTAGTTTAAGCATAGGAATGCTGGCGTTCCCTCGTCTTATTGTCTTAGCTGAATATTGTTCTTGGATGTTACTTTCATTTCATGTTAAGTATAGATGAACTAAGGAAGATATGGTGTGCCCTGGTCCTAGTTTTATCCCCAAAGACTGTCTGAATGTTTCCCTTGGAATGTGTTAAAAGCTGGCTAGTTTCAAAGTACTTACTAGATCTTAGGCCATTCTATGTTATCTTTGTGTTTGTCTTGAAATTTACCAAGTAGAGCAGATCTAGGAGAAGATTTGTGGTGAGCCTGGCCCGCTAGTTTCTACTCCAACAGTTGCCTTCAAGTTTCCCTCTATTTTTATATGCTTTCTATGGAAAGTATATCAAAGGCTGGCTAGTTTAGAAGTACTTACCAGATCCTGGATTTCTTTTTTGTTTTTCTTAAGTGTTTGACAAGGCTAGCTAGTTTCAAAGTACTTACCAGATCCTGGGCTACTCTTTGTTCTTCATCTTTTTAATTCCCCTTATTGTTGTATCATTTCATTCCATAAATCAAACTTTAAAGAGATCCTTAGACATAGATGACTTGCCCCATGGACCACTCTTGAACCTGATTGTTTCAATTAAACCATATTATGACTCCATAGCCCAATGGACTAAAACCTACAATTATCTATCTTCCTGGCCAAAGCTTGTTCTATTTGCTTGCAACTTATCACCTTTGAAACTCTTTGCGTTTAGAACTTTCCACCTCAAACAGTGATCATGCTCAACCATCCAAAAATAAAACAAACCCTCGGCCTTCATAACTAGCCTAATATCATTACCCAAGACTTCAAAGACAAATCCATCTTTGCACTTATTGGAGAGATCCCTCTCCGGATTCAGGAGGGCTAGATCCTAGAATCCCAAAGTGGTTGAAACGATGTTCTCCCTGCAGTCGGACTTTTGCCAATCTTGCTGATTACAGGGTGCCAACACCCTAGATCATTGAACTATCTTATTGAAAGGAGATCCATTTTCACCCTACGTACATGTCTCACATCAAGAAAATACCTAATTCTTAAATTTCTATATCTTATTGGAATCAATTCTCTACCTACTACACTATGGACTGTCTTAGCTGCTACAAATATCCTCCCTACATAAAAATCTTTAGAGGAATCAACGAACTTTGGCATGTGAAGTTACTTGGAATGATGCTATAGAGGCTATAAGTTATGATTCATTAAATGCTTGAGTGGATAAAAAAGAGCTTCAAAAATACAAAGCCATATTGTTGTAGGCATCCTTACTTGTAGACACCATCATCTTGAAATTATATTTGTTGTTTCTTTGTAGAGAGGGGTACCCCTCTTTATATGCCCCTTTTGGATTCATTTATAACATATCACTTCACATTTCCTCTTCCTACTATATGATCTATGCTTGAACTTAAATCTTCCATGAAGTCCATTCTTTTTTCTTTTATATAGAAAATTATCTGTAAATAATACTAATAAATATAAAGAGTCTACTATAAATCATTTCTTTGTTTTCTCAATTAGTATTTATCCCATAATAGTTCTAAAATTTGAATTATCCCAATAGGATCCACTAATAATTATTACCAAATTCTTCCATGAGCCTTTCATACTGAGTAAAGTGTTGATCCTTCTAATTAGATTGATTTACAATGGATATTAAATACCTCATCAACACTCTTAGGCTTACTCTCATGAGTAAAATCAGAGTAACCATTCTCAACCCTTCTTTTGGAAATCACCTAATGTGGATCATAAGCCCACTTTTCACCTAGTAATAGATGAACGTCTTCTAACATTTGGTATTCCTATTTTGCATCTTGCCTCATATTCACTATGAAAGGTCCAACAATCATGGGTAATTTAAACAAATGTCTTTTCTTCATTGGCACAAAGTGGATTTGGTCCAGATTCAAGCTATGTCTAGTAAATTCTAAAGAAAACATTCTCATGGGGACAAAAGTAGGAAATCTATAAGGTTCAACCCCTGCACCATACAATCTGATTTCTGAATAATCATCAAAGACAAACCAATCTCCACATTTGCAACTATTACTGAGTTGAAGGAATTCTTGAGCCTTTGGCAGAAAACATGGAGGAGCAGTCCCATTCCAGATTTTATAGGAAATTGGTAGGTAATAAGCACCAAAATCAAATATTCCCCCATCACTAGGTTCATTTCTTATCAGGTCAATCCAAAACACTTGACTGCCTTTTCTTATTTGAATCCATAATGTTTATCCCGAAATTTCACAATCTCATATGCATTTTTATACATGAAAAAATAAGTAACAATTGAGGGAAACTTGAAAGAACCAGTGACAGCCAAGCTCATAAATTGAGAATTAATATTCTCCTACCAAAAGAATGGGATGTCCAGATCTACTTCAGGTTTCATCATCAAAGCAAACAACCCAAGCACTGACCTGTCAATCTGGGAAGCATATTCCTTTCCAAGTATTTTTGTTAGAAATGTAACACAGGCTTGACATCCACATCAAAAATTTCCAAGGGAAATTTCTTTTCATCTAGAGAAAAATATCATTGTTCTAGCTTCAAAAAGAATAAAATCTGCATGTAATCTTGCCCTACAAGATTGTCATAATATACTATCAATGATTGTTTAGTATAAATAGCATAGGAATCAGACTCCGGGTAGCAGAAGGCTTGACGAATTAGTAGGGATGAAACTTGGAAGACACTCTCTCCCAAGTGGTTCATTACAAAACACTTGGTGGGGTATGATGTTTATGCTAGCCAGTGTATGAATTCTGGGAAAATATGATTTTTCGGGACACATGCAGACAAGACTCGAGACCTTACCATAGCTGTGAAGATAGGGGAATTTTGTTGATTAAGAATGACTTGCTGGTACAGTGGCAAATGTTATACTATGCAACGAGTGTCCATTACATCCTGCTCTGTATCCATGAGAAGAATGTGACTAGAAAAATTGGATAATGATCACTGCTTGACCATGTTTTCACTTAGGGTAGTGACTGAACGGACTTAGAAATGAGGGGCAAGATGATTTGGATGGTTTGGACAACTCGAACTAAAACTTGCAGGTGAAAAGAACGGGGTTTTGACTCACTATTTATAGGCGCAGTGGGACTTTGGGGGGGGAAGGCAATTAAATGCATGGCAAGATAGGTATGGGAACATGACATGGACAATGAGCTGGCTCACTTGCCGACATTGTCTCCGATTGCCTACGTCACCACAGGGACACTCCTGGGTACGACAAGTTCTTCGGAGGTGTGCCTCTGCAGTGAACGTGAGTCGTTGATTTGAGTCTACACGCTTACGTCATGGTCAACGACAGAGGCACCCCAGAGTTATATGTTGGAGTGTTTGTGTCCACAGGTTTCCTTTGACCAGGTCTCACTTGCCATCCTTTCCTTTCCGCTCGATGAGTTGCACATTTTTTAAAATAAGGGTCGGACCCACCTTACACATCTTCTGAAACACAATGTTAATGTTTCAACATACAAATCAAAATCATTTTTGGCATACGCAATTTTTGGTTCATTTTATTTTAAAACATTATATGTTTTTTTTTGTATTTTGAGAAACATTTGAAAATGAAATTGCAAATGAGCCACAAGACCCTCAACAAAAATGAGATAAATTTGAGCCAAAGGTCACGATTCCAAATGAATTCATGAGGAACTGATATCTCTTTAAGATCCACTCCAACGTCTAGAAGTTGGTTAATGGGTAGAGAGACATCTGCTTGGTGTTGTGCCCAAGATAAAGACCCAAGTCATAGTAACCTTGCTAAATGATGGTTCAACATGGATTCTATATGTTGGAACCAAACCAATTTTGGGGCAGCTTTGTGATAATGGAACCAACCAACAAAAATCATTAACACTACAAAGATGAACGCATCAATTGCAATGCAATAAATTTGTATAGTTAGTTCTACATATTCAATGAACACATTTTTCATTTTTCTTCATGCTATTCATTTTCCTTTAAGTACACATATATACGAATTTTTTAGTGTCTTGTCATCCAAGGTTGAATAATTTATAAAATTTACCAAGTAACAAATTCTTGTAACTTCTTCATCCCATAATCCTCTAATCAATTTTGCATCACATTTCATGTATCTTGATTTCTCTACTAGAGTTTGATTCATCCTCCTTGCCACTATAGTTCATTGAGGAGAATATGGCTTAGTCAAGTCTTCCTTACAACCCTATTCATTTCACAAAACACATCAATTTATTTTGAATAATATTCCACACCATTATCACTTCTTATGTAGTTCACCATTTTTATTAGTTGCTTCTTATCCATGCAGGAAATAGAATTCTTGATAAACTTAGAGATTTGACTTTTCTTCATAATAATCACAACACATGTCCTCCTAAAATTGAAATCATTTGTAACAATAGAAAAATATTGCACACCACTAATAGATGCCACATATATAGGGCCACATATGTCTAACTGCATTAGATATATTTATGAGAGTTTATAGAAAAAATTTAACCCTTGCATGCTTTGCCAACACACATGATTCACAAAATTTAGAGGATTCAAGTTTAAAATTCATTTCTTAACCATTTTATTTTTGGACTAGATGTCCTGTATATTTTTCTCATTCAAGTGGCCCATCCTCATATGTTGAAGCATGCTCCCTTTAGCTCCTTGAGATTATTCCTTGGTAGTTTGAGACTCTTCTAAGTCGTTTAGAGATTGGTATTCGCCTCAACGTTATTGGTATCATCCAATTTGTAGAAGGTACCAACTATGATACTCTTAGCCAATATTAATGTACTTCTATTAATCATGCTCATATTCCATGTGAAAATCACATCAACCCCTAAATCATTGAACTAGCTAATTGGAAGGAGATCCATTTTCACCCTAGGTACGTGTCTCACATCAAGAAAATACCTAAATCTTCAATTTATATATCTTATTGGAATGGATTCTCTACCTACTACATTATGGACTCTCTTAGCTACTACAAAGATCCTCCCTACATAAAACTCTCCATAGGAATCAACTAACTCTGGCATGTGAAGTTACATGGAATGTTGTTGTAGAGGCTATAAGCTAGGATTCATTATAGGCTTGAGTGGATAAAAAAGAGCTTCAAAAATACAAATCCATATTGTTGTAGGCATCCTTACTTGTAGACACCACCATCATGGAATTCTATTTTTTGTTTCTTTGCAGATAGGGTCATCCCTCTTTATATGCCCTTTTGGGCTTCATTTATAACAAATCACTTCAAATTTCCTCTTCCTACCATATGATCTATGCTTGAACTTAAATCTTCAATAAAGTCCATTCTTTTTTCCTTTATGTAGAAAAGTATATTGTAAATAATAGTAGTAAACGTAAAGACTCTACTATAAATCATTTTCTTGTTTTCTCATTTAGTATTTATCCCGTAATAGTCCTAAGCTTTGAATTATCCCCATAGAATCCACTAATAATTATTACCAAATTCTTCCATGAGCCTTTCAAACTAAGTAATGTGTTAATCCTTATAATTTGATTGATGTACAATGCATATTAAATACCTCATCAACACGTTAAAGTCATTTAAATTCTCAACAAATATTGTATCTTTATTTTTAGTGTTCAAACCTTTTTTTCTCAATAACACTTTAACAACAAATGACACTAGAAAGTTAAAAAGCATTTAACTTCTTACACACCTTCAAACCCTTTTTCTAAATAACATTTTAACAATAAATGACATTAGAAGGTTAAAAAACATTTAACTCCTTCCACACCTTCCCCGCCTACTTTGTTGATGAGAGTCAGAAACATTGATAATCAAGAGTATGTAAAGCAAAAGTGGATTGTAAATCAGGCTCTTTTATCCAGTTTAATTTATTCTTCATTATTTATGTGGATTGGTCTCTTGAAAATAACAATCCACCATATGTTTTTAGTGACCATATATTTCTTGAACAACACTTATATTGATTGATTGGTCTCATGACAATAACTGTCCACAATCTGTTTTCAATGACTATATATTTCATATTTACTTTACAGAGAGTGACTACGTATTTCATATTTACTTTCCAAAGAATAAAGTTATAATCATGAAACATCTCAATACTCATATTCAAAACCAGTTTTCATCTTTCTTCTAGTTTCTTTTCCGAAACACCATTCTTATAAATCACCTACAATACTATCAAACATAACTCTTAAATATGAAAATCTCCGGGAACATTAAAAGCTTCAACTTCACTAGTTAATTTAAAGATTAAAAAACAAAAAAATTAAAGAAGGAAGCAATCTTTAAAAAATAAGATTAAAAAACAACAAAATCAAAAAAGCAATCAATCTTTTAAAAAATAATCTTTAGTCAGTAGCATCACTTTTTTTAATAATTTAATTTAGTTTTCAGTTAGCTTAACAGTTTTTTTTAATTAAGTTTAAATTTAACTTTATTTTTTTTACAAATTCTTAGAAATATTTTAGAATATAATTGATGAAACGAATTCAATATTTGACTTCACTTCTCCATCCAATTTTAAGACATTCCCCAAATCTACATTAAAACACAAATAAACTGCAGATTCAGATACAGATACATAATACTAAAAATTCAGAGGGAGAGAGCCACCTTACTGCGTAAGAGCTGGTTCTCAGCCATTAATATAAATTCCTGAAACAGCAACAGAATGTTGAATCTAAATGTCTGATCAACCTATGGCGATACAAAATAATGAAAACAACTATAGTTAGGAAGCTCACACAAAAATATCAAACTTGGCAAGTCACCATTCAATATGTAGTGCATTAATACCTGTGTTTGCAGATTCTTTATCTCCTCAAGCATCACTTCATTCTGTTTAATAACAATAAAGGAAAGGTAAGTAGCTTGCACTTTTCCAAACCAAACATATACATCTTTTTGGCAGAAGCTATGGGTAAGCTATGGGTATTAATTTACTGTATTTGAGTTACCTTCCTCGACCGTACACGACTGATGCTCTTTTCCATCTGAATTTCAATCTGCTTGAGTTCCTCCATGCCTAATGAGTTAGGAGTTTCACCCATTAATTGCCTGTTAATAAACTATACATTCAGTCACCAATTTTCCTGCCTAGAATAACTAACCATCACCTATACTCCATTTTAAGCCCGTTTTATTTAGAGCCCCCACAAAAAAAAACATTTGTTATGACAAGGAATGAAAAAAAAAAAAATTATCTGTTATGACATGTAACGAAACAAAAACATCTGCTAATTAATGTCAATTGAATTTATGCTTGCTAATTATCTTCTTATTATCCTCTTTTTCTCAATTTAATTTTTAATTAGTTATAGGTTGAATTTATAATTTTGAACTTTGTTTTTTAACAGAGAGAAAACTGAACTGTTTTCATTATGCATTAAAAAAAAAAAAGTTACATGGTAATCAATGGATATAGCAGAAAATAACTGCAAATGACCAAAACACAACGGTCATGAGAGGAACAGTGAATCAGTCCCAAAAAAAAAAAAAAACATATACTTCAGGATATCCTAAAGCCAAAATATCCTAATGACTAAAAGGCTCTGGAAAATGCTATAAGAAAACAGAAAACAGGGCACAGTCACAATGTAAAATTATTAGAGCACAGAGTTAAAAAATAATTGCTCAAATTTATAAGAATTGACAAAAACATTTGAAATTGAGAATGAATTTGATTAGACAATATTGATACATAAAGCAATTAAATTAAGTTTAGTTGTCCATGCAATAAGTAAAGATAATTAAAACTAAGTGAACCTAAGTGTGTTTTATGTTCTGTTAATATGCACATAAACCACATGTAAACAGATGCTAACTAACTAAAGACATACCACATGTATGCACTAGAATTAACCAACTAAAACTAAGTGCACATCAAATACAAAAACTAGAATTAAACTGAAATTAATTAAAGCTAATTATATACATGTACACCAAAGCTTAATAAGCAGTGATGAAATCATAACCACTAACTAAAATCAAGGCTCAAGAGAGTCAAAACTAGCCAAACTTGTAAAAAAAAAAGAACTAGTGCTGTAAGGGATAATCCTAGGCGGTGAAAATAGACCTCTCTTAGGAAGGGAATATTAGTGTTCTTCAGACCCACAGGAACACTTAAGGAGCTCCGGATGACTACACAGGTAATGTAGACATACAGGATGCTAAGTACCGGGAGGTATGGGAAGCTGTTCTCGTACAAATTCATAATATGGTCCGAGCAGATTCAATTTTTCGTGGCATGATTCTTCTCCGTGAAGGAAGGCTGGTACACAGTTTTTGATTTTTTTGTATACAATTATGTTAGAGAGTTTATAATGATGTATACTTATATATTTAGATTGGAATGGCTTTTGGAATATGTAATGTACATTGTACTTAGATGCAGAGGATGCTAGACTAGTTTTAGACTTATTTCTAAGCTCAAGCATTATGGAACCTTTGTGAACAGAGTGACTATAAAACAAACATGAAATTTTTTGAAGTTGTACTAGTACACTATATAAACCAAACGTTATTATCGTTTTTTTTTCGATTAAAACTAAAAGAGGTAGGGAAAGGAGGATTTCAATATCCAAATTTACTGCAACCAATAATGTAAGGATGGCACAACCAGTGAATTCTTCCCTTGTATCATTTCAATAGCAAAACAAGAGTCACAAACAATGTAAATATCATCAAGATCAAGCGAGGATGTAGTCTATTTTATGAGCTTGGGTGCTACAAAATATCTTACTGTTACGTGTATTTGCCGATTGGAGAGTAAAATATTTTGTTTCAAAATAAAATCCATTGATCAATCACTAGTACTTTCACAGTATTAAGTTGACAACATTGCTAACCTGATGGAATTCGTAAGAATATCACATTGTTGCCTGAGTTTTCTTGCTTCCTGTTGCAAATACTACGTGGTGCAAATTCCTTAGATTCACCACATATTGCATACTGCTATTGCTTTGACTAAAAACGTTCAAACTTGACTATGTGATTGATCAAGATCGAATCAACTTACATCAAATTCTATAAGAGCTCCCTCCTGCTGCATGTTTTCCCTGTGGATTTTATTGTACCTCTCAATTGTTTCCCTAATACTGCACAACATACAGACAATTCATGGATTCACAATTAACACGAATCTAAATAAACTATACGGAGACAATTGACATGTTTTTATTGGAAATCATAAATTATTTAGTTGCAACTTGAGAAGATACACAATTCAATACCAATATCAATGAAAATTAGTTAAAAATTCATATGTCTGAAAAAATATAGTTAAAGATGTTGGACACCTAATCCTTTAAGGATGGGTTGGTGTGGAAGTTGAATAGTCAAAGGGAGTTTAAGAGACCACTTGGAATATGAAACTAAGGGTCACTAGATTTGTATAAATGTGTATCATTGTGAATAGCAATGAATTCAATGTTTATCCTTCCTATCTTTTATCTTCGCCATGTTTGTTTTTAAAATGGTATCAAAGCCATATTGGTTCAAAATACCTATGGAATTCTCAACTTGTCAGATGTGGTGTAACTCCTTTGATTTATGACTGGTTTTTGCCATATTTTTTATCCCTGAAATTCCAAGGTCTGTTGGTGTACATGCACATAGATTAGATTTAGTTCAACTCTAGACACTGCATGCAATGTGCACTTTTCGTTAGCTAGTTAACTCAAGTGCTTTGCATGCACATAGTTAGCCTTAATTAGCTTTAGTTCAACTCTAGATATTGCATGTGATATGCACTTATTTTTAGCTAGTTAACTCGAGTGCTTACATGCAATGTGCACTTGGCTTAGTTAGTTAGCTCTAGTGCTTGCATGTGGTGCATGTGCACATTAGCATAACATAAAGCACACTTAGATTCAGTTAGTTTTAAATATTCATAGTTATTGTATGTACAACTAAGCTTAACTTAGTTGCTTTATATATTGATTCTAAAACTAATATTGACAAATCAATTTCATTCTGAATTCTAATTGTTTCTTTTTTTCAACTTGGAAACTTTGTGCAATTATTTTTCAGTTAGATCCATATTTGTGCTCTAATACTATGTGCATGTAAAGCATGTTGGAATTTCTGGTTATTCCTAACAACAGAGAGGAAATAAAATTCCCTCTATTAACACAGAGAAATCAATGAAACAATGTGGACAGAGAGATGGAGTAAATACACTTTTTCATTAAACAAAATATAAGCTGTTACAAAATAAATTTCTTCAGAAATTCTCTTGTTCTCGATTTACAATGCAAAGATTGCTTTCGCTTGACTGCTACAAAACACAGTGCTTCTTAAAAATAACTTTTGTTTTATGCTCTCTCTGTCTTTTTAACACAGTCACTGCTCTAACTGTATTACACTCTCTGTCTCTCTTGCCTTTAGGCATACATTTCATATATAACTACATTTCACACTATTGTTTATATATATATATATATATATATATATATATATATATATATATATATAACCCAAAGTCTAAAACTTAACGAAACTTATGTCTTGGCGCGTTATAAAAAAAACATTAATCCTTAACCCAAGGTTTTAAACCTTATAACAAAAGCATTTCGTGGATTTCGAACTTCAAAACAAAACTCCTTTTAATAATTCATCGCATCCATTTTATTGTTTGCTAAATGTTCATCAAACTTGTGCGATGCGTTTGCTATTGGTTGGAGGCTGATATGCTGGCGGATTTCAAATGTAATTCAAACATATCTCATAAAGGCTATCGCATCCATTTGAGCCACTGGTGACGTAGGCAAAAATTCATGCGATAGCGTGTTGATTGGTTGGGAGGTTTTGGGACGTGGATTCGTGGGGACCACAACTATGACGTGGTGGGATTCAAACTTAAAACAAATGGCGCGAAGTGTACTGGTGGTTGGTGCAGGGTTTAAAGCGGTAGATGAATGGTTTATGAATGTAGAGGTTGAGCGCTGGGTTGTGTGGTCAAACCATGCCTTTTTAATGTAGAACAGGGCTACGGCCCGTGAACCAAAAATTTATTTGGAGGGTTATTCAAAACCGGATTGAATGCACGGTGGTGTGCAAATTTAAACAAAAAAAAATTCCAGCTGCTTCTGTCCTTTAGGTTTCCATCAAACTTTAATTTTAGTCTTCCTTCTACTCAGTTGCAGTTGGAATTAATTTCCAACACTCCCCCTTAATTGCAACTGCTGCTTTCTTCCATACCTAGCCATTTTCTTAGGTAATTAAAACTTTTCTACCCCAATGGTTTTGTTAATATATCAACAAAATGCTCTTATGTTCTACAATGTTGCAAAACAATTTCTCCATTGTTCACTAGCTCTCTGATGTAGTGATACTTTGCATCAATGTGTTTTGTTCTCTTATGAATCACTGAATTCTTGGATAAAGCTATAGCTAATCTATTATCACAATAAACTGTTGTGTCTTTTACCTGTTCATGACACAAACTTCTCAACATTCTTGTCATCCATACTGCTTGACATGTTGCTACTGTAGCTGCCACATACTCTGCCTTAGTTGTTGATAAAGCCACAATTGGATGTTTCTTAGAAGCCCATGAGATGGTTCCTGATCCCATATGAAAAACATATCCAGAGGTGCTTTTCATGTCATTTATACTTCCAGCCCAATCACTGTCAGTATATCCAATCAATTCAAAATTTTCTGAAGTGGTGTATAAAATACCATACCTCTTTGTCCCTTTTACATACCTCAGAATTCTTTTTGCTGCTTACCAATGTGCCTCATTTGGCCTTTCCATAAATCTGGAAATTAAACTTACATCATGCATAATATCTTGCCTAGTTGCAGTCAAATACATGAGGCTGCCAACTATGCTCTTGTACAAACTTGGATCAACGTCCTTGCTACTGTCTTCTTTGCTTAACTTCAATCCCATCACCGTAGGAGTAATTGCTGCTTTGCAATCCAACATATTAAATATTTCCAAAACTTCATTCACATATTTAGCTTGAGAGATAAAAATATTATTTCCATTTTTCTCTACTTCTATTCCTAAGTATCTCAGCAATCCCATATCAGTCATCTCAAATTCATCCTTCATGACTATCTTAAAATTCTCAATGAGGTAAGTATCATTACCTGTGAATATAACATCATCAACATGCAAAACAATAATGAGTATCTTACCATATTTCTCCTTGATGTATAATGTGGGTTCTCCTTCATATTTTTCAAACACATTTTCCAGTACATAGGCATCTGTCCTACTGTACCATGCTCTTGGTGCTTGTCTTAGCCCATACAGAGCATTCTTCAACTTGCATACTTTGTGCTCTTGGCCTTCTTTCTCATATCCTAGACGTTGTTCAACATATACCTCTTCCATCAGTACTCCATTTAGGAATGCTGATTTCACATCCATTTGGTAAACTTTCCACTTGTGTTGTGCTGCTATGGAAAACACTGCTCTTACCGTTTCCATTCTTGCAACTGGCGCAACAGTTTCCTCATAATCTCTTCCTTGTTGCTGCTTGTAGCATTTGACAACAAGTCTGGCCTTGTGCCTTTCAATCTTACCTTCAACATTGCTTTTGGTTTTATAAACCCGTTTTACTCCAATTACTTCTTTGCCTTTTGGGAGATCAACTAATTCCCATGTATTTTTTTCTCTATGGCATTTATATCTCCATCCATAACATCTATCCATTTCTTATCTTTTACTGCTTCTTCAAAATGAATAGGATCTTCTACATGAAAATATAATGCAAATAAAGAGTTCATACCTTCTTCTTTCTCATAATTTCATTCAAACTTCTGAATCTGGTTCCTCTTTCACTTGTTGAACTTGTGCTTGTAGAAGCACTCAAATTTGCTCCTTGTGATGTGTTTGGAGAAGCACTGTCATCACTTCACAAGGGTGTTCTTATACCTGCTTGTGGTGTCCCTTGCTTTCCTTGTGTTGGTGGAGGTGGTGCTGCTAATGAGGGATGTCTTTCAACCATTTCCTCCTCATCTTCATCATGAGACATGTTGGGGTTCCCATGTTTTGGCAAGACTGGCAATACCAAAAGATGAGACAACATAGAACCACTTTCAAACCTTAGGATCTAGCCCTCCTAGGTCCAGAGAGGGATCTCTCTATTTTTGCCAAAGGTATATGCCTTTAAGGCTCAAGGTTTAGATTTTAGGCTAGTTATGGGGCTCAGGGTTTGTTTGTTTGATTGTTGAGTTTGGTTGTTTGGAATCAGGAAAGAAGTGTCCAATACGAGACAAGGATGAGCAAAGAGGAAATTTAGGCTAAGGTAGATAACTCAGAGAACATCAAGGCCATTGGGCAATGGAGTCAAGAATGGATTTACTTGTGTTCAATGTGCAAGCTTTAGTTGGGCTAGTCATTTAGAGCATTTGGATCTTAAAGGTGATAGTTGGAATGGGACATTAAGGACCGAAAATGAAAGGAGGAGAACCATCCAATTCTGTCTATAGATCAGGTTAGAGGTAATTTAACTCCAGACCTGCTTGGACAAAATCAGAGGCAATACAAGGGATCTTAGAAAGGCTTAATTGAGATGGAAAGACCCTAGTGAGGCAGAGACAGGGTTCTAAGCCTCCCAGTGTTCTCAACTCATCCAACCAAATCCTAACAAGAACATCCAAACATAGATTTCATTAATTCATACATTAGAGAGCAGGCAATAACTTCCACTTCACTGGTTAAATCAATTGAAATCAACATTCAGATACACATATTAGCAGAAAACATAAAGGGCTGGGAGAGCAGCAACATAAGGTACCTAACAAGGGTAAATCTTATGCCAAACTTCTGATGCGAGCCAGTAGAAATGGAATGAAATGAAATCAAACACAAAGATAGGAAAACATCACCAGCTGCTTTAGATCAGGATCCAAAGAAATATGCTTGTCATATTAAAAACAACACCTCGCAATCAGCACTGTCATACAATGAACATTCAAATTTAATGCATCAAATCACTATCTTAACAATATTAAGCACACAGTAGAATATCTGAAGATGAAAGGTCAAGCATATTTTCGTGACACCTCATCAAACCTATTGCAACACGATTCTAGCCACAGTCACAGGTAGACAGGTGATGACTAAATCTACAAACTTCGATAAGAAAGAGAGCGTAGCTTCCATTTTTTGTTCAAATTTCCGAGCATTTAATCCATGCATGCTTTTTTTGATGAAAGAGTGATCTTTCGATTCATTTCTACTCCGGTACACAGACTTTCGATGATTTTTGATCGGTGTACTATTCGTCGTACTTGTGAAAACAAAATGGTAAACAATCACAAGAAGTCCGTTACACAAACGTTCGGTTGTTTTGAACTGTTAGGTGGAAATTACTGACATGGTGCATAATAAAAGCTGTTTGGGCGCCATGTACTTGATGAATAAAAAACGTTCTGCCGATGAGTAAACCCTGATGTTACCTTTTATTTGTGCTCAAGATCTTCTGATCGATCCTCGGGGTCTTCAAACCGGTGCTTTGCCTCTTTAAACTGATTTAAGGCTCAAGATCTTCATTATCGTGCCTTAATCTCCTTTGCTTTGTACTGAAAAACTCTGCTGCTTCATCTCGGCCTCTGTCGTGTTAGTTCGAGCTTTAATGGCGCCAGAAGGTTTCCCATAGAGTTAAACCTTGCCCCTTTAAATGGACGTCTTGTCTTCGCCTTCCGGAGTCTTTGCTCATAAATTTTGTCACTGTGAATGATCTTCTTTGATTTCTCTGTCCTTGTGGCAAGGATGTGCATCTTGGCAGCCATTAACTATAAATAACCCTGCAAAAGTCCGAAAATTGTGAGGAAAATAATGGATGAGATGGTGGATGATGTGGATGAGGAGAACGGTCGTGCAGATGATGAAACGGAGGAGAAGATTGCAAAGAGAACGGTGGAAGATGCTACGGTGGAAGTTAGCGGTCTGCGGAGTGAAATATGGATAAAAAACCTTAAATCACACAAAAAGAACCGATATACGCGATGGAATGGGAGCATGTACGGAGGGTGCACATGGAGACGACGTGGCGGGACCGGGAGACAGTGGAACTGTCAATGACGGAGGGATAGATCTGGACTGTTGATCACGGCGGAGATTAACGGAGGAGGGCGACGGACGGCGGGCCATGGCATGAGCTATCACGCGCGCAAATTCATTAAACATCGTGCACATTCGACGATCGAGAGCCGTTGAATGGACCGCTCCAGATCGGACGGTCGACGGAAATTTCGCTACGAGACTTGGACCAAAAGTTAATGCATGGGGGATGACGTTAACGAGCGGGAACGGCGGTTTCAGGATCGTACAGGAGGACACGCGGCAGACGATGAATGGATTCACTGGGCGATGGGAAAAAACCGTCCTTCGCGCATAAGTGGTGCAGAATCAATCGACGGATTTGAAACAGTGCATGGGCGGGGACCACCGGGCGGATAGAATGCTGACCGTCAGATTAAAATGTGAATGGACGGCGATGGCGGCATAGAAGATTTGAGCGGGGAAAACACAAAGGGTAGCGGGTTAAACGACAGCCGTCCGATCTGCTCATATCGGTGGTCAAGGATGCGCCCGACACAGACTTGAGATAAGCGCCTTTCAGTACTAGGTTTTGGTCATAGCACCGGGTTGTGTGGAAGGTAGAGGAATGCGGGGCTAGCGGAGAAAGGGCTAAGGCCTATTATATGGTCCGAAGGTGGGTTTTTAACCCTTTTTAATGCATTTTGGAGCCTCTGGAGGGTAACGACAGTGGAATAGAAGGGAAAATTGAGGAAACCAAGGATAATGATGGGATTTAACGAGGATTTTGGAGGGGCGTAGAGAGGAATAAAGGGGAGAACGGAACTTTGACAAGGGGAATAGGGATGAAGTGGAAAATTCTGCAAGGGTGCGACGGTAACAGTAGGCCTTTAGAGAGATAGATCAACAGAGGAAATTATGTGAGGTAAAACCATTCAAGAGACTTCAAGGAGGATGAGTTTTTTAGAGGAAAAGGAATTCCTTGAAGGCTACCAAAAAATATAGCCCCCCGGCTTGCTTTGTCAAGAATTTCATAGGGGGGCTAATAGTGGCTCCACATGGGGATGGCTGCTTCTTGAAGGAGGCAAGAAACCAGAAATGATCTTTGGAGTAGGCTAGTTGCCTGCTGCTTGGCACATCCCTTTCTCTTTGATTTTCAGCTGCCACCATATGTTAGAGACACAAATCAGCAGAAATATTTCCCAACCAATCTACCTACCCAGACTGCAATCCTACCATTTCCCTTTGGGTGCATTTGAACTAGCAGACCCTTTACATTTTTATTTTCAGAATAGAAAACAAACCTATTCTAAATCTACCCTTATTACTCCATGAGACCAGGTTAAACTGTTGGTCTCATTTGATTCTCTACCTAATCTACTACCTGTTGGGATTAAACAGTCCAACAGGTTTCTTCTCCTACATTCTAAGACAGGAAATTTAAAAAACAGCCAAGCCAGGATTAGACTGTCTGACTTGCTGTGGACAGAGAAACTGGAATTTGAAAACAAAATTTGAAGGCTTGAAATCTGAACTCTTGAAGCATCCTTCTCTGCTTGTGACTCAGATTTTGAACATATTAGAGTCACTTTTTCTTCCTCATTTTCAGCTCTGGTTTTGGGCATGTTAGAGCTGATTTCTCTTTTTTCTTTGCTGGTCCAGATTTTGAGCGTGTTAGGACCAGCTGTCTTTTCTTTCTTTGGCTCAAGTTTTAATCATATTAGAGCCAATCCTTTGCACTTTCCAGAGGTCCATGTTTTGAGCATCTCTGAACCTCTACCTTCTCTATTTTTGGAACATTTTCTCTTTTCTTGAAA
This sequence comes from Pinus albicaulis, assembly GCA_034641835.2. Classification (NCBI taxonomy): domain Eukaryota; kingdom Viridiplantae; phylum Streptophyta; class Pinopsida; order Pinales; family Pinaceae; genus Pinus; species Pinus albicaulis. The sequence continues at coordinate 1,535,956,978 of CM076570.1, read as the reverse complement.
AACAACAAACTGCAATGGTATGTACAATGAAATGGAAACTGGAAACTGAAAATCAGTAAAAGTAGTGCTTGATCATCCTGCCATTAACAGGACCCCCAAACAGCTCTGTACCATCAAGTTCTTGTAGGAAAAATGCATTTGGGCCCACAGTAGCTTGGATAATGTAAGGACCCTGCCATAAGCTGTCAAATTTACCATGTTTACCTTTGTCCTCTCTTCTTGAGTCCCACTTCAAAACCTTGTCACCAATTTTGAAATCAACAGCTTTGGTTCTTTTGTCAAATAACTTTTTAATGTTTTCTTGATCTCTGACAGCTCTGTTATAAACCTCCTCCCTTGTTTGCTGAAGGTGAATTGTCTGATTTATCCATCTCACCATAATGTCTTCTTCTGATTGGATCTCTTGAACAAGTTTAATCACTGGGACTCCAAGGCTGGTAGGAAATTCTGCTTCTGTCCCATAGACTAGATGGAATGGTGACATGCCAGTGGATTTTTTTGTAGTAAGCCTGTCAGCCCATAAAGCATGCACCAACTTGTTGTGCCAATATTTTTTGTTCTCCTCTAATAGCTTTTTGATGATTGCCACTAGGCTTTTATTCGATGATTCAGCCAAGCCATTACCTTGAGGGTAATAGGAAGTTGAATGACCAAGCGTGATATGGTACCTGTGACAAAAATCAACCATTCTCTTGGATCCAAAAGCAGCAGCATTATTGGTGATTATTTTCCTTGGGCAACCAAACCGAGAGAGGATGTGACCTTCTAGGAACCTAATGATAACAGAATCAGTGGAACTCCTAGTTGGGATGGCCTCTATTCACTTAGTGAAATAATCAGTGGCTGTTAAGATCCATTTGTGTTGTCCTGAAGAGGCTGGATGAATTTCCCCTATAAAATCTAGACCCCATTGCATGAAAGGACCCTCAACTGTAATGGGTTGTAAAGGGAGGGGAAGAAGTTTTATTTTTCCTTCAAAGATCTGGCATTTATGGCAAGAAGTTATCATTTTGTGGACATCATTAAACAGTGTAGGCCAATAATAACCAGCCCTGAGTATCTTATTTGCTGTGGCTTTCCAACTCAGGTGGCCTCCACATTCTTCAGCATGAAATTCTTGTTTAACATTTTCAGCTTCAGTTTCAGACAAGCATTTCAGTAATAGGCCATTCAGATTTTTCCAATATAAGCTTTCATTCAAGATGCAGTAGTTCCTAGCTTTGAGCTTTGTGAATCTGGCCTTAGTTTTTGACAGTTCTGGAGGGGCATTAAGATTTGTGAGCACGTAAAGGATATTAGAGTACCAAGGAGAGTTCTGAAATTTCTCCTCAATAGTGGGGTCGGGCAATCCTTCCTGCTCATCTAGGGCACTTATCATGTTAATATCGAGGGCCTGTAAATTTGACTCAGCCATTAATTGGGCCAGGCCTTGACCTTTGATCAGCTTAGTGGGTTTAATCTCAAGATCATACTCTAGAATCACAGCAATCCACTTGCCCCTTTTCCGATCAGGGTCTTGGGACAAGATATCTTTGACAACAATGTTAGGCACATAAGCAATGGTATGAGAATGTAAAATGTACACCCTAAAGTCTTTTAAGTCCTTGACTAAAGCATAAGCCTGTTTCTCCATTATTTTGTACTTCAAGGGTGCATCCCTTAGTGCTTTGCTAAAAAAGGCAATTGGCTGTTCCATACCTTCTGCATTTTTCTGCAGCAAAACTGCAGCTATGGTGTGCTCTGAGGCGAATGAAAATATCATAAAATCTTTTGAGAAATCAGGGCTAATCAGAATAAGAGCTTGTGTGAGTGCAATTTTCACTGATTCGAAGGATTTTTTAGCTCCAACAGTCCATTTAATCACTTCACCTTTCTTCAGCATGTTAGTCATAGCCCTAAGGTGCTTAGTTAAATTGGGGATAAATCTCCTTAGGAAGTTGATTTTTCCAATGAAGGACTGTAACTCTTTGATGTTTCTGGGATGTGTGATCCACAGTATTCCCTCAACTCTATGTGGGTCTATCTTAATCCCTTTCTTAGATATGATGTGGCCTAGAAGTTTACCTTCCCGCAGCCCAAAAACAGTTTTCTTGGGATTTAGTGACAGACCATACCTTCTACATTTTTCAAAAACTTTCCTCAGATGCTTCAGGTGTTCTTCTTCAGTTTTAGAAAAGACAGTAAGTCATCCAAGTAGATAACTATGAAGTGTCCTATCTCGTCTGAGAAATATATAATTAGTTCAACTCTAGATATTGCATGTGATATGCACTTATTTTTAGCTAGTTAACTCGAGTGCTTACATGCAATGTGCACTTGGCTTAGTTAGTTAACTCTAGTGCTTGCATGTGGTGCATGTGCACATTAGCATAACATAAAGCACACTTAGATTCAGTTAGTTTTAAATATCCATAGTTATTGTATGTACAACTAAGCTTAACTTAGTTGCTTTATATATTGATTCTAAAACTAATATTGACAAATCAATTTCATTCTGAATTCTAATTGTTTCTTTTTTTCAACTTGGAAACTTTGTGCAATTATTTTTCAATTAGATCCATATTTGTGCTCTAATACTATGTGCATGTAAAGCATGTTGGAATTTCTGGTTATTCCTAACAACAGAGAGGAAATAAAATTCCCTCTATTAACACAGAGAAATCAATGAAACAATGTGGATAGAGAGATGGAGTAAATACACTTTTTCATTAAACAAAATATAAGCTCTTACAAAATAAATTTCTTCAGAAATTCTCTTGTTCTGGATTTACAATGCAAAGATTGCTTTCGTTTGACGTCTTGTCTTCGCCTTCCCGAGTCTTTGCTCATAAATTCTGTCACTGTGAATGATCTTCTTTGATTTCTTTGTCCTTGTGGCAAGGATGTGCATCTTGGCAGTCATTAACTATAAATAACCCTGCAAAAGTCCAAAAATTGTGAGGAAAATAATGGATGAGATGGTGGATGATGTGGATGAGGAGAACGGTCGTGCAGATTATGAAACGGAGGAGAAGATTGCAGAGAGAATGGTGGAAGACGCTACGGTGGAAGTTAGCGGTCTGCGGAGTGAAATATGGATAAAAAACCTTAAATCACACAAAAAGAACCGATATACGCGATGGAATGGGAGCATGTACGGAGGGTGCACATGGAGACGACGTGGTGGGACCGGGAGACAGTGGAACAGTCAACGACGGAGGGACGGATCTGGACCGTTGATCGCGGCGGAGATTAACGACGGAGGGTGACGGACAGCGGACCATGGCATGAGCTATCGCACGTGCAACTTCATTAAACATTGTGCACATTCGACGAGCGAGAGCTGTCGGATGGACCGCTCCAGATTGGACGGTCGACGACAATTTCGCTACGAGACTTGGACCAAAATTTAATGCGCGGGGGATGACGTTAACGGGTGGGAACGGCAGTTTCAGGATCGTACAGGAGGACACGCGGCAGACGATGAATGGATTCGTTGGGCGATGGGAAAAAACCGTCCTTCGCGCATAAGTGGTGCGGAATAAACTGGCGGATTTGAAACAGTGCATGGGCGGGGACCACCGGGCGGATAGAACGCTGACCGTCAGATTAACATGTGAATGGACGGCGATGGCGGCATAGAAGATTTGAGCGGGGAAAACACAAAGGGTAGCGGGTTAAACGACAGCCATCCGATCTGCTCATATCAGTGGTCAAGGATGCGCCTGACACGGACCTGAGATAAGCGCCTTTCAGTACTGGGTTTTGGTCATAGCGTCGGGTTGTGTGGAAGGTAGAGGAACGCGGGGCTAGCGGAGAAAGGGCTAAGGCCTATTATATGGTCCGAAGGTGGGTTTTGTAACCCTTTTTAATTCATTTTGGAGCCTCTGGAGGGTAACGACAGTGGAATAGATGAGAAAATTGAGGAAACCAAGGATAATGATGGGATTTAACGGGGATTTTGGAGGGGCGTAGAGAGGAATAAAGGGGAGAACGGAACTTTGACAAGGGGAACAGGGATGAAGTGGAGAATTCTGCAAGGGTGCGACGGTAACAGTAGGCCTTTAGAGAGATAGATCAACAGAGGAAATTATGTGAGGCAAAACCATTCAAGAGACTTCAAGGAGGATGAGTTTTTTAGAGGAAAAGGAATTCCTTGAAGGCTACCAAACAATATAGCCCCCCGGCTTGCTTTGTCAAGAATTTCATAGGGGGGCTAACATTGGCTCCACATGGGGATGGCTGCTTCTTGAAGGAGACAAGAAACCAGAAATGATCTTTGGAGTAGGCCAGTTGCCTGCTGCTTGGCACATCCCTTTCTCTTTGATTTTAAGCTACCACCATATGTTAGAGACACAAATCAGCAGAAATATTTCCCAACCAATCTACCTACCCAGACTGCAATCCTACCATTTCCCTTTGGGTGCATTTGAACTAGTAGACCCTTTACATTTTTATTTTCAGAACAGAAAACAAACCTATTCTAAATCTACCCTTATTACTCCATGAGACCAGGTTAAACTGTTGGTCTCATTTGATTCTCTACCTAATCTACTACCTGTTGGGATTAAACAGTCCAACAGGTTTCTTCTCCTACATTCTAAGACAAGAAATTTAAAAAACAACCAAGCTAGGATTAGACTGTCTGACTTGCTGTGGACAGAGAAACTGGAATTTGAAAACAAAATTTGAAGGCTTGAAATCTGAACTCTTGAAGCATCCTTCTCTGCTTTTGACTCAGAATTTGAACATATTAGATTCACTTTTTCTTCCTCATTTTCAGCTCTGGTTTTGGGCATGTTAGAGCTGATTTCTCTTTTTTCTTTGCTGGTCCAGATTTTGAGCGTGTTAGGACCAGCTGTCTTTTCTTTCTTTGGCTCAGGTTTTAATCATATTAGAGCCAATCCTTTGCACTTTCCAGAGGTCCATGTTTTGAAAATCTCTGAACCTCTACCTTCTCTATTTTTGGAACATTTTCTCTTTTCTTGAAAAACAACAAACTGCAATGGTATGTACAATGAAATGGAAACTGGAAACTGAAAATCAGTAAAAGTAGTGCTTGATCATCCTGCCATTAACAGGACCCCCAAACAGCTCTGTACCATCAAGTTCTTGTAGGAAAAATGCATTTGGGCCCACAGTAGCTTGGATAATGTAAGGACCCTGCCATAAGCTGTCAAATTTACCATGTTTACCTTTGTCCTCTCTTCTTGAGTCCCACTTCAAAACCTTGTCACCAATTTTGAAATCAGCAGCTTTGGTTCTTTTTTCAAATAACTTTTTAATGTTTTCCTGAACTCTGACAGCTTTGTTATAAACCTCCTCCCTTGTTTGCTGAAGGTGAATTGTATGATTTATCCTTCTCACCATACTGTCTTCTTCTGATTGGATCTCTTGAACAAGTTTAATCACTGGGACTCCAAGACTGGTAGGAAATACTGCTTCTGTCCCATAGACTAGCTGGAATGGTGACATGCCAGTGGATTTTTTTGTAGTAAGCCTGTTAGCCCATAAAGCATGCACCAACTTGTTGTGCCAATATTTTTTGTTCTCCTCTAATAGCTTTTTGATGATTTCCACTAGGCTTTTATTCGATGATTCAGCCAAGCCATTACCTTGAGGGTAATAGGCAGTTGAATGACCAAGCGTGATATGGTACCTGTGACAAAAATCAACCATTCTCTTGGATCCAAAAGCAGTAGCATTATCGGTGATTATTTTCCTTGGGCAACCAAACTGAGAGAGGATGTGACCTTCTAGGAACCTAATGATAACAGAATCAGTGGCACTCCTAGTTGGGATGGCGTCTATCCACTTAGTGAAATAATCAGTGGCTGTTAAGATCCATTTGTGTTGTCCTGAAGAGGATGGATGAATTTCCCCTATAAAATCTAGACCCCATTGCATGAAAGGACCCTCAACTGTAATGGGTTGTAAAGGGAGGGGAAGAATTTTTCCTTTTCCTTCAAAGATCTGACATTTATGGCAAGCAGTTATCATTTTGTGGACATCATTAAACAGTGTAGGCCAATAATAACCAGCCCTGAGTATCTTATTTGTTGTGGCTTTCCAACTCAGGTGGCCTCCACATTCTTCATCATGAAATTCTTGTTTAACATTTTCAGCTTCAGTTTCAGACAAGCATTTCAACAATAGGCCATTCAGATTTTTCCAATATAAGCTTTCATTCAAGATGCAGTAGTTTCTGGATTTGAGCTTTGTGAATCTGGCCTTAGTTTTTGACAGTTCTGGAGGGGAATTAAGATTTGTGAGCACATAAAGGATATCAGAGTACCAAGGAGAGTTCTGAAATTTCTCCTCAATAGTGGGGTCGGGAAATCCTTCCTGCTCATCTAGGGCACTTATCATGTTAATATCGAGGGCCTGTAAATTTGACTCAGCCATTAATTGGGCCAGGCCTTGACCTTTGATCAGCTTAGTGGGTTTAATCTCAAGATCATACTCTAGAATCACAGCAATCCACTTGCCCCTTTTCCCATCAGGGTCTTGGGACAAGATATCTTTGACAACAATGTTAGGCACATAAGCAATGGTATGAGAATGTAAAATGTACACCCTAAAGTCTTTTAAGGCCTTAACTAAAGCATAAGCCTGTTTCTCCATTATTTTTTACTTCAAGGGTGCATCCCTTAGTGCTTTGCTAAAAAAGGCAATTGGTTGTTCCATACCTTCTGCATTTTTCTGCAGCAAAACTGCAGCTATGGTGTGCTCTGAGGCGAATGAAAATATCAGAAAATCTTTTGAGAAATCAGGGCTAATCAGAATAGGAGCTTGTGTGAGCGCAAGTTTCACTGATTCGAAGGATTTTTTAGCTCCAATAGTCCATTTAATCCCTTCACCTTTCTTCAGCATGTTAGTCATAGCCCTAAGGTGCTCAGCTAAATTGGGGATAAATCTCCTTAGGAAGTTGATTTTTCCAATGAAGGACTGTAACTCTTTGATGTTTCTGGGATGTGTGATCCACAGTATTCCCTCAACTCTATGTGGGTCTATCTTAATCCCTTTCTCAGATATGATGTGGCCTAGAATTTTACCTTCCTACAGCCCAAAAACAGTTTTCTTTGGATTTAGTGACAGAGCATACCTTCTACATTTTTCAAAAACTTTCCTCAGATGCTTCAGGTGTTCTTCTTCAGTTTTAGAAAAGACAGTTAAGTCATCCAAGTAGATAACTATGAAGTGTCCTATCTCGTCTGAGAAAGCTATATCCATCGCCTTCTGGAAGGTGGCCCCAGCATTCATCACTCCAAAAGGCATTTTCACATATATGAAGGTGCCCCATGGAGTGGTAAACACTGTTTTGAGTTGGTCTTCTGGGAGTACTAGGACTTGATTATATCCTGAAAAACCATCAAGTAGGGAGATTCTCTTAGAGCCCACTACCTTCTGTAAGATATGCTCCATTCTAGGCAAAGGGTAGTTGTCCTTTAGGGAGGCTCTGTTGAGATTTCTGAAGTCTATGCATAACCTGATCTCTCCTATTTTCTTTCTCACAGCCACTAAGTTTGACATCCAATCAGAAAACCTTACAGGGACTATTATGCCTGCATCATACATCTTTTTAATCTCTTTTTCCACTGCAGGCAATTGTTTTGGGTTTATTCTTCAAAGTTTTTGTCTGAAAGGCTTCTGATTCTCCTTCAAGGGTATTTTGTGTTGTATGATGTTGGTGTCATATGCCTTTAAGTCTTCATAGCTCCATGCAAACACGTCAATGAATTCCTTAAACAGGTCAATGTATTTTATATCTTCATGTTTGTAGGTAAAGACTTAGCCAGTTGGATCATTTTGGGTTTATCTTCAGTGCCTATGTTGCATTCTTCCACATCTAAATCTGCATGTTCTATAGTGGGCTTCTTTGCTACGTCATCAAAGTCAAAAAGGTCTTCTAAGGGCGCCAAGCCTCTGGGTATATTCTTGTCTTTGGCTTGCAGCACCTCTATTTCTTCACTATCCGCGTTTTTACATTTTATGGTTAAATTTCCAGTTTCTTTGGAAAGAGTGTTTATTTCTACGTTACAGGGTGTTGCTTGTTTATCTGGGGAATCTTCATTCGGGCAGCTGTCATCAGATTTTGAGTCTGAATCAAAAAATTCAAACTCGTTTCTGCCCATCAAAAAATCTTCAATCTGTTTATCTCCTTCAAAGACCTGCCAATATTCTTCGTTGTCTGGTACTGCAGGTCTGAATTTGGTCTGAATGACGATTTTTTGGTCAGCTGGGGCTTTAGGATATGAACTAGCCAGGCAAGCTAATCCATTTGCAATGAAATTTTGACCCCTAGGGACAAACACCAAATCGTATTCCACAAAGGTCTTCAATAGATCCACGACGTCATTCCTGTATGCCCTCAACCTAGGGTTTTTAGCTGTGTATTCACCGTTTACTTGTTTTATGACCAACTCTGAGTCTCCTCGTACAGTTATCCTGTGAGATCCTAACGTTTTCAACAAATTTAAGCCAAGGATAAGAGCCTCATATTCTGCAATATTATTTGTACATTTGAAATGCAGATTTACAGCATGGCTCTCTGCGTGGTCGCTCTCTATGTTACGTATCCACACCCCTGCCCCAGCGTTTTTTCTAGTACAGGACCCATCGAAATTCATTTCCCACAGGGGTTCGCCATTATGTTGCGTTGGGGAGTCTGTACTAGGTTGTGGGTTGTCTTGTTCTTCACGTGGTGTGTCCGTTTGAGGAGTGTGACCAATAGGCTGACTGCATTGTGTTTCTGGTTCATTCTGAGTTTCGTTTTTTGTGTTCTGCCCATGGTCCTCTTCATCGTATTCTTCCAGAGTAGCCATTATGTTGAAGTCCATGGGCTCAGTGTTCTCATTTGCAACCTTGTCTTCTGATCTTGACTTTTCTAAGGATTGGTCATTGTAGAGAATGAAAGAATCCAGATCCGTGTGTACAGAATATAATGGTGAATTTTCAGGTTTCTTTGGGCTACTGACTAGGAATTTCATTTGAGCCTCTCTATACAGTCTTCTAAGTTGGCCAAAGATAGGGATAGTGGCATATGAGCCATCCATCTGCATTGTGCCTTGCAGCTTGGCGCCCCATGATCTAGATAACAACATGCCATACTTGGGTGGCACATCTTCCACCACCACATCCATGACCATACATTTTGCTGGGATTTGGGTCAGACTCACACACAAATCTTTGATGAGGCCAAGGCACTTTACTCTGCTAGAGTCAAATGAATAAAGATCTTTGTAAGGTCGGGTTATCTCTAGGCCTAGTTTTTCCATCACTACCTTAGGCATTAAAGTTTGTGATGCCCCAGAATCATGCATGGCATTGTGAAGTATATTGTCATGAATGTTGAGACTGACATAGAAAGGTGGGACTATCCCCTCCTGAAACTTTCCTTCTATTTTTGGACTAAACAGGAGGGTTGGTTGATCATCGTTCAGATTTACAGTGTCATTGTTTTCCCCTAGATTCAATGCTTTCAAAATTTGGCCTTTATATACATCCTGAGTGGCCAACTCAGATAATGGTACAAAGATTTTAATTTTTTCAATCTCACTCTCCAAGTTGAAAGTGGACTGACTCCTAGAGGTGTTCAACTCTGTTTTGTTTTCCATTGTCTTAGTGGCAGAATCGATAGACTGATTTTCACTATGTACATGTGTAGGAACAGTTTTATCAGGAACACTAACTGATGTGCTAGTGCTGCTGGTTGGCTGACTTTGTTTTTCAGTGTTTTGGTTGTCTTTTTCTTGGTTTTTTTCAGAACTCTCAACTTCTGTTTTGTTATTTACAGCAGTTACTTTAGAAGATTTTTCAAGCCTCCTTTTGATGGTAACCTCAGGAGCTTTGGGTTTGGAAGTATCTTGGTTCTTTTTTCTCCTAAGCTCATATTGTTCCCTGACCTGCATTATAGAATTTTCAAATCCAAGCCTGTAGGCTTCAGAATTTGATCCTTCCTCATCCCAATATGAAGGTGAGGGTTGATCTTCCTCTGAGTCACAGTTATGGATTGAGTCTTCTGTTTCGAACATGTTTATTGTGTTCCCTTCAGACTCTTCTATGATTCCCTCATCTTCATCAAGAACGTTTTGGAATGGGGGAGTAACTTGTTGGTCTGATTCTTTTTGTCTGTTGGGAGTATTATTGTTTCTTCTAAAGTTTTGGTTCTGATTTTGGTTTCTGTTCTGATTGCTGACTGTGACAACCATTTTTTCCATCATTTGTTGTAGTCTTTCCACATTTTTGGACAGTTTGTCATAATTTGGGTCAGATGTGGAAGCTACATGGTCATCCTTGTACGTTACCCTCTTTTCAGCTCTCAATCTTGCCCTTTTCTCAATCAGATTTTCCTCTATGTTCACTGCTCCCTTCTGCATGTATTTCAAGGTGGTGTACTCTTTATCCCTAAGTTCATAGGCCATGTCAGCATCAAAGCCTTCAGGGTATTTTTCTAGGGCCATACCTTGTGGAGGTTTCATATGGGGAGGGAGTGCATTGTAAATGCTATTAAATCTTGTCGTGTAATCATGGACACTCTCTCCTGCATTTCTTTTAAGGCTCATGTATTCTGCTAGGAGTTGGCGAGGGTTTTCCCTAGTTTCCCATTTGTTGATGAAAGACTAGTATAAAGCAGGGAGGTCTTGGATACTACCAGTAGGTAGGTTTTTAAACCATTTTTTCACATCACCTCCCAAGCTCTGGGCAAAGATTCTCATTTTGACTGTTTCATCATCAATTTCCATATAGTCAAAAGAGTCTTCCATCTTATCTACATGTTGTTGGGCTGTTGTAGGCTCTTTGGCAGGGAAGTGGGGAATTTTTTATTGATAATCATTTGGTAGGGGCACTAGAGGCCGAGGTAACACTAGAGGTGCATACCAGGCTGCCATTATGATGTTCTGATTAGGTAAAGGATTAACCTGAGCAGCTGGTATTTGGATGACAGGGATGTTAGGGCCAGCAGAGGTTTGCTGGGCAGATCTAGGGTGGGAGAGCCCCAAGTTTTGAACAAAGTGTATATCAGGGGGTGTAGATGGAGGGGTTCCTCTGTCCCTAGTATGTTGACCACTATCGGATGGTGAACGGTGAAGCTCAGGGTCTAGCTGGTCTAAAGTATCGAATGACCAAGTTCTAGGTAATCCGTTTGGTATGTCTAGGTCAAGATGAAAGTGTGATAGAGCTGTAAGGTTTTCTGGTGCAAAATTAGCTCTATAGATGTGGCTGGAAATAGTTGATCCTTTAGGTGTAGGAGATCCTCTGAGAATGCTCTCAAGGTTATCAACTATTTCAGGTGGGTTATGTGAGCCCCCCTATGAAATTATTGACAAGCAAGCTGGGGGCTAGAATTGTTTTGGAGCCTCCAAGGAATGCCTTTCCCCTGAAAATTCATCCTCCTTGGAGTCTCTCTGTACTGTGCCTAAAATGTAATGCCTCTGCTGATCCATTTCCCAAAAAAGGCCCATTATTGCCCTTTATACCTTGGCAAAATATCACCTTCCCCTTCTCCCTTTGTCGAACTCCCCTTTAATTCCCCCATTATCCCTCTAAACCCTCTCTAAACCCTGTTTTTGCCCCTGTTTTAGCCTTCCCTACCCTTCATTTCCCTATCGTTTCCCCCCCTTGGGCCTAAAAATGCTTTAAAATGTGCAAAAACCATATAATAAGGCCTAAGCCCCTTTGGCCTTAGCCCCACGCTCCTTTTCTTCCTATAAGACCCGACGTCGGAACCCATAGCTAAACCCTCTAGGTGCTTACCCTATTCAACCATTATCCGCGCGGAAAATTCGTTTAAAAACCTTTGTTAACGTGCATTCTCGGGTTTTAAAACATTTTGATTAACCAACAGATCTCGACCGTCCGTTGGAGATCCGATCCAGCGGCGCGGAGCCCTCCCGAAGCAGTGGACCCCGCCTGCATACGTCATCCGCCCAAACCCGCCGGTAATTCCCGCACCGCCCGTCTGCAACTGGCGGTTTTCTTCGAAACCCAGCGATCCTATTCATCCTTCACCACGCGTCCTCCTGCACTGTTCCGAAAAATCGTTGTTTCGCGCATTAATCATCAGACGAGGGCCGGGTAGTGGAATTGCTGTGAACCGTCCGATCTGGAGGACCCCATCTAACTGCTGTGATTCAACAAAGTTGTGCCCCCGATAACCTGCCCCCTCCGTATTCTTGGCTCTCCGTCCGCCACCCTCCACCGTCGATCTCCACTATAATCGACGGCCCTGATCCATCCCTCCGCCGTTGACCGTTCCATTGCATCCCATCCCGCCACGTCAGCGCCACGTGTCCCATCCGTACTTCTCCCCAGTCCATTACATAAAACTGGTCTATTTACGTGTTTTTCATGCATTTTTCATTCTGCAACGTCCGCCAACCCTACCTGAGCAGTTTTTCACCATTTTTCTGCATTCTCGTCCGCTATGTCACCAATTACACGCCCATCTCTCCCATCCACATCACTCACCACCCTTGTACATGGATTTGTTCACAGTTTTCATGTTTCCTGCAGGTTTATAAAGAGAGAATGGCCGCCGCAATACATTTATGTGCTACCAGGACAACTGTATCCGAGGAAGATCGTCCACAGCGGCTGAATTTATGAACAGAGGCCCGGGAAGGTGGAGATGAGATGTTCATTAAAAGAAAAGAGTTCGAACCCTGTGGAAAATCTCCCATCACCATTAAACCCGAGCTAGCCTGTCAGAGATGGGATCGAAGCAGTAGAACGTTCCAGTACAGAGCAAAAGGAAGAATAGAGCACAACCATGAAGATCTCGAGCCCTAGGTCAATGTTTTCAGAGGCAAATCAGCAGATTGCAGACCCCGAGGATTAATCAAAGGATCCTGAGCGCAGATAAAAGGTAATATCAGGGTTTCCGTTAGCAAAATGTTTTTCTTCGTCAGGTACAAGGCATCCATACTATTTTTATTGCGCAGAATGTCCTTGAAGAGTTTTCCCACCAGACTACAGCTCAAAGATAATCAGACATTAATGAGACAGACCTTCCAACAGTTTATTTTACTTTCTGTTTACGACACCAGGAGTACTTTGTCCAAAAATGTCGAGATCATATCCAAGTAGATCATTCTTTTCCGAGGGAGGTGACAGAGATCAAATATACAGCATGTCAAGCAGAATGGGCTACGGCCCTGCATTCATGGTTATGTTTAAAGATACATTTAATTTTCACCTACCTTCTCAGTCAATCTTAGGTTTATCCTTTGCTATAAAGCACAGAAGAAAGCGTTGTAATGGTTGTTGATGAGATATTAGTGAAATGCAAGTGTTTTCCTCTTGAGACAAGTTCTCTGTGTATATTGTAAGATAGGCTGAGATATGATGTATTCAGACTGAGTGTTCAAGTTATGGGCTATGATGTACGTGATTGGTGTTGTTTTTAATATGACGAGCATGTTTCTTTGGATCTTGATCTAAAGTGGCTGGTGATGTTTTCCTTTCTCTGTATTTGTGATTGACTTGCTCTCATTTCATTATGTTTCTTCAGGCTCGCATCAGAAGTTTGGCATAAGATTTACCCTTGATAGGTACCTTATGTTGCTACTCTCCTAGCCTTTATGTTTTCTGCTTATATGTGTATCTGAATGTTGATTTCAATTGATTTAACCAGTGTAGTGGATGATATTGCCTGCTCTCTGATGTATGAATTGATGAAGTCTATGTTTAGATGTTCTTGGTAGGATTTAGCTGGAAGGTTTGGGAACACTGGGGATTAGTGTTAGCCCTGTCCACTAGGATCTTTGCACGACCAGCTAGCCTTTCTAAGATCCCTTGTAATTGCCTCTGATTTTTTCCAAGCAGGCCTGGAGTTAAATGACCTCTGGTCTGATCTATAGACAGAGTTGGTTGGTTCTCCTCCTTTCATTTTCTGTCCTTAATGTCCCATTCCAAATATCTCCTTTAAGATCCAAATGCTCTAGATGACTAGCCCAACTGAAAGCTTGCACATTGAACACAAATAAATCCTTTCTTGACTCCATAGCCCAATGGCTTTGATGTTCTTTGAGTTATCTGTCTCTGCCTAAGCTTCACCTTTGCTCATCCTTGTCTCATAGTGGACCTTTCTTTTCCTGATTCCCTCCAACCAAACACAAACAATCAAACAAACAACCTCGAGCCTATAACTAGCCTAAAATCATAACACCCGAGCTTCAAAGACATAAACCTTTGACTACCATAGAGAGATCCCTCTCTGGACCTAGGAGGGCTAGATCCTAAGGTCTGAAAGTGGTTCTATGTTGTCTCATCTTTTGGTCTCTGTCAACCTGGCCAAAACATGGGAACCCCAACATAATGGCGACTCCGCTGGGGACTTTCTGAGTACTTTCATCTTGATACATCTCCAAACCTCAGAAAACCCAGAATCTCTGGTTAGGTTGGTAGTAAAACACTTATCCTTCCCATTCCACTTACCTCTTGTGTGTTTTACCCCATACTCTTAGACAGAGCCTGGAAAGGGCCAGGTAGCCTCCGGATCTCATCCTCTTCTTTGAGGTGACATATCTGGTAAATGCCCTCCCAGTCAATCTCTGGTTAGAGTTTGTTGTGTTTAGTGGGATATCCTTGAAAAGGGATATTTCATCAGCACTGTGGTGGACAGTGTATCCCCTGAAATACCTTAAATCTTTCCACCTGGCGACTCCATAGCTCCTAAATGTTGAAAGACTCCACTGGTGATCAGTAGGCCTACTGATCATCTTGGTTTCGCATCAGACTCCATTGGGAGACCAGACCCGAAACATAATGAAGACTCTGCTGGGAGACCAGCCCTGAGACAATATCAACCACAATAAAAGTAACAAGTAGGGTTAAGCTGCTTAGTTCAAGAACAACATTCTGGCTCACAAAACCATTCATACGAGAGCTTACCCTGATCCAAACCCACCTGAAATAGTTGATAATCCTGAGAAAATCCTCAAGAGAACACCTGTAAGTAGGAGATCAACTATTTCCAGCAACATTCATAGAGCTAATTCTGCACCAGAAGATCTTGCAGCTCTATTAGACCCTTTCTTCGACCTAGACCTCCAAAAAAGATTACCTAGAACTAGGTCATTCTGTGTTTCAGACCAGCCAGACCCTAGGGACAGTGAAACCCCTCCTTCCACACCACCTGATCTTCATTTCCTCCAAAACTTGGGTCTCTCTCACCCCAGATCTGCTAGGCAGATTTCAGCTAGTCCTAACATCCCTGTCATCCAAATACCAACTGCTCAAGTTAACCCTATACCTCATCAGAACATTATCATGGCAGCTTGGTCTGCTGTTACCTCAACCTCTGTTACCCTTACCCAATGATTATCAATAAAAAATCCCACACTTCACCTCAAAGGAATCCATCACAGCTCAGCAACATGTAGATAAGATGGAGGATTCTTTTGATTATATGGAAATTGATGATGAAACAATCAAAATGAGAATCTTTTCCCAAAGCTTAGGGTGTGAGGTGAAAAAATGGTTTAAAAATCTGCCTCCTGGCAGTATTCAAGATCTCCCTGCATTATACCAGACATTCATAAACAAGTGGGAGGTTAGAGCAAACCCTCGCCAGCTCCTAGCTGAATACATGTCCCTTAAGAGGAACGTAGGAGAGAGTGTTCATGATTACACCACTAGATTCAATAACATTTATAACGCCCTCCCTCCACACATGAAGCCTCCTCAAGGAATGGCCCTAGCTAAGTATCCTGATGGATTTGACACTATGGCCTATGAGCTTAGAGATAAAGAATACACCACCCTGGAAGACATGCAGAAAGGAGCCATAACCATAGAAGCAAACTTAATGGAAAAAAGGGCGAGATTAAAAGCTGAAAAAAGGGTAACATATAGGGATGATAACGTAGCTTCCACATCTGACCCCAAATATGACAGATTGTCCAAGAATGTGGAAGAACTACAACAAATGATAAAGAGGATGGTTGTCCAAAACAACAACCAAAACAGAAACCAGAACCAAAACATTAGAAGAAACAATGCTGCCCCCAACAGACAAAGAGAGCCAGATCAGCAAATTATTCCCCCGTTTCAGGAAAAAATTTTAGATGAAGAAGAGGGAATCATAGAAGAGTCTGAAGGGAATGCAATAAACATGTTCAAAACAGAATACTCAATCCTAAATTATGATTCAGAAGAGGACCAGCCCTCCACCACTAGTTGTGATGATGAGTGGTTTGAGTCTGAAGATTATAGATTAGGATTTGAAAATGCCATGTTACAAGTCAGGGAACAATACGAACTTAGGAGCAAGAAAAACCAAGATACCCCCAAAGCCAAGACTCCTGAGATTACAATCAAGAAAAAGCCTGACAAAACTTCTAAAGCAACTGCTGAAAATTCCAAATCAGCAGCTGTAGGTTCTGGAAAAGACAAAGAAAAAGACAGCCCAAGCACTGAAAAACAAGGTCAATCAACTAGCAGTACTAACACCACAGCTAGTACTCCTGTTACAACAGTTCCCAACCATGTACATAGTGAAAAATCACAAACTGATTCAGCTACTAAGGTAGTAGTAAATAAAACAGATTTGAACATTCCCAAGAGCCAATCCATTTTCAATTTGGAAAGTGAGATTGCAAAAATCAAAATCTCTGTACCATTATCTGAGTTGGCCACTCAGGATGTATATAAAGGCCAGATTTTGAAAGCGTTAAATCTGAGTGTAAATAATGACACTGTAAACCTGAATGATGATCAACCAGCACTACTCTTTGGTCCTAAAATCGAAGGAAAGTTTCAGGAAGGGGTAGTTTCACCTTTTTATATCAGTCTCAACATTCATGACAAGATACTCCACAATGCCATGCATGACTCTGGTATATCACACAACTTAATGCCTAAGGTAGTGATGGAAAGACTAGGCCTAGAAATCACCAGGCCTTACAAAGACTTAACCCAAGTCCCTGCTAAATGTATGGTCATGGATTTTGTGGTGGCAGATGTGCCACCAAAGTATGGCATGCTATTGTCAAGATCATGGGGAGCCAAAACTACAGGGAAAAATGCAGATGGATGGCTCATATGCCACTATCCCTATATTTGGCCAACTTAGAAGACTGTATAGAGAATACCAAATGAAATTCCTAGTCAGTAGCCCCGAGAAACCTGAAAATTCACCATTTTATTCTGTGCACACAGATCTGGACTCTTTTATCCTCTACAATGACCAATCCTTAGAAGAGCCGAGATCAGATAATGAAAATACAAACATACAGCCCATGGATTACAACATAATGGCTACTCTGGAAGAATACGATGAAGAAGACCATGGGAAAAATGCAGAAGATATAAATCTGAATGAAACAGAAACAGAACAAAAACAACAAGCTAGCTACCTCCCTGATCTCCATTCCCACAGTGAAAAGCAAAATGACCTCTCCCCTAGTACAAACCTTAAAACTCAACAAAATGACGAATTCAGCTGTAGGGGAGGGGATGAAAACGAATCAAACAAAGAACCCCAGTGGGAAATGAAATTTGATGGGTCCTGTACTAGGCAGAGTGCTGGAGCAGGAGTGTGGCTGCGTAACACTGAAAACGATCACGCAGAGAGCCACGCTGTCAATCTGCATTTCAAATGCACGAATAATATTGCAGAATATGAGGCTCTGATCTTGGGCTTAAATCTGTTGAAAAAATTAGGAGCCCGTAGGATAGCTGTGAAAGGAGACTCAGAGTTAGTTATAAAACAGGTGAATGGTGAGTATACAACAAAACATCCCAGACTAAGGGCATATAGGAATGACACTCTGGATTTGCTGAAAACGTTTGTTGAATATGAGTTAGTATTCATTCCTAGGGGGAGAAACGTAGTAGCAAATGGATTAGATTGCCTAGCTAGCTCATATCCTAAAGCCCCAGTTGACCAACAAATTATCATTCAGACCAAATTCAGGCCTGCAGTGCTAGACAATGAAAAATATTGGCAGGTCTTTGAAGGAGACAAACAGATTGAGGATTTTCTGATAGGAAAAAATGAGTTTGAATTTTCTGATTCAGACTCCAAATATGACATCTCCTGCCTAGATAAAGATTCCTCAGATGAGGAAGAAACACCCTGTAACATAGGAATAAATTTGTTTTCTGATAAGACTGGAGACTTGAATAAAAGCAGTGAAAACGCAGAGAGTGAAGAAGTTGAGGTGCTGCAGGCCAAAGACAAGAATATACCCAGAGGCCTGGCACCCTTAGAGGACCTCTTTGATTTTGATGATGTAGCAAAGAAACCCGCTATTGAACATGCAGAATCAGATATGGAAGAATGCAACATAGGCACTGAAGACAAACCCAAAATGATAAAACTGGCTAAGTCTATACCTGCAGACATGAAAAATAAATACATTGACTTGTTTAAGGAATTCATTGATGTGTTTGCATGGAGCTATGAAGACTTAAAGGCCTATGACACCAACATCATACAACACAAGATACCACTAAAATAAAATCAGAAACCTTTCAGACAAAAACTCCGTAGGATCAATCCAAAACAATTGCCTGTAGTAGAGAAAGAAATAAAAAAGATGTATGAAGCAGGCATAATAGTTCCTGTAAGGTTCTCTGATTGGGTGTCGAACTTAGTGGCTGTAAGGAAGAAAACAGGGGAGATTAGACTGTGCATAGACTTCAGAAACCTCAATAGAGCCTCCCTGAAAGATAACTACCCTTTGCCTAGAATGGAGCATATCCTACAAAAGGTAGTGGGCTCTAAAAGAATCTCCCTGCTTGATGGTTTTTCAGGATACAACCAAGTTTTGGTACTCCCAAAAGATTAACTCAAAACAACTTTCACCACTCCATGAGGCACCTTCATGTATGTGAAAATGCCTTTTGGATTGATGAATGCTAGAGCTACCTTCCAGAGAGCAATGGACATAGCTTTCTCAGATGAGATCGGACACTTTATAGTTATCTACTTGGATGACTTGACTGTCTTTTCCAAAACTGAAGAAGAACATCTGAAACATCTGAGGAAAGTTTTTGAAAAATGTAGAAGGTACGGTCTGTCCCTAAACCACAAGAAAACTGTTTTTGGGCTGCAAGAAGGTAATCTTCTGGGCCACATTATATCTGAGAAAGGGATCAGGATAGACCCACAGAGAGTTGAGGGAATAATTCAAATTTCACATCCAAGAAACATCAAGGAATTGCAGTCCTTCATAGGGAAGATCAATTTCCTTAGAATATTTATCCCCAATCTTGTTGAGCATCTTAGGAAAATGACTGAAATGCTAAAGAAAGATGCAGGAATTAAGTGGACTGTTGAAGCCAAGAAATCTGTTGAGTCAGTAAAACTTGCACTCACTCAGGCCCCTGTACTTATCAGTCCTGACTTCTCAAAAGATTTTCTGATCTTTTCATTTGCCTCCCAACACCCAATAGCTACAGTTTTGCTGCAGAAAAATTCAGAAGGTAATGAATATCCTATAGCCTTCTTCAGTAAAGCCTTAAGAGATGCACCCTTAAAGTACAACATCATGGAAAAGTAGGCCTATGCTCTGATTAAGGCCTTAAAAGACTTTAGGGTGTACATTCTGCGTTCTCACACCATTGCGTATGTGCCAAATACAGTGGTCAAAGACATCTTGTCCCAAGACCCAGATGGGAAAAGGGGCAAATGGATTGCTACAATATTAGAATATGACATCGAAATCAAACCCACCAAGCTGATTAAAGGTCAAGGCCTGGCCCAATTAATGGCTGAAGCAAACCTGCAGGCCTTGGACATTAACATGATGAATGCCTTAGACGAGCAGGGAGGATTGCCCCATCCAACTGTCGAGGAGTAGTTTCAGAACTCTCCTTGGTATACTGATATCCTTTATGTGCTCACTAACCTCAATGCCCCTCCATAACTACCCAAAATAAAGGCCAGATTCGTGAAACTCAGAGCTAGAAATTACTGCATTATGAATGAGAGTCTATATTGGAAAAATCCAAATGGTCTTTTACTGAAATGTCTGTCTGAAACTGAAGCTGAAAAAATAAAGCAAGAATTTCATGCTGGGGAATGTGGGGGCCACCTGAGTTGGAAAACTACTGCAAATAAGATATTCAGGGTTGGTTACTATTGGCCTACACTCTTTAGTGATGTTCACAAAATGATCCTTACTTGCCACCAGTGCCAAATTTTTGAGGGCAAAAGAAAACTCCTTCCCCTCCCTCTGCAACCTATCACCATAGAAGGTCCCTTCATGCAATGGGGCCTAGACTTTATAGGAGAAATTCATCCAGCCTCCTCCGGGCAACATAAATGGATCTTAACTGCTACAGATTACTTCACTAAATGGATAGAAGCTATACCTACTAGGAATGCCACTGACTCTGTCATCATTAGGTTCCTAGAGGACTTCATCTTATCCCGTTTTGGTTGTCCAAGGAAAATAATCACTGACAATGCTGCTGCTTTCGGATCCAAGAGAGTAATTGATTTCTGTCACAGGTACGAAATAGCACTTGGACATTCAACTGCCTATTACCCCCAGGGTAATGGCCTAGCTGAATCATCAAATAAAAGCTTGGTTACAATCATCAAGAAGCTGCTAGAAGAGAACAAAAGATCATGGCATAAAAAGTTGATACATGCCCTGTGGGCAGATAGGCTCACCACGAAGAAATCTATTGGCATGTCACCCTTTCAGCTGGTTTATGGGACAGAAGCAGTTTCTCCTACTAGCCTTGGGATACCAGTGGTCAAACTTGTCCAGGAGATCCAATCAGAGGAAGACAGCATGATAAGGAGAATTAATGAAACAATCCATCTTCAGCAGACAAGGGAGCAGGTTTACAGCAGAGCTGTCAGAATTCAAGAAAGCATCAAAAGGCAGTTTGACAAAAGAACCAAAGTTTCAGATTTCAAGGTTGGAGACAAGGTTCTGAGATGGGACTCAAGGAGAGAGGACAAAGGCAAACATGGTAAATTTGACAGTTTGTGGCAAGGTCCATATATCATACAAGCCACTGTGGGTCCTAATGCGTTTTTTCTGCAAGAACTTGATGGTACAGAGCTGTTTGGGGGTCCTGTCAATGGCAGGATGCTCAAACACTATTTCTGCTAATTTTCCATTTCCAGTTTCATCTCCATTGTATATACCGTTGCAAATTTTCATTTTCAGCAAAGAAGAGAAGAAATTGTTCCAAAAACAGAATGAAAAGAGAGGTTCAGACATGCTCAAAACATGAACCTCTGAGGTAAAAAGCATGGCTCAAACCTGATAAAATCCGAGCCAAAGGAAGCAGAATAGCTGGTCCTAACAAGCTCAAAATCTGGATCAGCAGTGAAAGAGAAACCAGCTCTAATATGCCCAAAACCAGAGCTGAAGCAAAGAAAAAAGGTGACTCAAATATGCTCAAAACCTGAGTCACAAGGAAGAGAGGAGGATATTTCACAATTGCAGAATTCCATGCCTTCTCAGTTTTGTTTTCTATAAGTTTCAGCCCAGCAAGTCAGACAGTCTAATCCTGACTTGGCTGTGTTTAAATTTCTTGTCTTAGAATGTAGGTGAAGAAACCTGTTGGACAGTTTAATCCCAACAGGTAGTAGATTAGGTAGAGAAATAGATGAGGTCAACAGTATAATCTGGCCTCATGGAGCAATAAGGGTAGAATTAGAATAGGTTTGTTTTCTGTTTTGCAGAATAAAATGTGAAGGGTCTGCTAGTTTAAATGCACCCAAGGGAAATTTGTAGAACTGTAGTTTGGGTAGGTAGATTGGTTGGGAAATCTTTTTGCTGATGTTTACATCATGTTTGTGGCAGCTGAAAATCAGAGAAGGAAGATGGCTTATGATAACAGGCACCTGGTCTACTCCAAAGATCATATCTGGTTTCTTGACTCCTCCAAGGAGCAGCCATCCCCATGTGGAGCCACTGTTAGCCCCCCTATGAAATTCTTAACAAGCAAGCTGGGGGCTAGAATTGTTCTGGAGCCTCCAAGGAATGCCTTTCCCTTGAAAATTCATCCTCCTTGGAGTTTCTTTGTACTGTGCCTAAAATGTAATGCCTCTGCTGATCCATTTCCCAAAAAAGGCCCATTATTGCCCTTTATACCTTGGAAAAATATCACCTTCCCCTTCTCCCTTTGTCGAACTCCCCTTTAATTCCCCCATTATCCCTCTAAACCCTCTCTAAACCCTGTTTTTGCCCCTGTTTTAGCCTTCCCTACCCTTCATTTCCCTATCGTTTCCCCCCCTTGGGCCTAAAAATGCTTTAAAATGTGCAAAAACCATGTAATAAGGCCTAAGCCCCTTTAGCCTTAGCCCCGCGCTCCTTTTCTTCCTATAAGACCCGGCGCCGGAACCCAGAGCTAAACCCTCCAGGCGCTTACCCTCTTCAACCATTCTCCGCGCGGAAAATTCGTTTAAAAACCTTTGTTAACGCGCATTCTCGGGTTTTAAAACATTTTGATTAACCAACAGATCTCAACCGTCTGTTGGAGATCCGATCCAGCAGCGCGGAGCCCTCCCGAAGCCGTGGACCCCGCCTGCATACGTCATCCGCCCAAACCCACCGGAAATTCCCGCACCGCCCATTTGCAACTGGCGGTTTTCTCCGAAACCCAGTGATCCCATTCATCCTTCGCCACGCGTCCTCCTGCACTGTTCCGAAAAACCGCCGTTTCGCGCATTAATCATCGGACGAGAGCCGGGTAGCGGAATTGCTGCGAACCGTCCGATCTGGAGGACCCCATCTAACTGCTGTGATTCAACAAAGTTGTGCCCCCGATAACCTGCCCCCTCCGTATTCTTGGCCCTCCGTCCGCCACCCTCCACCGTCGATCTCCACTATAATCGACGGCCCCGATCCATCCCTCCGCCGTTGACCGTTCCATTGCATCCCATCCCGCCACGTCAGCGCCACGTGTCCCATCCGTACTTCTCCCCAGTCCATTACATAAAACCGGTCTATTTACGTGTTTTTCATGCATTTTTCATTCTGCAACATCCGCCAACCCTACCTGAGCAGTTTTTCACCATTTTTCTGCATTCTCGTCCGCCATGTCACCGATTACACGCCCATCTCTCCCATCCACATCACTCACCACCCTTGCACATGGATTTGTTCACGGTTTTCATGTTTCCTACAGGTTTATAAAGAGAGAATGGCCGCCGCAATACATTTCTGTGCCACCAGGACAACTGTATCCGAGGAAGATCGTCCACAGCGGCTGAATTTATGAACAGAGGCCCGGGAAGGTGGAGATGAGATGTTCATTAAAAGAAACGAGTTCGAACCCTGTGGAAAATCTCCCATCACCATTAAACCCGAGCTAACCTATCAGAGATGGGATCGAAGCAGCAGAACGTTCCAGTACAGAGCAAAAGGAAGAATAGAGCACAACCATGAAGATCTCGAGCCCTAGGTCAATGTTTTCAGAGGAAAATCAGCAGATTGCAGACCCCGAGGATCAATCAAAGGATCCTGAGCGCAGATAAAAGGTAATATCAGGGTTTCCGTCAGCAAAATGTTTTTCTTCGTCAGGTACAAGGCATCCATACTATTTTTATTATGCAGAATGTCCCTGAAAAGTTTTCCCACCAAACTACAGCTCAAAGACAGTCAGACATTTATGAGACAGACCTTCATACAGTTTATTTTACTTTATGTTCACGACACCAGAAGTACTTTGTCCAGAAATGTCGAAATCATATCCAAGGAGATCATTCTTTTCCGAGGGAGGTGACAGAAATTAAATATATAGCATGTCAAGCAGAATGGGTTTCGGCCCTGCATTCATGATTATGTTTAAAGATACATTTAATTTTCACCTACCTTCTCAGTCGATCTTAGGTTCATCCTTTGCTATAAAGCACAGGAGGAAACATTGTAATGGTTGTTGATGAGAAATCAGTGAAATGCAAGTATTCTCCTCTTGAGACAAGTTCTCTGTGCATATTGTAAGATAGGCTGAGATATGATGTATTCAGACTGAATGTTCAAGCTATGGGCTATGATGTACCTGATTGGTGTTGTTTTTAATATGACAAGCATGTTTATTTGGATCTTGATCTAAAGTAGCCGGTGATGTTTTCCTTTCTCTGTATTTGTGATTGACTTGCTTTCATTTCATCATGTATCTGCTGGTAGGCAACAGAAGTATAATGTAAGATTCACCCTTGATAGGTGCCTTATGTTTCTTGCTCTCCCTACCTCAATGTTTTCTGCTTAAATGTGTATCTGAATGTTGATTTCAATTGATTTAACTAGTGTAGTGGATGAAATTGCGTGCTCTCTGATGTATGAACCGATGAAGTCCATGTTTAGATGTTCTTGGTAGGATTTAGCTGGAAGGTTTGGGAACACTGGGGATTAGTGTTAACCCTGTCCACTAGGATCTTTGCATGACCAGCTAGCCTCTCTGAGATCCCTTGCAATTGCCTCTGATTTGGTACAAGCAGGCCTGGAGTTAAATGACCTCTGGTCTGATCTATAGACCGAGTTAGATGGTTCTCCTCCTTTCATTTTCAAACCTTAATGTCCCATTCCAAATATTACCTTTAAGATCCAAATGCTCTAGATGACTAGCCCAAATGAAAGCTTGCACATTGAACACAAATAAATCCTTTCTTGACTCCATAGCCCAATGGTTTTGATGTTCTTTGAGTTATCTGTTTCTGTCTAAGCTTCCCTTTTGCCCATCCTTGCCTTCTATTGGACCTTCTTATCCTGATTTCCTCCAACCAAACCTAAACAATCAAACAAACAACCTCGAGCCTATAACTAGCCTAAAACCTTATACTCAAGCCTCAAAGACACATCCTTTGGCTTCATAGAGAGATTCCTCTCCGGACCTAGGAGGGCTAGATCCTAAGGTCTGAAAGTGGTTCTATGTTGTCTCATCTTTTGGTCTTTGTCAACCTGGCCAAAACATGGGAACCCCAACAGGTTAGGATTAGGGAAAGCTCTTGTATGAATGATCCTGAAAGCTAGAATGTTATTTTTCTAACTAAGCAGCTTAACCCTACTTGTTACTTCTGTTTTAGTTGATGTTGTCTCAAAGGCTGGCCTCCCAGTGGAGTCTAAAGTGAAACCTAAGATAATCAGCAGGCCTACTGATCACGAGTGGAGTCTTTTGATATTTTATGAGGTGTGGAGTTGCCAGGTGGAAGGTTAAGGATGTTCTAGGGGATGCACTATCCACCACAGTGCCCAGGTAATGTCACTTTCAGGAATAACCTCAAAAACACAACAGACTCCAACCAGAGATTGACTGGGAGGGCGTTTACCAGATATGTCACCTCCGAAGAGTGTGAGATCCGGAGGCTACCTGGCCCTTTCCAGGCTCTGTCTAAGAGTATGAGGAACACAAAACAAAGGAGGTTGATTCAAGAAAGGAGTGACCTACTGCCAACCTAACCAGAGATTGAAGGTTTTCTGAAGTGTATGATGTAGAGAGATGGAAAATATTCAAAAATTCCCCAGCGGAGTCGCCATTATTTTGGGGTTCCCATGTTTTGGCAAGATTGGCAATACCAAAAGATGAGACAACATAGAACGACTTTCAGACCTTAGGATCTAGCCCTCCTAGGTCCAGAGAGGGATCTCTCTATGTTTGCCAAAGGTATATGTCTTTAAGGCTCAAGGTTTAGATTTTAGGCTACTTATGGGGCTCAGGGTTTGTTTGTTTGATTGTTGAGTTTGGTTGTTGGGAATCAGGAAAGAAGTGTCCAGTATGAGACAAGGATGAGCAAAGAGGAAATTTAGGCTAAGGTAGATAACTCAGAGAACATCAAGGCCATTGGGCAATGGAGTCAAGAAAGGATTTACTTGTGTTCAATGTGCAAGCTTCACTTGGGCTAGTCATCTAGAGCATTTGGATCTTAAAGGTGATAGTTGGAATGGGACATTAAGGACCGAAAATGAAAGGAGGAGAACCATCCAGTTCTGTCTATAGATCAGGTCAGAGGTCATTTAACTCCAGACCTGCTTGGACAAAATCAGAGGCAATACAAGGGATCTTAGAAAGGCTTAATTGAGATGGAAAGACCCTAGTGAGGCAGAGACAGGGTTCTAGGCCTCCCAGTGTTCTCAACTCATCCAACCAAATCCTAACAAGAACATCCAAACATAGATTTCATTAATTCATACATCATAGAATAGACAATAACTTCCACTGCACTGGTTAAATCAATTGAAATCAACATTCAAATACACATATTAGCAGAAAACATAAAGGGCTGGGAGAGCAGCAACATAAGGTACCTAACAAGGGTAAATCTTATGCCAAACTTCTGATGCGAGACAGTAGAAATGGAATGAAATGAAGTCAAACACAGAGATAGGAAAACATCACCAGCTGCTTTAGATCATGATCCAAAGAAATATGCTTGTCATATTAAAAACAACACCAATCAGGTACATCATTGCCCACAGCTTGAACATTCAGTCTGAATGCATCAAATCTCAGCCTATCTTACAATATTACACAGAGAACTTGTCTCAAGAGGAAAATGCTTACATTTCTCTGATATCTCATCAACAACCATTACAATATTTATCTCTGAGTTTTATAGCTGAAGAGTAGTAGTAGAGGTAGGTGAGGGACTAAATGCTGCATTAAACTTCTGATAAGAAAGAGGGCTGAGGCCCATTCTGTTCAAATTCTGAGCATTTAATCCATGGCATTCTTTTGATGAAAGAGTGATCTTCTTCAGATTCATTTCTACTCCAGACATGACTTTGATGCTTTTTGGCTGCATTACTTTGCTGTAGTTGTGGGAAAAAACAAATGGTAAACAACTGCTGAGAAGTCTGCTTACATAAACGTTCTGGTTGTTTTGAACTGCTGTTAGGGTGGAAATTCCTTCAAGGACACTGTGCATAATAAAAACTATATGGTGTCCTGTACTTGATGAAGAAAAACATTCTGCCGATGAGTAAACCCTGATGTTACCTTTTATTCGTGCTCAAGATCTTCTGATCGATCCTCGGGGTCTTCAAACCGGTGCTTTGCCTCTTTAAACTAATTTAAGGCTCAAGATCTTCATTATCGTGCCTTAATCTCCTTTGCTGTTTACTGAACAACTCTGCTGCTTCATCTCAGCCTCTGTCATGTTAGTTCGAGCTTTAATGGCGCCGGAAGTTTTCCCACAGAGTTAAACCTTGCCCCTTTAAATGGACGTCTTGTCTTCGCCTTCCCGAGTCTTTGCTCATAAATTCTGTCACTGTGAATGATCTTCTTTGATTTCTCTGTCCTTGTGGTAGGGATGTGCATCTTGGCGGCCATTAACTATAAATAACCCTGCAAAAGTTTGAAAACTGTGAGGAAAATAATGGATGAGATGGTGGATGAGGAGAACGGTCGTGCAGATGATGAAACAGAGGAGAAGATTGCAGAGAGAACAGTGGAAGAAACTACGGTGGAAGTTAGTAGTCTGCAGAGTGAAATATGGATAAAAAACCTTAAATCACACAAAAAGAACCGATATACGCGATGGAATGGGAGCATGTACGGAGGGTGCACATGGAGACGACGTGGCGGGACCGGGAGACAGTGGAACAGTCAACGACGGAGGGACAGATCTGGACTTTTGATCGCGGCGGAGATTAACGGTGGAGGGCGACGGACGACGGGCCATGGCATGAGCTATCGTGCGTGCAACTTCATTAAACATCATGCACATTCGATGAGCGAGAGCCGTCGGATGGACCGCTCCAGATCGGACGGTCGACGACAATTTCGCTACGAGACTTGGACCGAAAGTTAATGCGCGGGGGATGACATTAATGGGCGGGAACGGCGATTTCAGGATCGTACAGGAGGACACGCGGCAGAAGATGAATGGATTCGTTGGGCGATGGGAAAAAACCGTCCTTCGTGCATAAGTGGTGCGGAATAAACCGACAGATTTGAAACAGTGCATGGGCGGGGACCACCGGGCAGATAGAACGCTAACCATTAGATTAACATGTGAATGGACGACAATGGCGGCATATAATATTTGAGCGGGGAAAACACAAAGGGTAGCGGGTTAAATGACAGTCATCCAATCTGCTCAGATCGGTGGTCAAGGATGCGCCCGACACGGACCTGAGATAAGTGCCTTTCAGTACTGGGTTTTGGTCATAGCACCAGGTTGTGTGGAAGGTAGAGGAACGCGCGGCTAGCGGAGAAAGGGCTAAGGCCTATTATATGGTCCGAAGGTGGGTTTTTAACCCTTTTTAATGCATTTTGGAGCCTCTGGAGGGTAACGGCAGTGGAATAGAAGGGAAAATTGAGGAAACCAAGGATAATGATGGGATTTAACGGGGATTTTGGAGGGGCGTAGAGAGGAATAAAGGGGAGAATGGAACTTTGACAAGGGGAAAAAGGATGAAGTGGAGAATTCTGCAAGGGTGCGACGGTAACAGTAGGCCTTTAGAGAGATAGATCAACAGAGGAAATTATGTGAGGCAAAACCATTCAAGAGACTTCCAGGAGGATGAGTTTTTTAGAGGAAAAGGAATTCCTTGAAGGCTACCAAACAATATAGCCCCCCGGCTTGCTTTGTCAAGAATTTCATAGGGGGGCTAACAAGACAAACAACTTTTCACATCCACTGTTTTCTCAATGCTTCCATCCCAAGGTTCTTCTTCAATAAATTGTATATCTCTGCTTATCATAAATTTCTTGTTAGACGGGTTATACAATATGTATGCTTTGGATTCTTCACTGTATCCAAGAAATATGCACTTCCCCCCCTTACTATCCAACGTCTTCCTTAGTTGATATGGAATGTGTACATAATCCACACAGCCAATAACTCTCATGTGGGTGACAAACTGTTTTATGCCACTCTATGCTTCTTCCGAAACTCTGTTCATTACACTCTTTGTTGGGCATCTATTCAGAACATATGCTGCACATTGTACAACTTCAACCCAATATTCATTTGGAAAATGTTTTTCCTTCAACATGCTTCTTACTCTATCCATGATGGTTCCATTTTTCCTTTTAACAACTCCATTTTGTTGTGATGTATACCTTGCTATAAATTGCTTATGAATCCCATTTTTTCTGCAAAAATGCAGAAATTTTTCCTTTTAACAACTCCATTTTGTTGTGATGTATACCTTGCTATAAATTGCTTATGAATCCCATTTTTTCTCCTCCTCTATCTATCCTGAGGACTTTAATATGCTGCCCACTTTCATTCTCTGCAAGAGCCTTAAAGTGGCAAAACTTTTCAAACACTTCACTCTTCAACTTAAAGAAATAAACCCATGTTTTTCTTGTGTAATCATCAATGAAGGTCAGGATATAATGGATGTCTGCTAATGATGGTGTTTGCATTGGTCCACACAAATCAGAATGGACTATCTCTAAGGGTGCCTTTGCCCTTATGCTCTTTCTTGATGGAAAGCTTTCTCTGTATTGTTTGCCCAAGATATAGCCTTTACATAGGCTGTCTGGATTCTCAATCAATGGTAATCCCTTTACCATACCTTTTCTATGCAACAAATTCATACCTCCAAAGTTGAGATGTCCAAATATCAAATGCCATAACCAGTTTTCATCCTTTGCTTCTCTTTGAATGGCTCTTGTGTCACTGCTGCCGTTGCAGCTCCTTTCTTCAAATCTACTCTCATCTTGAGAGGAAAAATTTTGTTTCTTGTCATCTTTACTTGTTCAATCCTTTTCTTGCTTGGTGGTTTATCCATGATGCTACATACATCATCCTCAAAGAATACATTGTAGCTTTTTTGAATGAGCTGTCCAATGCTCAAAAGGTTACACTTCATACCAGGCACATAGTAAACATTTGATATGGATCTCCTTTCTCCTTTCTTTGTTAAAACACTCACTTTGCCTTTTCCCATGACAGAGACTTTACTATCTGTCCCCAATGTTACTTGAGACTTCACATTTTCATCTAACATGGAAAACATAGAAATGTTTCCATTCATATGGTTGCTACATCTTGAATCTAGAAACCATATATCTTCATTTTTCTCTTCAGCCAAATTACATGCTAAAAACAAGTTCTCTTGATTGAGATTATCTTTAGTAAAATTAGCGCTAGGTCTACTGCGCTAGGTCTACTACCCATGTCACTTTGTTTCTTCCTACATTCATTGGCATAATGCCCATACTTTTTACAATAATGACCTTGGGACTTATCATAGCTTTGTCCATGTGCTTGATTTTTTCCACCTTGTTGGCTACTACCTTGGCCTTGGTTCTGATTTTGGTTGCTGCCCCTTCCACTTGCATTTGCAAGGTTGTTTCTTCCTCTGTTTTGGCTTCTGCCTCTTCCTTTTCCTTTGTAGTTTGCTCTGCATTGACCTCTTCCTCTTCCAAAGGACATTTGGGTCTTGAAGGCATGTTCCATAGATGAGTTTGTTGTTTTTCTCAATCTTTATTTATGTGTCATCAACGATGCATGAAGCTCATCAACTATAAACGACGAGAGATTATTTATCTCTTCAATGGTTGTTACTATCACATCAAATATTGAGGGTAGACTCCTCAATATTTTCTCCACTATTATTCTTTCTTCTATTGTCTCTCTATAATATTAATTGGGTAACCAACCCAATCAACAATTTGAAAAATGAGTCTATTGTATCAGACACTTTCATGCAAATGACTTCAAAATCTCTTCTCATCAATTAAAGCTTTGATGTCTTTACCTTTTCCATACCTTGGTAGGCTGTCTGGATGGTATCCCATGCATCCTTGGACTTCTTGGCTGCTAAAATTCTTAGAAATATTCTTTCATGCACTACCTGATAGAGATAGAAGAGGGCTTTTGAGTCCTTCTTCCTATTAATCTTCAGTAAATATTTCTTTGCCTGTGTTAAGTCATTAAATACTTGTTCATCTGTTGGTTTTTCTAAACCATATTCAACTGACTCCCATAAATCTTGAGAGGAAAACAAGGCTCTCATTGTAATTTCCCAATAGCCATAGTTCTTCCCATTGAACTATGGGAGTTTGTAATATTCCAAATCTGGAACAGCTAGCAAGGCATGAATGGAAAACACATTTCCCAGTAATGGCTACTACAGGAATTGAAACTAGGACATGGATCCCTTAGATCTATGCATCTAAGACCGAAATCCAAGAGATGGCTCCAAATAAATCCTTCTAAGGTGGTTAAACAGATCTACCACACTTAGATGTCCTTGGAAAATGCCCAATGAAGGGACTGCAACATATACAAGAACAAGATATGGAGCAACAACGTTATTCTAGGAAGTTTGCATACATGAAGAAGTAGATAGCCAACATATATGTTATATAGCAGTAAATTTATACAATGTGTGGAGGAATCAATCACTCCAGCTAGGCAATGGAAGCCTCAATGTGACATATACATGAAAATGCAAGAGCATCGCTACACATGAAAAGCATTGGCTAAAATAACGCAGTTTATATGAGACATTGCAAAAAAATACATGATATGACAATGATGGCTCAAATAAATGAGGGGGAGCAAGCTCTCAACCCCTGAAAAACACTAATACAGCAATAATACACAATCCTGAGGAGGATTGGCTACAATATACATCAAAATGGAAAATCTGCAGAAATGCCAGAGTTGCTGGGTAGCAACTGCAACTCAATACTGGAAATACATGGATATGGCTGAATAAGATGTACAATATAAAATAAACCTCCTCCAATGGATCTCTCAATGCAAGGCTGATCCCGGCATTGAAGATCTAGCCCTCCAAGAAGCTGGTGCAACCTCTCACTGCAATTAAACACTGAAATAACGCAATCTTGAGGATGGACTACGCTGTCTATGATGAGATATGTTGGCCTTGATGCCAAGGTATGCAAATTAGCTTTGAAATCCCTCTCACTAACCTCCTGGAGGAATAGGAACTCCCTCCTCTGAAATATGAGCCAAAGAGAAGTGTTGTGGAACCCTCCACTACAACACCCAGCAACACAATGTTATACTTCAACAAAAATAACACAGTGACTGAATAATGGCTTTGACCTTGAGCCAAGATGAAAAGAAGATGAAGTGCAATCCTTTAAGATGCCTCTCAATAAGGAGAGGAAATCCTAAACAGGAATCCCTCGTGCTAAGTAGCACTGCAACTCAGCTGAACAGCCGGAGTATGCAATTTAGTCTTCAGATTAAAATCAATATGCTCAAAGATATCTCACTATGGTTGCCTCTTCCTCCTTTTATGCAAGTGAATGCCTCTTTTCCATGGACCCTACACATTAGGGTTTCTTCCACAAAGAATATTTCTCCCTCCAAAACTGCGTTGTCTTCCCAAGCAAGCTACACCTCTTAGGCAGCACTGTTGACTTGGTCAAACTTGACCTTGTCCTCATGCAAATTGCCCCTTTTCACACTGAAAGGTGCAAAATAAGTTGCTCCAATGATCCTTTTCACATTATGAAGGATATTATTCCTACTCATGGGCCTTTTACGCATTTTATTCACCTCCTAAGTGAAATTAGCAAAAATTAATATTCCAATTTTCTGCATGCAAATTTTGGAATATTACAGTCCTCCCCTCTCAAAGATTGTTTGTCCTCAAGCCAGTGCAAGGATAGACTGAGTTCTCTTCTCCTCTCCCTGTAGCATCCCTGTATGATGATCTCCTCCAAGGAAAGTGTTGCTATCTCATCAATCAATTCTCCACATTGCTCCTTCTCAGCATGTAAGTCAGCTATCAAGCCATCATCATGTAAAGGTGAGATCCTCAAGAGAATAGAAAAGTTATGTCTAGAGGTCCCCTTGAAGAATTGGATATGAAATAAAATGGGGACTATCTTTCCCATATGAATCCTCCATCTCCAAGCTATGAGCCATGCAAAATGAGTTACCTTCCAACTACGCAACTCCTGGAAACCATCCTCCACCTTTGGCTTCGGCAAAATAGGTGGGCTGAAATTATGCACATGGTAGAATATGTAGCCTACCCCACGTTGTCCATCTCTCCACTTATGATAAGTTTAGAGTGCTGGCTGTCCATGGGCTGCAATAAGTTTGCCCTCAAGTGGAAAAATGAGGACTAGACCTCCAAAGATCTCTCCCCCAACGCTGCAAATCAAGCTGGCCCAAATATCCCCATATATGATGAGTTGGAAGTAATCAACATATGGCATCATCTCCATCATATGGCTCACCTCATTAAGTGACAAAGGTGCTGTGAAGGTAACCATATCATATCTCATGTTCCCCTTAGAACATGTAGTGCAAAAAGTATGAGGAATTTCTCCCTCAAAGGACACATCCACACAATGTGTCTCTCTCCCAAGCATGCTCCTCATGAAGAGAGAAACAATAGAGACATAGGGAGAAAAAATGAGAATCATACTTGCTGCCATATGCAACAAAGGAGAAGGAAAATGGTCCCTCAAGTGCAACCAGCATAACTTGACCCTCAACTGCAATAGAGACTGAAAAAAAGTGTGGCTTCTTAACCACTTGCCTGCTGCTCCAATCTCCTCATAAGTATGGAGGAAGTGAATAATGTAAGGTGTACAAAGAGTGTGTCCTCCATAATATATCTCTTCCCCAAGTCCTCCTAGGGAAGGCCTATCAATCATGCTTATGGCCTCAACTAGACCATGAAGCTCTAAAGAAAGAATGCTCCTCCTTGGAGCAACATCCTGCACATGTATGGTTAAGGGACATACATCATATAAATAATCATGAAAAGAATCATCACCCTTACCATATGTTCTACTCATACAATTGGAGTGGCTCATAAGTGAGTCTCCTCTCATCTTCAAAGAGAAAAGAGGTGGTTGTGCTAACTCTCTCAAAGAGTCATGTCTCTCCTCCATCTCCATCTGGTTCATGCATCTGCTCATATGCTGATACATATCCTCCTCAAAGCCCATCCAAAAATACTCCTCCATAATGGTGTGGTATGCTCTCATAGAATAAGTGGGACTGAAAAGGAACTCCTCATGAGCTGCATGTAGCAACTTTTCCTTGAGCTTGGAAGCTCTAGGAAAGAAGATCCTGCCATGATAAAAGATGACCCCATATTTGACTGAATATCCCTCCAAGTGCAACTGGCCATCCAAGATCATGCAAGTAAAAATATCCTTGGAATACTCCACCAACAGCTGGGAGCTCCAATATGGATCTAACCTCCATAGTGACAGTGTTGATGATCTCTCATGAAGAACATCTGTCATATGGCTGCCCTCTCCTTTGACATCTCCCATGTCAAAGATGCAATTTGGAAGGCTGCTGTCCTTCCCCTGCTGCTTCTGCCACAACGCATAATATGAAATGGAAGTGGGTACTAATGATGTTGAGAGAATGCTCTCTCTCTCTCCTTGAGTCTACCCCAGACTCCCAGCGCTGTATCAAGCTCTCTCCAGGTTTCCACCCTCCCGAAATCAATGATTGGTGCCCCAACATGTGAAGCATCCATCCTCCTCTGCTGATCTAGTGGTCTCCCCGACAAAATGTCTCAATGCAATGGGACATCATCATCAAGAGATGACTGAATAGATGAATGGAGAAATCTCTCCATGCTTCCAATGCACAATCCAATCACCTTCTTAGGTGCATCAACCTCCATGAATGAATAGGGATGTGTACTCCTCATATCATGATGCTGGGTCTTCTCCCTACTCCCTCCTTGTGTCTCCATGGTTTCACATTTCCTCAACGTTGGCACAGGTAGAACATAATTTGTGCCTTGATCTCCCCACATGAGATCTTGGGGACTTCCTTGCAAATATGCAAGCATTCCTCTATTTGGAGCAAGAGCTCCTCCTCCCTTTGCATGAGGTGTTGGATCAACTCCAGATCTAACAGTGCTGTTGCCCTCAATATCTACCAAATGAGTGGGAAACCTCCCAATGATTTGATCCCTCTTTGGAAAAGATACCCCCATGCCTTTTTCCTCAAAAGTGTGAGAAGCAAGTTTCTCCTCCAGCAAATTATGGTGCAAGTTTTCAGCCTCCCTCATGGTTCTCTAAAACAACATTGTGTTTTCATGCAAGGGTTTTGTTTGAGTTTTGTCATTCAGCCCTTCCATGTGTGTCTCATAAATCTCTCTATCAAATCTTTTCACTAAGGCCTTAGTGAAATTTGCATAAGATGTAAAGTTTACATTTCTTAAAGAAAAGGATTCAAAGATCCACCAGGCATAAGTCTTACCTCTCAAATGTAGTGCTGCAACTGTGATGGCTTCATCCTTCGGTATTTGGTGCTGTTGCAAGAAGGTATCTAACTCCTCCACCCAAGCTTTGGCTGAACATGTAGGTGAACCCTCCAAGGTAGGTAGATGAAATCTATCCTGCTGCTTTCTTCCTTTCACCTTCATCTTGCAAAACTCTGAAAAATTGAGATGATCTCGGAATTTCTGAGTTTGAGACTCATACTCTTTCAAGAAATCACTAAGGCTTTCCCTCCTAGAAACCTCTTCTTTTCTTTCCATATTTCTTCTAGCAATCCTAGGCATGTGACTGCGCTGAGTTTTAGGATGTGTAGCTGCATGCTCACACTCCTCCAATCTAGAGCTTGTTTTTGAATCAAACCCTCTAGGAGATTATCCATACTTTCTCCTGATCTCCTTGAACTCTTCATGAATCATATGTATAGATTTAGGAAGAAGCTTTGTAAGCTTATCCCATTTTTCTTCTCCAAAAGATGGAGTCTTCTTCCTGTTTATTTCTTTGTCTCCTTGATGAGAATAGGAAGTGCAGGGTTCTTCCTCTTCTTTCTGCTTATCCTCCTCAGGGAGGTTCTTCATGGATCTGAAATATGATGAGATAAATCCCATCCTCTTCAATCTTCTGATCTTCTTGGGCTTAGACTCACAGGCTGAGCTAAGAAAGCAGCTTTAATACCACTGTAATATTCCAAATCTGGAACAGCTAGCAAGGCATGACTGGTAAACGCATTTCCTAGTAATGGCTGCTACAGAAATTGAAACCAGGACCTGGATCCCTTAGATCTATGCATATAAGACCAAAATCCAAGAGATGGCTCTAAAGAAATCCTTCTAAGGTGGTTAAACAGATCTAACACACTTAGATGTCCTTGGAAAATGCCCAATGAAGGGACTGCAACATATACAAGAACAAGGGACTGCAACATATACAAGAACAAGATATGGAGCAACAACGTTATTTTATGAAGTCTGCATACGTGAAGAAGTATATAGCCAACATATATGTTATATAGCAAAAAATGTAGACAATGTGTGGAGGAATCAATCACTCTAGCTAGGCAATGGAAGCCTCAATGTGACATATAGATGAAAATGCAAGAGCATCGCTACACATGAAAAGCATTGGCTAAATAACGTAGTTTATATGAGACACAACAACAAAATACATGATATGACAACGATGGCTCAAATAAATGAGGGGGAGTAAGCTCTCAACCCCTGAAAACACTAATATAACAATAATACACAATCCTCAGGAGGATTGGCTACAATATACATCAAAAAGGAAAATATGCAGAAATGTCGAAGTTGCTGGGTAGCAACTACAACTCAATACTGGAAATACATGGAGATGGATGAATAAGATGTACAATTTGAAAGAAACCTCCTCCAATGGATCTCTCAATGCAAGGATAATCTCGGCATTGAAGATCTAGCCCTCCAAGAAGTTGGTGCAACCTCTCACTACAATTGTACACTGAAATAACGCAGTCTTGAGGATGGACTGCGCTATCTATGATGGGAGATGTTGGCCTTGATGCCAAGGTACGCAAATCAGCTCTGAAATCCCTCTCACCAACCTCCCAGAGGAATAGGAACTACCTCCTTTGGAAGATGAGCCAAAGAGAAGTGTTGTGGAACCCTCCACTACAACACCCAACAACACTACGTTATACTTCAGCAGAAATAACGCAGTGACTGAATAATGGCTTTGGCCTTGAGCCAAGATGTGGAGAAGATGAAGTGCAATCCTTCAAGAGGCCTCTCAAGAAGGAAAGGAAATCCTAAACAAGAATCCCTCGTGCTAAGCAGCATTGCAACTCAGTTGAACAGCCGGAGTATGCAATTTAGTCTGCAGACTAAAATCAATATGCTCAAAGATATCTCACTATGGTTGCCTCTTCCTCCTTTTATGCAAGTGAATGCCTCTTTTCCATGGACCCCACACATTATGGTTTCTTCCACAAATAATATTTCTCCCTCCAAAACTGCGCTGTCTTCCCAAGCAAGCTACACCTCTTAGGCAACACTATTGACTTGGTCAAACTTGACCTTGTCCTCATGCAAATTGCCCCTTTTCACACTGGAAGGTGCAAAATAAGCTGCTCCAATGTTCCTTTTCACATTATGAAGGATATTATTCCTACTCATGGGCCTTTTACCCATTTTATTCACCTCCTAAGTGAAATTAGCAAAAATTAATATTCCAATTCGCTGCATGCAAATTTTGGAATATTACAGAGTTGAGTATTTCCCATACTCGTGCTTGTGTTGGTTCCTGCCATAGCTAGCTTACTGAACTATGCTACAAACTTGACTATGTTTCCAAACAAACTCTCTCTCTTCTTAAGAGATAAACTCTATCTTTTAAAGATTTCTCTGGACCACACTCTTTTAAAACAAACACAAAACTCTGCTTTGGTAAATACCTGGCTTTGCTGAACTTTCACTATGCTAGTCAAAATCTCCAACAACTGCTTCTTCCTTCATCTTCTTTAGAAAATGTAAAAAGCCTGGACTAACTCTGATACCATGTTAGAATTTCTGGTTATTCCTAACAACAGAGAGGAAA
Organism: Pinus albicaulis; assembly: GCA_034641835.2. Classification (NCBI taxonomy): domain Eukaryota; kingdom Viridiplantae; phylum Streptophyta; class Pinopsida; order Pinales; family Pinaceae; genus Pinus; species Pinus albicaulis. Next base: position 1,535,919,313 of record CM076570.1, on the reverse strand, counting down.
TAAAATTCCCTTTAGTGACACAGAGAAATCAATGAAACAATGTGGACAGAGAAATGGAGTAAATACACTTTTTCATTAAACAAACTATAAGCTGTTACAAAATAAAATTCTTCAGAACTTCTTTTGTTTTGGATTTACAATGCAAAGATTGCTTTCACTTGACTGCTACAAAATGTAGTGCTTCTTAAATTTTTTTTTTTTTTCTGCTCTCTTTGTCTTAACACAATCACTGCTCTAACTGTATTACACTCTCTATCTCTTCTGCCTTCGGGCATACATTGCATATATAACTATATTTAACACTTTTGTTTATATCTATCTATATATATATATATATATATATATAACCCAAAGTCTAAAAATTAACAAAAGTTATGTCATGACGCTTTATAAAAAAACATTAATCCTTAACCCAAGGTTTTAAACCTTATAGCAAATTCATTTCGCAGATTTCAAACTTCAAAACAAAACTACTTTTAATAATTCATCGCATCCATTTTATCGTTTGCTGACTAGTCATCGAACTTGTGTGATTCGTTCGATATTGGTTGGAGGCTGATACTGTTGGACTATATAAATCACTTATTAAATGACTAAATAACACATATTTAATTATCAATCCAGGGACGTCTGTTTATTCCAATGGGAGTAGCATTGTCTGTGCCGATACAACAACCAGAAGTAAGATCAAAGAAAGAAATCGTTGCTGAAGTAAAATGATGGAAATAAATCACTCATGCATAAATAAAAGAATCCACAAGATTGAAATTACACTTCAATTGATCTGTTAGCTCACCACACAATAAGTACCCAGTTGGTGTCTCTATTAAAATATGTGTAACAACACATAAACTATAGAAATAGAAGTAGATATATTCTCAACTGAATAGCAACAAAAACACTCTAACGATGCATAAACTGAAATAAAATTACATACAGACACAACTACTATAATCACTGCAATCTCTGCTAAGAAGGAGGGCCCTTCTTTCCTAGCAGGGCGCAGGTAGAGAAGGAACTTTAACTGAAACTAAATGGAATCACACATGTAACAGCAATAATAATATGATCTATATTAATCTGAACACAATTACAGAGGTAAAATAAAGTTGTTCTTCGCTAACCTCTCGACCTCTAGGGCCGAGAGATATATAGTATTTACATCAGAAAATCCAGGAATAGATCAGTCATGAGAATCTTACGATTCTCATGCTGATCGAAATAGAACTCATACAGTTATAACCACTCCCTAATAAAGTTCTGATTAGAAATTAAAATATTACAATTGGAATTTCCCTTAGGCTGTTATCCCAAAAATACGATGTTAAAAACTCCTACAGCTATCATAACAAAACAAAGCTGTAGTGTAACCGCCAAAGGATAGATTAACAACAATAGAGACAAGAGCAGTCAACTGTACAACTGAATCAGCAGCTTGCAAACAAGTCTATAACATCAGAGCATAATAGTAGTTGTTGGCAGGTCTGTAACAACAAGGTGTAACAACATTGCTTTGCTGTAACAACACTATCTGAACTACTCCTGTGAATTCCGTGTCTGACATATTTGGTGCTACAAATGACATCTGAAAGTACAACATAAAGACCATCGAATTCTTCCAAACATTCACCATCAATTAGTCATAAAAAGGTATAATAGATCATAATAACTTAGTGAATTGGCAAAGTAACGAAAGCAAGGTGAAACAACACTAGTTAGGGTAAAAAGGTAGGAAAAAAGGGGTTGATTATTCTTGTGAAAATTGTTTAATATTCTTTTATTTCTTTTCAACACGTTTTCTTACTCAAATATATGAACTGTACGTGATTTGGAGTATTCATAGAAGGAATCACTATATACATTTAATATTTTTTTGTTACTTGAAACTATTTCTTACCCTCTTTAGATTTGTTTACAACAACAATTCAATTACCTTGACATCTTGTTCCATAATCCCGAGTTCTGGGTTGTAAAAAGGTTTCCTTGAAGCTGGTTATTATCTTTTGTATGTAACTAGTAAATGGGAAGAAACATCTGTGAGGCCATTTCTTGGGTACTGGTAACCTCAGTTTGAGGGTTTAAAAAAATATTATTATCATGTAACAACACTTAACAAGATATTTCATTAAAACTCCTCAAGTGTTTCGAATCTAGCATATCGAAAGCATTCAAAAATTTTAGAAGATTTTGTGAAACAAATCATAAATGTAAGAAATAGTGAAGTCGCTAAATATTTAAGTTTCTTTGCCAATGACTCAAGCTATATTCGACATTTAATGTATGTATATTTTAGTACGGGAATTGATCTTGTTTCTTTTTTTTCCTTATCTCAAACTTTCCTATTGTTACAATATTATTCTTTTGGCTTTAGTAATCAAGTCTTATTAAGGATAAAAGTGTTTGTAAATGATTTAATCTTGTGATTGGTTTGTTTAGCTGGAACATTTGCGAAATAGTTAATTTTGGTATTTCGAATGAAATAGTGTGAAAAGGTCACTTGGGAATTGGTTCATTGTTTTACCTTCATTTATTTAGAATATTTTTCTTGTAGACTTCTCGTAAAAGCCTTCTCTTAGGAAAAATTATTTTAGATCTTTGGTTTGAGGATGTAATACAGAGTGTCATATTTTCTATTATGCAAGTTTATCTATTTGGTTAAGTACACTAGGATTTCCACACTTCACTTTTGAAAGCATAGTGAGTAGGAGTAAGCAGTGCAAGAATGTTTCGAGACCTATGTAGATTTCTTTAAGCACTCTTATGGAATTATTGGATTGTGGCTTCTTTTCCCTTTGAGTGATTATTCATATTGTAATCTCAGTTTTCTTGATAATTTAATGAATGAAGTAGCTAGTGCTCAAATTGATCAATTTTCTTTTCTTTTAGATTTTCCGTACTTAGTATAGAAATTGAATTCAGAGTTTATGCATTGTTTTTAACAACTTGGAAGATTGTTAGTGCATAGTCTAGAATAAAGAGTGATTTTTATAATAACAAAGGTTTGATTGCAAAATTTTGTTGATTTGTAGGATTAGTGTTTATGGTTTTATTTCTAAATATTTATTTTTAGTGCAGGATTAAAGCATTTATTGACTAGTGCAAGAATATGAAGGTGTGAGTAGTTTCTACGTAAAATAGGGTTTTGTTTTGCAAGTTGCTGAAGTAAATTCTTTGGTATTTCCAGTGTTGCGTCTCAAAGTCTACGAGCCCCGTATTGAAAATTAAATTTTGGTACATTAATATATCATATACTACACCCAAAATTTTGGTACCGTTTTCGAGGAGGTGCTTGGGAGATTGACCTTGCTGACCTGTTGAATTTGGTTTTACTTTTTCACCTAGTTTTTCTTGCAAGTTTTTGTTTCTTTCTTGCACATTATTTCTATTTTTTTTTAATTTATAGGGTTTTGTAAGAAAACCCCATTATCTATTCATACACATCATGACAAAATATACCAGTTAGATTGTTGAGCATAAAAAAATGGTATTTTGAGGAATCATTCGATGAGGAGTTTTGATGCTACTAAAGAGACATAAAAATCATCCAATGAAGAACTCACAAGTGCAAAATTTGATAATTTTCTTAAACATAAAAATAACATTATCAACGTTTTGGTTTCAAAGTTGGATGATTTGCAGGAAGAACATAAGAAGGATGAAGAAAACTTGCTAATTTTTTGTGCCAAATGTAGAAAGAAGCGCTTCTTTGGAGAGTGTCCACTTAGTAGCCTAAAATTTTATAGAATTTGTGAAGAGGCTCATGCAAAAAAACATTTCCCATCACTGCCAAGATTACTAAAGGTACTCATGAAATCCAGTAACAAATAAAATTGACTTCTAGGTATAACTCAAAACTTATCATCATTCAATACTTGGACTAATGATTATTATCCTTAGTATGTTCCTTGGCATGTTTATAATCCCGCAAATTCATGGAAAATTTTTAGTCCTCCTCCAGTTGAATACCCTACTTTATTGTCACAGTAGCCATATCCCTGGACCTCTTCCTCGAGCCAGATATTCCCATGACCTCAAGAATAGTTTCAAACATTATCTCTAGAGTAGTTTCCCATGAAAATTCAATTAATTTAGCGTCAACAACAACCACAATTTCCACTCAATGAACCATCAAGTTATCATCTTTCATGGTCCTAGTTACATGTGCAACCTTTATTTTATCCTAACCCTAATACATTCCCTAGATCTAATCCTATAACTAACCCTAGTACACACCCTAATCCATATCCTAGCCCTTATCCTACTCCATACCCTAGCCTTCATCCAAACCCTAGTCCACATATTAACCCAAACCTTAGACCTAGCCCTCATCTATACCCTAATATATGCCATAAACCTAGTTCATACCTTATACCTAACCCTAGTCAAAACCCTAACCCAAATCCTAATCTAAATGCAATGCGTAGTCCAAGCCTTAACCACAACCCTAACCCAAAAGATAGCCCAAACCCTAATCCAAACTAGCAGGTTGCACAACCATTTAAAACACTTATTCTTCATGTTGATCCCCCTACTGAACGCAATGATATATCTTCAAGGTTGGGAGAAGGGGTGAGTTTGGAAACATCTCCTATCACTACAAAAAATTCACCCTAGGAAGATATAATTCAAAGACCATTAGAGGGGAAATATTTAATTGGAATATGTTCAAAAAATGTTGTTGAAGCCCAAAACCCTAGTATTCTCCTTAACCATTCTTGTCAATATGAAAGAAGATATTTGAGCCCAAACTTGAGGTATTTTTCTTTTCTCTTTCACCATATTCCTTATGCCTCCAAGAGAGTGATAATCAAGTGGTGGAAGATTTATACGATTTGAAGAATTATAAATATGTGGATCCCATTAAATCCTAGTTTCAAACAATCTTCAGCACACCTCACTCCTTCATCATTAGAAAACTCTTGGTACCATATCAATTATATCAATGTGTTTATCATACTCTAATATGTATTGAAGATTATTATTTAAAACAAAGTGTGAGTATATTTAGCATTATGTTATGCACATGGCTACATTGGAAGTACTTATACATTTGAAGGAGATCTTCCTTTCTCTAAATCAGGGTAGGGTGGTATATAAACAACAAATAAAAATTCCAATTGGAATAAAATTTTTATAGCATCACTCTTAAAATTGCAATTCCTAAGGCACAACTATTGAGATTTATATCATAATGCACTCTTGTGGTAAGACTTGTCAGAAGAAATTCACTCTTAATGCCTCATATTTTATAAAGTGACTTTGATTATTGACCGATATTATTCATTGGGTCAGTTAGGGGGATTGTTATTGTTATGTTTAATAATTTCCATTCATAAGCTTAAAAACCAACTTATGGCCTATTCTTTCTAGCAAAATATCATCCAAGAAACATTTTCAAGTTTCTTTTCAAAGGTATTTATGAAAGGCCTCCTATGGTGGTCCACTCCTATAAAACCCTCTTGAGCTCTAATGAGAACCATAGCATGATTAACTCAGAATATTTTGTTCATAATATGAGATTCTTTCTGTAAAATGAGCTTTTAGGGTAGAAGTACCAACCAGTAAAGATTAGTAATTAAAAAAATTTCACACCATCTCGTTCTCTTAGAGAGCATATTTTCCTCCCCGCCTATTAAGTAACCTATCGAAGGTTAATCATAATCAGAGTTTTTAAGCATAAACAGATTAATTGGGGGATAGTAGGTATCATTAAGAGCCGACCTACCATGATCATTGGTCCTAATGAGAATGACATTATTGCTACTAGTCACCAAGCCAAGGTAATGGATTTCAGTTGAAAAGTTGGAAGACAAGAGGTCTCATCACAAGTCATCTTATTCATTCTTATTAGTTATTGTGAATGGCACTGTCGTTAGTTGGTTACAAAGCCATGACATCGACCTTTAATTAATTCCTATGCCAAATTAAATGATTTTAAATGAATATGAATCTATATCTAATAGATGGGACACATGCATTTCGTGGGCTTAAAATTAATCCCTATCGAGGCTATGCTTGCTTTCACTAGGGCCATGTTTATGGTATAAAAGTTAATTTGACACTATAATTTGCTTGGTTGTTTTTTATTTCCTTGAACTCATTATCATATCTCTCTAAGAATGCCTTCAATATCCTTTTGGTGTTATTCTTTGGAGTTATATATTTTTAAATAATTTGGTTTCTTTGGATGTGGGACCCTTAGTGTAGGTGATTCTCTTTGCTTGAACAAGAGGAGCTTCAACTATATGCTTGGATAAGGGTAAGATGGTCTTCTTGGGAATGCATACTTTTTTCATCTCTCTTTTTCCCTATTTCCATCCATTTTAATGACTTCACTTTCAAATAATGTCGCTTCTATTTATAATAATGAGGCTATTAAAAGTGAAGACTTGCTGATTTGGACTGTGCTTGAGATGCTTTGGGGAAATTTTGATGGCTATTTATTTCATGATAACACTATTCTTGCAGTAATGATATTGTTATCATTCCTATGGTAACCCTAGAATTATATTTTGATCAGTCTTAATGAATAACGATGGACCAGTAGGCATTTTTCTGTTGGAACATTCAAATCTAGCAAGGAACAATATTATGAGTGCATGAACATTTATGTTTCAATTCTAGTTTTGTTGAAGGGAGAATAAATATAGAAGTTGATTCACTTGCATGACGACATGCAATATTATCAGCATGGGGGGATGTCATGCCCCAGAATTTTCATATCTAATGCAATGTTTTTCCCATTTGATGCCTTTCTTATTCCCTAGTTTATTAGTTAATGAAACTTTAACTTTCACTTATACATTCTTTTGATGAAATAGAAAATATTTACATTTGTTATAAATTTTATACCTTCTTTATATGCATTTCTTAGGATTGATGTTCAATAAATTTTGTTAATGAAGGTCTTGCACTCCATAGAGATCTTGCACCAGAATGTAAGTATATGTCAGCCACTTCATCATTCATGCTTGACACAAAGGAAAATGATAGTTGTTAGTACACACATACGTTTGGAACTATCTTGGATCCTTTTTTATAGTAATAGGTTCACTTATCTCTCATTGACTTGTTCTTGCAGTAAAGAGCAACATTCATGCACTAGAGAGCAACCAATTTGGGGTTACGGCATCTCAACACACTTTAAAGAAAATAAAGGAATATTTTTGTCCAAAATAATTTTTTAACACCTCCCCATGGGTTGGAATGCATATGGGTCGCACGTGTGGGTTTATATAAGAAAATCAATAATTTTTCTCAAAATTCGAACAATTTTCAGACTACCAACTTTGACCTCGATTTTCGTGCGCGTGGAGGTGAATCTAAAAAATATGAGCATATGCGTTTTTTCCTAGTATATAAAATTATATATAACCCAAACCATTTCAAAAAATTCGCTATGGTGAAGAAGATACACGAGGTTCTTAGAGGAAGTTTTATAAAAAAACCCGTTTTTTCAAAATTCTAGGATCTTGTCCATATTTGCAAAAAAAAATGGAAATTCTATATCAGATTCATGTCTTCTTGATTAGATATTGGTTTTAATAGACCTCCTTTGGACAGGGAATCTGTTATGATCCCATATCATTTAGTTTTTTCTTGGTTTGTCTTATTCAAAGCCTATCATGTAATTGTACATTATATAAAAGCCAAATCATGGCTCTCGAGAGGAGGACAAAAAGTCATTTTTTGTACTTGCATGCTCCTAATATGAGTTTTGAGGTTCTTCCACTTCCTCAGATCAATTTGGAGCTATAATATGGAACTCTAAATGTATACGAAGTGATATTTCTATTAATAACAAGCATCAATGCCAGGATATTGATTTATGGTGGTTTAAACCTATTAATGCTTCTCTTTATTCTGTAAGTTAATTTATTTTAAATAGGGAACGAGTTGGTTGGTATGGGCCCAACCAATCCAGCCCGTTTCCCCTCTATGAGATAGCATTGTGTGTGTCTAGTTTTTCTGAAGCATAACATTGTGGTGTGCATGTTTATTGGTTTATTATTCTTGTGAAACTAGTCTAATATTATTTTATTTCTTTCCATCACTTTGTATTATTCAGATATATGAACTGTGCATGATTTTGAGTATTCATAGAAGGAGTTGTTGTATACATTTAACATTTATTTGTGTCTTGACCTATTCAGATTTGGTTACAACATCAGTTAATTTACCTTGACACCTTGTTCCATAATTGTGCGCTCTGGGTTGTACAAAAGTTACATTCAAGGTGGCTGTTATCTTTTGTATGTAACTGGTAAATTGGAAGATACATTTGTGAGGCCATTTCTTGGGTAGTTGTAAACTCAGTTTGAGTTTTTTTTAAAATACTATAATCATGTAACAACACTTAACAAGATACTTATTTAAAACTCATCAAGTGTTTCGAATCTATCATATCGAATCATTTTTCCATTAGCCTTGATTTGTGCTTTTCAATTAACAAATTTATTTTTTACATGTTCTTGAAGACCCACTTTCATCCAATTCATTTGGATCCAAATGGACGGTACACCAAATTCCATGCTACGTTCTTATGAGAGCATCATACTCCCTCTACATTGTTTCTTTCCATTGATGATGAAAATTAGCTTCTTTAAAATATTTTTTTCCAAATTTAGTAGATAAATTCAATTAAAAAATATATGAAACCCCCATATCATCTACATCAACAAAACTATAATTATCTACATCACCTCCATCTTGGCTAGTGTATCCTTTGGTTCGTAACTTTTCAACAACATTAAGATTAACACTTTTAAGTGTTTTAGTAAGCCATTTTTGGGAACCTTTCATAGATGGTCAATATTTCTCGACTGGTTTAGATAGGGTTGCATTAATATTTTTCCTTTCAATCCTCTTAATCACAACAATCAAAGGGTCTTCCTAAGCTAAAGAAGTGGTCGGGACTTCATTAGGGGGAGATAATGCTTTAGAAGGAGATTCAATAGATTGATATAAGATAGGGATCCCCCCCTTAAAGATGTAAAATATTATTATCTAATTCATCATTTGTTTTTTCGTGATTGAATCTAACTAAACAATCAGGGTATTTCTCACTAGTGTTATCAGTGTTGGAATATTCAAGAAAAACTATATCTCTAGAAACAATAAACTTATATTTACCTCATTATAAATATTATTTACCTTGGTGATATTCGAATACCCAAAGAAAATGCAATTATGACTCCATGCAACAATATTATAATAGGTGGAACCAAAGACATTAAGATGCCTTCCTAAAGGAATATGGAAATACCGCATTTCATAAGAGGTTTGATTTTTGAGAGCATGAGATGGACATCTATTTTTCACATATACTACACAGAGAACCACATCAACCCAAAACATCAACTTTATATTTTTGAAAAGCATAATTTACCAAACCATATTCAAGATAATGTTTTTCATTCTTTCAGCTACACCATTTTGTTGAGGATTGTATGGAAATATGGTTTTATGTCCAATCCCATGTTGGTGAATATAGTTTTCCAATTTAATAGAAGTATATTATTTTCCATTATTAGTACAGATGGAGACAATATGTGGTTATGCATCATGTTCAATCCATACATGAAATTTTTTGAAAGCTTCAAAATCTTGTTATTTTCTTTTCAACAAATATACCCAACAAATCTTAATGTCATCATCAATAAAAGCCATCATATGTTTATTTCCATTTATAGAAGGAAAATGCATAGGGCCACACAAATCACAATGAATAAATGCAAGTTTTCTATATGCTCTGGAAGTATAACCATGAAATGACTATTTTTTATTCTTTCTTAGGAATCAAGCATGACATTGCTTCAATTTCATAGCAATAGTTGGAAAACCAATAACAAAAATCCTTTTTAGTGAACAAAAAATATCATAATTACCATATCCAAATAATGAATTCCATAAAATACTAGACAAAAATGTAGCTTCATTGTGTTGAGATATATATATGTAGAGTTTTGTGCATGAGAAGGCGTTCCTTCTAGATTTATCAATATTTCCTCCTCTACTCTATTCATGACAAATGTGTTATCAAATGCTTTCCTTATTTCTACTTTTCCATCAAACATATGAATAGAGTGGCCTTGCTAGTGATTGTGAACAAGGGACAATATATTTCTCCATATATATGGAAGGTAGAGTACATCATGTAGAAGAAACTCGGGGACTCTAGGTGGTTTAATCCTAATGGTGCCAAGTCCTAAATGATTAAGACTAGATTTGTCTACAAATAAACTACTTTATCTATATTGTTACTAAAATTTTAAATTAAGGAAAAAAAAATTGAAAGGTCATATGGAAACTTTCACATGTATCAAGTAGTTGTGCATCTCTACAATAAGTAAATGAAGTGTGAAACACATATTCAATTATTCAAATATTGCAATTGGAAAAAATATGATGAGCATAGTAAAGTGATTTACCTTTAGTCGAATCCAATCTTTTACCTTTTTATTCTTTCTGGTTTTGACTATATTTGATTTTGTCGCAAGTGATTCTACATGTTGATGTATCATTTCCATCTCTATCAAAACAAATTTAGTGAATATCAAGTATTTCTCCCAAATGTCGTTCACCCCATACCTATGAATTATTTCTTCCATGCCCTCTTCTACTACCACTTATTTTAATAGATCATGTGACTAATTTTTTCCTTTCTAGCAAGGCACATTGATTTTTTAGGGGATTGAGTTATTATCTTCCTCTTCAAAAAACCCTTCTGTCATTTTGGAAACTTTTCCACGAAGGTGTCAAAAGTATGGACCTGAGTTTCTCTCTAGCTTACAAAAATTCAAGATAGTGAGAGTATATAGGGTAGATGGCCTTGATAGAAGTTGTAAGAGAATGCCTATCTTAAATCTAGAGGCATATATATCATGCATGATGGCTCCAATATATGGGGTTAGGGACAAGGATTCATCATCTTTCAACTCAAGATTGAAGAGTTTGACCATCAATTGAACAACCTCGAATTCTGAGTGTGAGCCATATAGATCTTTCAAATTATTTAATGCATCACAATAAATTATAATTGAAACTATATGATGCCTCATATCTTCACTTGTGGAAGTAACAATCAAGGAATAGGATTCATTGTTTTTGTTCTCCCAAATGGATAGCTCTCTTTATCCAATGTGGGCTTCGTAGGTGCATATTATTTCTCTCCTTCACATAAACATTTCCAAAAGTCATTAAATATGAGGGTATGCTTGATCTTTCTACAATACTCTCTATATATCTACTTTCCAATTATCACAACCTTGATGATGGAGATCAGAGAGTGAATCCTTTAAATATTCTCCCAAACTAGACAAGTTAGATAACAAAGAAAAGAAATATATTCCACCCGAAAAGCTTATGTAGCTAGATCAAGAACAAAAAATGTAGTTATGTTAGGAAATATTGAATATGAAAGCTCGTTAAACTAATATCAATAGGTCATGCTTCTCCAATAACATATTTGGATTATGTACATATTTAATAGTTAGAACTGGAACAATTAATAGTTCCTAGGGCCCTTTATGAGGTACCAAAATTTTCAACTGTGACAGGCCATTATTTGCTTGGTCTAGTAAGGTCTGCCACTTTTGAATAGAGTAAGGGCTCCCTTCCACTTTTGATTGTACCATCAAAACCAAGAAAATTTATAAGATAATATTAATCCTAATGGATATCCTTCCACATCTTCGAGTACTGAATCAAATTTTATCCATTTCCCACAAATAGAATAACTAACAATTGATAATGAGCAAACAAAACTGAAAAATTCAGGCTCTTGTCTAATTTTGAGGTTTTTGGTGTGGGTTATACACATAATTTCGTAGAATAAATAGACACAAAAAAGAAACTATCAACTACATCAATGTTTAGGGGATGAAATCTTGATAGAATAAGATTTGTGCAGAGAGGGTGACCCATTGATTAAGTACATCTATCCTGTAAAGAGTCCAGTCCCAAGTTATGTGCATAAATTTATATCTCGAGGGTTAGAAATAATGTTCAAGTCTAAAGGAAAACTATCCTATTAATTTTGATAAAGGTCGATATTTCTTGGAGACAATTGTTAGGAGGATATCTTATGAAAAAAAGGATGAGCGATTGAACATGTGAAAATTATTTGTATTGAGTTAATGGAGAAGCACCAACTTGGAAAATAAAGTAACAATTAGTATTAGACACTTAATCTACTAAGGATTATGGTGTGGAAGCTAAACAATGAAAGAGAGTCTAAGAGACCTTGGAATATGAATCCAAGAGTCACTCTAATGTATTATAATTGTGCATATTGTGAATAATAAAGTAATTCACACTTATCTTTCACATTTTGTCTATTCCTTGTGTGTTGTTTAGTATGGTATCGGAAAGCAATTTTGGCCCTAGTCAAATTTGAACCACTAGTTTTGTGATCTTTCTATGCATTTCAACCCTATCATTAGTCGCCTTGCACTTCTAAGCTAAACTCCAACTGAATTATTTTCCCCTCTTCCACTCATATCTATGGTTTTGAACCCTCTTCCAATTAGATTTGAGTTAGGTTTCTTCCTACAGTCCCACTAAAAGAAAATAAAATGGACAAAACGCACTTGTCATCTCTGTGCGCATTGCTTCTGTGACAGTTTATCTTCTCTTCAAAAATAGAAAAAGAAAAGGGGGAGGTTTTTTCTCGTGAATAGAGCATTTCTCTGGCGAATTTTGTAGGTTGAAAAATGTACCATTACCCCAGTCTCCTGGTATTTTAAGCGCTATTTGAATGTATCCTGACCATGTGTTCATCAAAGAATATAAAACATCCACTCGTTATTTTCCATAACTCCAGTCAGTTCTGTCATTATGGAAAATAAACATTCCTTTCTGTTAGTTCCTACAACTATATGGCCTTTGCGTTTTGCATTCCAATTTCATTTTTCTTGTCTAATCCTTACTAATTGTTGAGGGCCAAGTTTTGTTGCACATAGATTCTAGTTGTGCGCACACGGTCTTGTGATAATTAAAAAAATAAAAATAACGTGTTGTTGGTTTTATGCAGATCTTCTTCTGAAATGGGTTATTTTCTGTCTTTAACGGTTCTATCTCTCACCTAGATGCTACTGCTTTGACTAATCAGTTGACTCGGTCTACGTCTGTTACTGCTCACCAACCAAAGCAACACATTCCTTGGAAATATTGTATAGGTCTGTGGACAACGAGAGGTCCGTGAAAATTTGATTGATCACATAAGGGTATCTCCAACGAATTCCTTAGAAGCTGTCTCTACTAATCATGGTGAATTGGATTGAGATTTTCTTATCTTTTCAGATGAGAATGTAATGTTTGACATATGTACTGTTAATGAAAACAGGGTTTTTTTCTTTCTGAAAAAAAAGTATCTCCAACGAAGAATTCATATCTACATTGAATTGTGGGGTGACATCAAAGCTGTAACTCATTTTGCATTGAAGGGTTGTTTATTGGAAATGGAGCATTGAATTTGTGGGTTTTTTTTGTCGTTTCATGGAGAGTATGATCTTCGGTCTGACTTTCAAACATGTCACACAAGCCAAGGGAACCCGTGAGCCGATATAGCCCTGTGGATTGAAGTTTAATGCTGCCTCTATTTGTTGACTTGGTGATTTGTAACCCTGCATTGATTTATGCACTGGTAGTTTGCTTGGCCAAATTATTCTTAGGGCCCATTATTCATCCTTTGACGAAGATTTATTTTCTGAAAGATCCGTCAATACAAAGAATTTTTGAAGGTCTAGATTTATTTTTTTGAACAATCCTTCAGGCTAGAGAAGTGTGAAGTGTCGAATATTTATTTTCTGGCTGGCCTTGAGGGCAGACGTTGAGATTAATTTGTACAAGATATTTTTTGTGGTCGTTTGGGATGAGTTTTAATTAAAATAGGTTATGTTTCCACCTATGTAAATTTTTGGTCGAGTCTCTTTTTAGTTACGTCTAATTAATAGTGCAGAAACGGTCCAAGTCCCTTCACTCTATTTGCTGGATGAATCACCCTTGTTGTGGGTCGAAGTTTCTAGTATTGTTTCTCATGGTATCAAAAGGATGCAAGCTATAACGAAGTTAAGTCTAGTAGTAGTCAGAATGGGTTGGAGTATGCTAACGTCAGTGATGGTTGGGACGAGAGTGACGTATGGATAACCCACTTGAATGATTGATATCATACAGCTTGTAACCTGGATTGAATATTGGTGCAAACATAATGGTTGGAACCTTCAAATTGAGCGTTGGCCTCAGAAGGCTTGTTGAACACCATATATATGTGTATGGTAGAGGCCAATTGTGAGGTGAGAGTAGAGTCTATGGAACACCAAATATCGGATTACATCTGTGGTGATGCTATTAAGTTGAAACAGTGAATGAAGCATTGGTCTCCATGTAGCATGGAATGCAACATTGAGAGCAAACTTAAATACCGTGCATTAAAATATCTAGTATGTGCGTTAATACTTAAGACTTTGCTTATTTTCATTTTAACGATGTATGGTTGATTGTGTTGAATTGGTGAGTTGAATGTCGTGATCCTAGTAATTGAATCTGAATGCCTCATATTGTTGGTTGATTTCATACATAGCTTGAGCATTGGAGTGGTTGGATAAAACCTGCATTGGTTCAACATTGAATGTACGCTACAGTAGAGTTTGTTGGTGTAGTGGCCCTACAATTTGTTTATCCTATGAAACCTACATTGATAAATTAATATTGTCTGAGTTGATTACTTTGAGGAAGAACTATCTAATTGAACACGTGAATAATTGTTCACCCTCACAGTCTTGTTACTTGTAAATCTCCTTTTGTGCACAATGCCTTATTGTGTTTTCTTTAATGTGTGACAAAATTAGCACTGCTTATAGCACAGTCCAAAGCATTGCCCCCTTTCTTTTTTTGTCAGGTTTTATATATTAAGAAAATTTTCTCTTAAAATCCAATGATTGTTGCTCATTCTGCATCAACATAAATGTGACAAATTGGGCTAGACGAGGAAATGATTGCTGTAGCCAATATTTTGTGTGGTGCAATTCTTATTTATGGACATCATGTTTAGTTTAGCAAAAGAGATATAGCATGTGGGGTTTTGGATATTTGAAGTAATTTGGAGATTCGAGACTATTGAGAGCTTCTTTGTCTTGGAATTGTATTGGAGTTTGGAGTCTGGCGTTGAGTTCCTCATTGTTTTACTACTTTTTGAAGTTGATTTGCTGAAAATGGATCTAATTAGTGAAGTATTATAGTTTCTAAAACCCTTATACAATGTATTGTTGAAGAAACAATGAAAATCAACAAATCCTCCCTTTTTGACATTAAAACCTGTTTGAAAAGTGCACAAGACATGATTTATTTTTTCATATCAAGTCACAAGTACAACAAGATGAGCTACAATAGCACAAACATAATTCTGAACTTGTTTTTGTTCATAACAACCCTTTTTTTGATATTGAGACAAAATCCCATCAGCTGCAAAAGACTCATCAAATCAGTGAAAGAGCATATTTGCGTGTAGATGTAGAAATCCATCCTGCACTTCCCAAGCCCATCATGAGACTTTGGGAAGATATTTTCAACAACAAGCACATAACATGTCTTAGATATTTCATAATCTGATCAGAATGGAAAATGGCATCCACCCATGGTATTCATCTACTCCTGTTATCCATCCGCCCATGGAATTTACCCATGGTATTGTAAATGTCATTGACCCATGGTATTCATCCACCCATTGTATTTATTCGCCCATGGTATTGTAAGTGACATCTATCCATGATATTCATCCACCCATGGTATGTATCCACACATGGTATTCATCTACACATGGAATTTACCCATGGTATTATAAGTGGTATCTACCCATGGTATTGACCCATGGTATTGTATGTGGTATCTACCCATGGTATTGACCCATGGTATCCACCTATGGTATCTACACATGGTATTGTAACTCAAAAAAGGCTATAAATAACAAGCCTTAGTTTGTAAAAGGACAGATTTGTCCACCACAATGTAGCTTCTACATTTATTCTCTGTTTGAATAAAACAAGTTTCTTTGTGGTTTTATTTGCTTTGTGTTCTCTCTTTTTTTTTGGCATTCTAATTTTGCAGATCTTGTCAGATCCATTTCAACTTTCTTAGATCTTGGGGACCTCCCCCCAAGATCTGGATCATAATCCAAACAACTTAAACCCAATCAAATTTTAGAGTGTTGGATTTCTTCATGATGACTCACATTGTGACTTATTTCAAATTATGATCCTCCACATTCGCAGCCAAAAGTTGTCAAATGCCAACATTGTGACTGAGTTGTCCATGTGAAATATCATTGTTTTGATCTTCACTCATGCAATCATTGTGTTCAGCATAATCATCATTGAAACAAATGCTTCATAAACAAGCTTCCTACAAGAACAAAGATTCATCTTGGATGGATTGCTTCTTGGAAATGGGCTTCAACAGTTAAGAAGATATTTCAGTAATATGTTAGAATTTATTCTAGAGTATTGAAAATTCTTGCAGTTGAGTTATCTTCATCTTCTCACCTTTTATTTGACACAGGGGAAGTGATGGTCATATACAAGTTTCAAAGATGCATAAAGTGGGCCTAAGCCACAACCTGAAGCTACTATAAGAGCCTATATCCAGAGACAACCATACCTAGATTCAGAGTTGTAGCAAGAGACACAAAAGCCCCTCAACATGCCTAGGGTTGGTGGCCTTAAACCACCATAGGTTGAACACCTCCCTTTTCTAGGTTGAAGGTCTCCCTCTCCAAAGCATCAAGGATCACTTCTTATAGCAGAATACTTCAACTTCTTTTTAGATTTGGAATAGTTCCAGGAATCAGACTAAGCATTCCTTTGGTTGGTGGCCTTCCTCAAACCACTGTAGGTTGCATACCTTCCTTTTCCAGGTTTAATGTCTCCCTCTTCAAAGCATTAGGAGCACTTCCTCTAATAGAAGACATCGGTTTCTTTTGAGATTTAGAAGAGTTCTCGGAATTGCACTAAGCATTCCAGTGTTGGCATAATCTTTAAACAATCATCAGTTGAGAACTCGAGTTATCCCACCTTATACCATCATGTTAGAGAACACATTAAACCTATTATTATCATTCATTATTGTAATTTTTATTATAGCTCTCTTCTTTGAATCATATATACCCCTTCGGATTAAGGGGGGAAATGTTGGACACCTAATCCGCTAAGGGTTATGGTGTGGAAGTTGAACAATGAAAGGGAGTCCAAGAGAACATGGAAGATGAATACAAAAGTCACTCCAATGTATTATAAATGTACATCTTATGAATAATAAAGTAATTCACGTTTATCTTTCACAATCTCTCTATTCCATGTGTGTTATTTAACAATTAGTCAGTGCCTCTTAAATGTACTTTCTAAAAAAATCAACAATCGATCACTCAACAAGGATTTCCTAATCATGCAAGAAAGAGGAATGAACAAGAACTTCCACTATGGTTTCTTCTAGTGATAGTCACTATTTTTAGGACAATTGTTGACTAGGATAGGACTGAATTGAAACTATTAGGACAATAGTGTTAGATCTGCAAAGAAAATTATGATTCTAGGAGCATAATTAAATGGAAAGACTTAGGGAACCAATGTGGGAAATGGACTAGTGCATGTCTACTAACTACATGGGGTATTCACTCAATGAACCTCTGGAATAGCACGTGCATTCATGGTGTACTAAACAATACCCTTAATTTGAATACATATTGGAAAATACTTCTAAAATTCACTTTATTTAACCCCCTACCAATGCAAACCAAATACACCTTTCCAATTTAAAAAACCCCTACTTTCACTAGATATTTTAGGTATCCATTTTTTCATCAACATTTTTTATACCTTTGTATATTTTTTCATTAATTTTTAGCTCCAATTTGTATACATAACATACAGAAATCCTTTAACCCCTATTATATGCTCAATATATTATATCATTCTTTCCTCAATATATATCCCCCAATATGAACGCACGTGCTATTGTATTTCTACCCCAATGAAGCCCCCGTGACTAACTAGTATAGCAAGGAATCGAAGGGAGTTAAGAATAGAGGGAAGAATGCCTAAATTTGGCTCGATACTATGTCAGACCAGATGAGGTAACTCCCAAGCTTGGTTTATTTTCCATTAATCAAGCGTACTCATATAAATGACTTCATGACCTTTGGTTTCAACTTCCAAGGTCCAATTCCACTTCTTATTCTAACATTTTTGATTTTACATATTTACATTTTTACAAAATATTCACAATACCAAATCCCTAAGAATTAGGTGTCTAGAAATAAGGAAAAGGCCAATGCAGAGATAATTGTTATGGATTTAATGAAATACCATTCCATCCTTCGCATTGTAGAAAATAGGAAAAGTAATGACATGTTTGAGGTTTTGTTTTTATTTTCTTGATAAATTCTCATGAACAACAAGGTTTCAATCATTCACATGAGAAAGACAAATATTATAGTGATCTACATGATGAGGATCAGAAAGTTGAAACATCAATTGGGAGTTACTTAATATTTTTCTGGAGTGATTGGTCTCTACAATTAGGCTTGCTTATTTTACCATTATGTAATAGTGAAACTAATCAATATTGGGTTGAAGGTGGAGGATAAGGAGTTGGTGTCCATTTATTTGAATGGACTTGTTTCATCCTAAATTCCATTTGTTCAAACTGTCTATACTTGTGATAATCTACGATGCCTCAAAATCCTTAGTGTGAACTTCTAAGGGAAGGATTCAAATTGCAAACTTATTTAGATAAATATAAAAAAGTAGAGGATATTTCTCTTATTACGAGGATGAAGTTATTTCTACATGAAGAAGGAATGTAAAAATATGGCGTTATATGATTTGAGTTGTATGATATATTTTATGTCATGATATTGGAAATTATTCCAATTAATTTCCATTGAATAATAAATACAAGACAAGGAAAAAGTTTTTGATAGAAATATAGCAAGAGTAGAGGAGGATTCCTCTCTATTTGGGATTTCCTTGTCCACGTTATCTTATTCATTTGATAACATTCTATATATTTTTGGTTAGCATGTGGATAGTGGGGAATTAACACATGTGACATATGACAAGTTTCACTTCATAAAATTTCAAGAGCCAAATGGAGGTACGGGTGTGGATTTAGGTGATGATGCTACATGCCTTCTGAGAGGATTGGGCTCCGTTTTATTCTATATTACCTCAAGTAATGTTCTTGAATTCATTGAAATTTTATTTGTTCTTAAATTGAAGAAAAATATTCTTTAAATTTCCTAAATTTCATATGATTAGTTTTAAACTGAATTTGAATGACAACGTCACAACATCAACTATTGTAATCTAACTAGGCCAAGGAATTTTACTATAGGGGTGCAATAAGGTGACCTTTATAGGTTGATTATTTAGCTTATGGAACTTAAACATTCTATTGAGTGGTTAGAATAGATATCTAGGTTTGATGTCGAAATTATAGAGAATGCATGGTAGTAAGCTATGGAGACATGTTCTATTATGGAATCTAGAATATATTCTAAACATACAACTATTGGGAGTGTTGTTGAGTACAGTGATAGAGTTATTGGATTCTCTTAGGAAGATGGAGTTGGCCTTTATCATAAATTTTCATCACGGTTCCCTTAAAAATAGGGAGCTTACCTAGTTGAGGTTGATGCGTCAATGGTAGGAGGTGTTGAGGTGCATAGGTAGGATACCCATGATCATAGGATTTCCAATTTTAGCACATGATAATTATTAGAGGGATTATTGATTTTGTTGGGTTCTTGATAATCCAAATTTATTTTCCTTTAGATTCACAAGTGTTTAGTGTTCTTTAGATACAATATGTTGTGATTCCACCTTGTGTTGTTGGATAAAAAAATACTTCCACAACTTACAAGATCAAAATTCTAGCACAATTAGTTTCTTCTATTTCACAAGGTTGTCATTCAAGAATTTAAGGGAGAAATAATATTGGTGTTTCAAAGAGTAATTTAGAGGTCAAAGAGAACTTTAAACAAGAGGTAGACATGATGATATTGGGGATGGATATTACCTCACATTCTACTTCATCATGCAAGATCTTGAGATCATGTAATAAAAAATTATAGGATGCATAAGAGCATGTAATATAACCCATATCTAGAATAAGAATGAATTGTATTATTTTCTTCTATTGTGATTCTTTCAATTATTTTTGAGGAGTTGTGTGATGCCTTAATGGTGGATGATGTTTGGATTGATTCTAAGTTTGAAATATGTATAAGTTTGCAGATGGTAGGGGTATTAATTATCAAGGTTACTTCAAAGTATTTACATTATTTTTAGGGGTTACTTCAAAAGTGTTTACACTATGCTCATCAGTGATTCATGAGATGTGGGGTGCATGGTGTACAATCGCCTCTTTCTTTATTTATGAAAAAATTCACATTATAGGTGGATTACTTTGATTCCTAAACCTTGTATGGATTCTTACACGATAATTGTACTTTAAAGTGTTGTAAGCCTATGGGGTTCACGACATTTTTCATGTAGTGCATGCATGACACTAGATTTATTACTTGGACATAACCTTGCATTAGAGGATTGTTAGGAATTTTGTAAGAAGACATTTATATTTAGATTGGATTGGGCCACATTACTTTCTGTTGGAGGCTTAAATTGACTTGAGTAAGCTTGGGTTGAGAAAGTTTACTTTTAGATGGGTTGACATAAATAAGGCACATGGACTAGGAGATGTGTTGGATCCTTAAAGAACTTAGAAGAAGAGCGTTGGGACTTAAGATAAGGAGTGCCCTTGCCATGGATCCATGTTTATAGATTGTCAACATAACGGAGATTAACATGTGTGATTGATAGAGAGATCACTTCACTTATGTGGACCTAATTGTATCCTATATGTTTCTTGTAGTGGACTAGACCCACCAACCATCGTAGATGCCAATTCACCTCTCCTATAATTAAAGGAAGGATAGATTCATTCATGTCATCATGCTTGGAGAGTTGGTTCATTGTCACACTTGTTTTTGGAGATGTGAGAAGAGAATCACTACTCTCTCTCTCTCTCTCTCTCTCTCTCTTCTATAGTCATATCCAGAATTTATGTATCACCTTATAAAGTTGTTATGGTTTTGTGGAGTATTCTTGAAATCGAGAGTTAGTGTTTTGTTTGTTCCCTAAAGAGGTATTGAAATTAGGTTTTGATAATATATCCCTGGAGATGTGAGAAGAGAATCACTACTCTCTCACTCTCTCTCTCTTCTATAGTCATATCCGGAATTTATGTCTCACCTTATAAAGTTGTTATGGTTTTGTGGAGTATTCTTCAAATCGAGAGTTAGTGTTTTGTTTGTTCCCTAAAGAGGCATTGAAATTAGGTTTTGATAATATATCCCTTTTCCTTAATTTTTTATATAATGAGATGTCCCCTAAAACATGGGTTTGGGATTGATTTTAAGTTTATCTCTATTAATTCTTCATTTTCCTCTTATAACATATACTTCAATTTTAGATCATAATGTTCACTAAACTAAAAATATCTTTTGACTAATAAATTACATATATTATAAAAATAAAAATTAATACTTTTCACACCCAACCTAGTTAAAAAAAAAATAATACTTAAATATTTCTTTCTATTTAACTAATAGAATATATATATCATAAAAACAAAGAATTAAGATTTTTCGCACCCAACCTAGTTCTAAAGAAAATAATACATAAAATGTGGACAAAAATGATGAAAAATGACCTGTACCATTAGTCATTATTTTTTAATCTACCACCCACACTACTAAAGTCAGTAACATATTCTTCACCTTGAAAACTAATCTTCATTAAAATCAAACTCATTAGTTAACTCGTGTATTTCCTCATTTCATTAGCTAACTCATGTGTCTTTCCTCAAATTTTCTTATTATTTATACACATTTTCCACCGTCTCCCATGTAACAATGAATTTTGATAGAAATCATGGGCCTTTCCTTAATACTTTTATTTTTATTTTATTAATACATAGTTTCAGCCATCTCCCATGTAACAATAGAATCCTCATAAGGTGGTTTGGTCATCCAATATGATCAAGATATTCACTGTCCTCTGATAAAACACAGAAAATATGTTTAAACATATTTTATTGTATGATCTAATTGATACAAAAGTGCAAGTGCCATCTTAACAATTGGATGTGGCTTGCCTATCCAACGGTCGTGATTTATTGTAGGTGAATGGGAGGTAGAATGAAGTCACCCATCGAAACCACTCACAGTCACTCCCAACGACGCGACGACTTTGGAGATATCAGCCCTCTTATTTATTGGCTGAGCATCCAAGGCCAGCCGCACCCACGTTTAATTGAAACTAGTGCCAATAAAATGATGAAATAAAAAAAGAGAGTGGTTAGTTAAGTGAACTCTGAGATGGATGGTGGATTAAGGAGGCTTAATAGTACTATTGATTTGTTTTATAATTCAAGCATCCAAGGTCAGTCACCCTTGCTCTAGCACCCGGAATTAATTGAAGCTAGTGCCAATTAGATGACCGTTGCTCTAGCACCCAGAATTAATTGAAACTACTGCCTGATGGAAGGGAAATACTTAGGCACCCGGAATTAATTGAAGCTAGTGCCAATTAGATGACCGTTGCTCTAGCACCCAGAATTAATTGAAACTACTGCCTGATGGAAGGGAAATACTTAGGCACCCGGAATTAATTGAAACTAGTCCCGATTGGATGATGAAATTAAAAAGGGAATACTTAGGTCGGTGAATTGTGAAATGGATGGTGGATCCCGGCTTAATAGCATTGGTGATTCATTGTATAATTCAAGATAGATATTAGGAATTGTTATTTTGATGAAATTAAAAAGAGGGATATTAAGTAGGTGAACTCTGAAATGGATTGTGGATGGAAGTTTAATAGTATTGGTAATTCACTGTATAATTCAAGTTAGATATTAGGAATTGTTATTTTGTGTTATTCATGTAAAGTGGATGTGAATAAAAAATAAAAAGAGGGCACTTAAGGCATGCGGATTAAAAATTAAAAAGAGGAATATTAAGTAGGTGAATTTGAGTGGATTGAATTTTAATAATATTAGTAATTCATTGTATAATTCAAGTTAGATATTAGAAATTGTTATATTGTGTTATTAATGTAAAGTAGATGAGGAATAAAAAATAAAAAGAGGACTCTTATAACACATTAATGTAGAGTAGATGAGGAATAAAAAATAAAAAGAAGACTCTTAAGGAAATATAAGAGGAAATTTTTTTATTTTTAGGGGTTGATGTTAAATTAAGAAAAGGGTGATTTTTTTTGCAAAATACATAAAGAAAAAAAATAAAAGAGAAATTGAAAGAGAAGGATATAAAGAGATAGAAAAGAAAAGAAAAGAAAATAGAAATAAAGATAGTTTTAAAATCAATTTTATAAATTATTGGAAAATTAATCTAGATACATGATTAAAATTGCTACCAATATATTTAAATGGTTTGGGCGTTCGTTTGAATTTTGAGAAGAAGATATCACTGACAATGTACATTTTTAATGCATATTTTTAAATTAACGATTAAAGTAGAGGAAAAATATTCTCTTGCAAGTATTTTTGTGTGTTTAAATTGTTCCCCATTAAATTTGTTAAACCTAAAAGATTTGGAACATCTATTGCTCTCTAGTTGTTATCACTATATTTGTTGTTTTTTATTTCTATAAGAGAATTATTGTGTGAATTTAGATCTTATGTTTCCCTTGTTGAGCTAGTGTGGTTGTGAGATTTTGTAGGGGATTGAGGCCCCCTTTCAATCTCTAAGGATATTAGATTAGGAGTATCCAACAAAGTAGGATGACTCCTAGTGAAGAAGGGCACCTTCACAACTACTTTTGTGGGTAGAGTTGGAGGGGAAGGAAATCCAACTCCAACTCTAGGTGGGTAGATAATATAAGGAAGATATGAATAACTTCACAAAGAATGGTGGGTACATTTGTCTATGTAAATTCCAGAAATTTCAAGAAGCTGGAAATTCCAACAAGTGTTCAAGCTAGGTAAAATTGTGTGTAAAACAATAGAAAATATTTGAGAAGATAACTCCAAAATTTCTATTTGGATAGAGATATATGTCAAATGAGAATATACAAAAAAAAAATTAATATAGATATTTCCAATAAAAGTAATTCCTTGAAAGAGAGGCCTTAGATGAAGCATGTGAGGAATTTAGGAAACTGGTAAATAAGTTAGGAGCACTCAAAGCAATACGAGGGATTGAAGAAAATCCTTGGCTAAGCTCAAGCATTGAAGAAATTAATGGAGAGTAATATGACTACTTTGAGTGAGTACGAAGACCTTGTTGCACATGAACAAATTTTGAAAAAGGTTAGAAGCTTTAGAACAAGTACAGAAGCCTTGCTTAGTTAGGATATCTAAAGTGCATGGAGTGAGAGAGGCAATGGAGATAGATGAGAATAAAGAATACAAGATTATAAAAGGAAGAGAAAGGGATAGAAGGAAAAGAAAGAAAACAAATACCTTTGTAAAATAACAATTTGAGAAAGTAATTTTTGTTTTAGGATTTACTGAAAAATTAATTAACTCTATCTATGAGACAGAGACTTAAAATTTGAAGAAGAAAAGAAATATTTGTACACCCATTTGTGAGAGAAGAAATGATGTAGAAGCATAGCTAATGTATAGTTGTAATTTTTTGGAGAATTGAAAGAAATAATTTTTTTAGTAAGTTTCAGGAAAGAATTTCTCATGTAGGTGTTTTTAATTTTTGAATTTTTAAATTTTTGTATTTTAAAGTAGTTAAACCTCATAGTTTTAGAGTTTATAGTTCTCTCTTTTTGTTACTATTGTGTTTATGGATTTGTATTTCTGCAAGAAAAATAAATTGTAAGTTCAAAGCCTATGATCCCCTAGTTGCACTTGTGTGTGTGTGTGAAAGTGTTTGATCCCCTACCATTTCCTTACTATTTGTATGAAGTATAAAATCTATTAAACCAAATAATCTCTTTTCTGTGTTTTTCTTGTGGTTCTCCTAGCAACTTAACATGATTCTCCAAAAACCTTTTTTTATAACAAGTCTTCAAGTTTCTCGTGTCTAAACATGACAATTAAAGCATTTGAAAAAACCTTCCATAAGATAAAACAGATAAACCTTGAAAGCCTTGTATAGGAATTCTACAGTTTTAGAATAATAATTCAAAAAGCTTTCAAAGCTTCCAATTTTAGTAAAAATCACCTACACCATCACTTCAAGTAGTGGAGTGCATGTCTATGACTTTGATAGCATGTGGAGTGTTGTGAAACCAGCTCCAAAAACAGAAGAAAAGAGATATCAACGCCTTAGAAATAAGCCACTTCAAGGGGGCAACCTCCAATTCATTACATGAATGAACAATTCTTGGATGATACAATTTACAAAACCTCCTTTCTATATATAGGAGTCCATGGGGTCATAATATAATCCTAGTGGGGCCACAATGTAATCTTAGCCGACCTAACAATAATAATTTAAGGGCACAATAATAACAATATGGGGGTTACAAGGGTACAATAATAACAATAAGGGGGTTACACTAACAACAATAAGGGACTATACTAGTAATATAGGGACGTAACATGCCCCTCTCCTTCAAAAAAGTGTTGTCCTCAACGCTTGAGTAGCTCTGAGTGCTTCTATATAAAATTATCATCCTCCCATGTAGACTCTTCAGTCGGTAAGTTCTTCCACTTGATGAGATACTCTGAAATTGATCGATTCCGTAGCTGTCGAGTTCTTGTTTCCGTGACCGCTTCAGGTTCTAATATGATTTTCCCTTCCTCATCAAGTTCTGGCAATATTGTTTGAACTGGAAGATTTTCACCTATAACCTTCTTTAAGCATGAAACATGGAAAACTAGATGCACTCGTGAAGAAGCAGGAAGCTCCAATTTGTATGCCATAGTACCAATATTTTGCAAAACCTTGTAAGGACCATAGTACTTTGGCGATAATTTATTATCCTTCTTAGCTTGCTTGAGGGAAATTTGTTTGTATGGTTGTAGTCGTAAAAATACCCAATCTCCTCCATCAAAACTTCTCTCGCTACGATGTTGATCTACCTATTGTTTCATTCGATTTTGTGCCAAATTCAGGTTATCCTTTAAGAGTTGGAGAACTTCTTGCTGATGCTTGATGTGATCTTCCATTGCTTGAACCTTCGAATTTTCCCTTAAAGATGATGTGATGGATGGTGGATGATATCCATAAAGTGCCATAAATGGGGTCATTTTTGCTGCAGTATGGAAGGAAGTGTTATACCACCATTCGGCGAGAGGTAACCACTTGACCCATTGTGTTTGTTTATCAGATACAAAACAACGAAGATATCCTTCCAAACATTTATTTACTATCTCGGTTTGACCATCGGATTGAGGATGATAAGATGAGCTATGAGCTAATTGAGTACCCAAACAAGAAAATAACTCCGTCCAAAAATTTCCAGTAAAAATGGGATCTCTGTCGCTCACAATAACCCTTGAGCTTCCATGTAGCTTTTGAATTCTATCCATAAATGTAGTAGCAACTGTACTTGCTTTAAATGGATGAGATAATGCACAAAAGTGTGCATACTTGGTAAGTCTATCAACTACCACCATGATGACATTCTTTCCTTCGGACTTAGGTAAACCTGTGATAAAATCCATTGAAATCTCCTCCCAACGTTGACTTGGAATAGATAAAGGTTGTAGAAGTCTCGGGGTCTTAATTGTTTCCACTTTATTCTGCTGGCAAACCAAACATTCCGCCACAAACTTTTGAATATCAGATTTAAGGCCATCCCAAAAAAATTCTTTCTTCACCCTGTGGTAAGTTTTTAAAAATCCTGAGTGTCCTCCTAAACAAGAAGTGTGCAATTCCAGAAGAATATTTTGTTTTAGTTGGGAATTCTTACAAAGATATAAGCGATCTTTGTACCATAAGGAATCATTTTTCCAACTAAATGTATCAGATGTACTAGGATCTTGCTGCAACTTTTGAATGAGTGTCCATACATCTCTGTCCTTCTTCCATTCATCTCTTGCTTCGGTTATCCAATCTGGTTGGATAATAGAAATGGCACAAAGCAATGCTTCCACCTCTTCATTATTTCTTGAGAGTGCATCTGCAACAACATTAAGCTTTCCTTTTTTGTAGATTATTTCAAAGTCATAACCCAAGATTTTTGTGACCCATTTTTGCTGTTCTTCTGAAGATAGTCTTTGTTCCAAAAAGTTTGTAAGACTATCATGATCAGTTTTTACCTTGAAGTGTATTCCCATTAGGTAAGTTCGCCATTTCTTTAGTGTATGCAGTATTGCTAACATTTCCTTCTCATAAATAGGTTTCTGTAAATACTTTCCTTTGATTGGACGACTTTCAAAAGAAATCGGTCTTCCTTCCTGCATTAAAACAACACCAATTCCATTTCCTGAGGCATCGCATTCCACAATAAAGGTTTTTGTGAAGTCTTCCGTAGCTAAGACCGGTGCTAGGCACATTGCCTCTTTAAGATGTTCAAAGGCCTTATTTGCTTCAGGAGTCCATGAAAATGCATCTTTCTTCAATAATGTTGTTAGAGGTGCTACTATTCTCCCATAATTATTAACAAACTTGCGATAATACCCTGTTAACCCAAGAAATCCTCGCAACTTCTTTATGCTTGTGGGGACTTTCCATTCCTTAATGGCTTTAATTTTGCTAGGGTCTACCTTAACACCCTCGTGAGATACAATATGACCCAGATATTCCACCTCTTGTACTCCAAAGAAACATTTGGATGTTTTTGCATATAATTGTTTCTCCTGCAATAGTTTAAGCACCCTGTCAACATGTTCAACATGATCCTTCCAAGACCTGCTGTAGATTAGTATATCATCAAAAAATACTAGCGCAAATTTTCTAAGGAAGGGTTTGAAAATGGAATTCATCAACCCTTGAAATGTAGAAGGTGCATTGGTAAGGCCAAAAGGCATGACCAAAAATTCATAATGACCCTCATGAGTTCGAAATTTTTTTTTTTGGAATATCTTCAGTCTTCATTCTAATTTGATGATATCCTGAACGAAGATCCAACTTGGTAAAATAAATTGCTCCATGTAATTCATCCAATAATTCATCAATCGTAGGAATGGGAAATTTATCTTTAATGGTGAGCTTATTGAGCTCCCTATAATCCGGACACATTCACCATGATCCATCCTTCTTGTGTACCAATACTACGGGAGTAGAGAAAGAACTTTGACTAGGTTGAATTATACCTGCCTCTAACATTTCTGCAATCATACGTTCAATTTCGCTCTTTTGGAAGTAAGGATATCTATAAGGCCTGATGTTTGGAGGAACACTTCCTGGAATCAAATGAATAGCATGATCATGATCACGAATAGGTGGGATTCCTTTGGGAGTTTCAAATACCTTGGAATGATTGTCCAAGACTTGTTGGAGATCTGCAGAAATAGATGATTTTGATGTTGGAACTTCTAGTGAGCATAATTGTGCAATTACGCCTCGTAGTTCTTTCTTTAGAAGCTTTTTCATGACATTAGAGCTTATTATCTTTCCCAACTTCCCTGCAATACCCCGTAATTCGACTTCCTTTCCTTTTGAAAAAAATTTCAAGAAAAGTTCTTGAAAATTAAAAGTTATCGTCCCCAAAGATTGTAACCATTGTACTCCTAGTACAACATCAGAACCTCCCATAGGAATGGAAAGCATTAGACTATTCAATACATATCCCCCCATGGTTAGCTTGATATTATGGCATTTTCTAGAGCAATTTATAGTTCCTCCATTTGTAACCATCACTTGACATTCTAGTGTTGGGTATAGGAAACAATTTAATTCCTTGGCTACCTTACAATGAATAAAATTATGGGTGCTACCTGAATCAATCAACACTATTACCTTTTTCTTCTTGATATGTCCTTCTATCTTGAGAGTTTGAGGAGTGGTGATTCCTGCCAGTGCATTACACGATATGGTCAAACTCATTTCTTCCTCTTCTACGGCTGGTTCCTGGTGTATATCCTCTTCTTGTTCATTTTCTTCTTCCTCTTCACAATCTATGTAAAATAATTTCTTCTCAACACACTTATGACCTTTAGTGTATTTTCTATCACAACTGTAGCAAAGCCCTTTTGCTCTTTTTCCTTCCAATTGTTGTGGTGTCAACCTTGTAGGTTGTGGAAATCTAGGCGTAGCAACACTTCCTTCTTTATAGAAGTGAGTGGTAGGCTTCCTTGTCGCCATAATTTTACATTCAATTTTTCTTACCAACCTGAATTCCTTCTCCAATGAATCAGGTTCCAAAACGCGAACTTCATGTTGGATGTTATCCTTTAAAGTGCCTATGAAGAGGTCAATCCTATGTTCCTCTGGAATATCAGTTACCCTTATATTCAATTTTTGGAAGTCCTCATTGTGCTCCCCCACTAAACCCTTTTGTTTGAGATTTATCAATTGGCTAAAGAAGGTGTTTCTCTTTGTATCCTCATAATGTGCTATCATTTCCTCCGTAAAAATTGACCAAGTGACCATTTTTTTACGGGAGCAAAGCCATTGATACCATACAAATGTATTTTGTTCTAAATGTAAAGTTGCAATGCGTACCTTTTGTGTGTTTTGTACGTTATGGAAATCAAAATATTGCTCCATCTGTAGTATCCATGTTACAGGATCCTTTCCATCAAACTTCCTCATATCCATTTTTGGAATATGGTGGTTCTTCCCGCTAACATTAGAGTTTATGAAGTCATGATTAACATTTATTTTGTTCTCATCATGAGTTTCCTCTACTATCTTTTCACCATTAGGAAACATTTCTTGTATCAACTTTGTCAAACCTTCCATGTCTGCTTTTAGATCATTCTTCATGTTTTCCATTTTAGCTTCCATGTCATCCATCTTAGATTACATGCCAGCTTCCATGCCATCTATCTTAGATTCCACGCCTTTCTTCAAACCATCCATATTATTCTTCACACCATCCATCTTCGATTCCACGCCTTTCTTCAAAACTTCCATTTCATTTTTTGCTACTCTTTGCGAGAGCGAAATTTGGTGCACTTTCTCTTGTAATTTGATAGATCATGTTGCAATTCTTCATCTTCATGAGTCATAGTAGAGCCTTCTGAAGGCTTAATGGGTGTTGAATTATTTTTACGGGGCATTTTTTAGAACCCAATACTGATATATATTCTATAATATGCCCTTGGAATCAATTCAAATTGATTCTTAAAACAAGACTTATGCAATTCGGAAAAAAAATACACACATTTTTCTTGCTTTTGAGGAGCTCGATATTGAAATTGGATTATCTCTGTGATTGCGGCTCTTCAATATCTGAAATTCAACACTAAAGTAGCCTCTGAATTCTTTTTCCAATGCCATAGGTCTGACCTGATTTTGGATTCTCCAAGACCAAGTTGTGTCCAATCTCCCACAATGACCTAATTATGGACTGGTTCAGTAGAGCGAACTTGTACGACTTGCCACGTGCCACTATTTCATCATTTGGCTCTGAAATTGATAGCTAAGAAACTAAAGTCTATGTACTTGCAACCAATTTTTATGTCACTCCAATTCGATGTTCAGAGAGAGACTTATGAATCTTTTCCCACGATCACCTCTTTGAGATGAAATTCGAGAGCCTGAAAAATCACTACCTTCCACAGATCATATCTCCGAAAATATTACGAACCAGCCTCTGAAATATTTTGACGAGTTTCCTCAGAATTTTGGCTTCGTACCCTAAAAATTTCAGATTATGAACCTTCGTATAAAAGAATTTATAGTGAAAATTCCACGATGACTTGTTTAGAGCAGCGAAACCCTAGAATTCAAACCTCTGATACCAAATGTTGTGAAACCAGCTCCAAAAATAGAAGAAAAGAGATATCAACGCCTTAGAAATAAGCCACTTTGAGGGGGCAACCTCCAATTCATTACATGAATGAAAAATTCTTGGATGATACAATTTACAAAACCTCCTTTCTATATATAGGAGTCCATGGGGTCATAATGTAATCCTAGTGGGGCCACAATGTAATCCTAGCCGACCTAACAATAATAATTTAAGGTCACAATAATAACAATATGGGGGTTACAAGGGTACAATAATAACAATAAGGGGGTTACACTAACAACAATAAGGGACTATACTAGTAATATAGGGACCTAACATGGAGGTTATATGAAAACAAGTAACTATATTTATTACAAATGAAACAGATCATGATCCAAAATGGATTCAATTTTGCCTCCAAATCATAGTATTCAAATGCAGATGAAAATAAGATCAAGTTTAAGTGCTCGTCAACAGGATTCCAACGGTGTGAACGGTGCGTAAAATTGAGTTCGTATGACAAAGATATGGCCAATCAAAGTTTATGGAAAATTAGGGAAAAATGAGTCAAAGTCAAAGTCAATGGTCAAATTCAATGATCAGATGACATCAGAAAGACATGTGTCATCCTGGGAACATGCCACCTGCCCAGGATGATGTCAGCTAGATTAGTGACATGTCGAAGTGTGATTGGTTGGAATGGGCCAATCCGGGGTTGTCACGTGGCAGCCCGAATTTTACCCAAATTGGCCTTATTTCCAAAATTTTGGAGGTCAGGGAGGATCAAACCCTTGACCTCCTGGAATGGCTAAGAAATTTCCGGACTTAGTTCACCGGTTGGGCTAATGTGTTAGTTGGTGTTAAATGCAAGAGATAGTGTATTTATTGTGACAGATCGTCACCACCAAAAAAGGTCTGGACGGTCGGGGTCAACCCCACAACCACCAAATCCTTAACCTTTATTGAAACCATCGAATGGAACCTTGTATTAAATGTCGCGCCATATAACAATGTAACCAACAGATATATACATTAACGTACCACTAAAACCTTAGTTTGAAATCGCCGTATATATAATACATATATGTTACCATATATATGTGCGATATGTATTATCAAAACTGCCGCCACATATATATTATAATATATATGTCAAATCATATATATATCAAATGGATACGCCACCGACGAGAGGTTCAACGGGATGGTCGGGCGGCGGTTTCGACCCGCCGACCTCCCCAAAAATTATATATGCAGCGATTTTAACGCATTCTGCCAACCAGTTCATCTACACAGTGATGCTTGGTAAAAAAATCCACAAAATTTATTTTATGCAGGTGCAAAACCAAAGCCGCCCAAACTAGAAGCGTGCAGCTCGAGGTGGTTTTCTATAGACTGAGGTGGTTTTGTGTAGGGAAGAGGTGGTTTTGGATTCTCTAGGGGGTCTGGAGGTGTGGGAATTTGTAGGGTAAGTTCCATAGATCAAAAACAAAGGTCACTGCTCACAAACATATCGCAAATCAATACACCAGTATTATCACGTGGTTAAAACCCTCGAAGAGGGAAACAGTCCACGGCCTGAGCCAACGTGGCCACTTCAGGCAATATATTAATATAAAAGAAAAGTTACATATGTTTCTTTGATAAACGGTTACCGGACAAATGACCCTCCATGCTCTTTAAATAGAGATCATGGACCAATCGGGTGTTAAGCCACAAATTAAGTGTCATTAATACCAAGGAGAGAGTGAACCGTCAGATCACTACAAATCGTGACCGTCGAATTATAAGTTACAAATGTACATAGTAAAGAAACACATTTTACCTAACTCTACACTAGACTAAGTTATTCTTAACTATTTCCTATGTGTCGGAATATCCTAACATCCCCCCTTAAGAATAACTTGGGATAGGATTGAAGGATTTACAAAGGTGACACGAACGAAGCCTATTTCTTATGTGTTGAAATATCCTAACATCCCCCCTTAAGAACAAATTGGGATAGGATTGAAGGATTTACAAAGGTGAGACAATAGGAGAAGGAAGGAGGTATTAGAGACTATCCCCCCTTAATGACAACTTTCTTGAACTCCAAGCATGAATCAAGTTTGGTAAACTTCGCTTCTGTGAGAGTCTTTGTAAAGATATCGGCTACTTGATCATTGGTTGGATAGTACTTCACTTCAAGAACACGATCATGAAAGAGCTTTCTAATGAAGTGTATGTGGAGTTCAATGTGTTTCATATGCTGATGTTGAACTGGATATTTACATAGCTGAATGGCACTCTAATTATCACACCAAAGTGTAGTTGTATGCTATTGATGAAGACAAATTCAAACAAGATCTAACGAAGCCACATGGCTTCCTTGCTAGCTTCAACTGCACCACGATACTTTGCTTCTGCTGAAGAAATAGTGATGGAACTTTGTTTCTTACAAGACCAAGTAATAGGTCCTGAACCAAGAGTGAATACATATCCAGTAGTAGACTTTCGATCATCAGGGTCATCAGCCTAATCAGAATCAATGAAACTAATCAACAATGGAGATGCTCCTGCATTGTAATGAGTCCCTAACTGAACTGTACCTTGAATATATCGAAGTGTTCTTTTAGCTTCTTTCCAGTGACTTTCATGAGGTTGGTGCATAAACCAAGCGACAATACCAATGGCAAAGGAAAGGTCAGGACATGTATGGGTTAGATACAGAAATTTACCAACAAGTTGACGATATAAGGTAGCATCAACTTCAGGGGTAGTACAAGTGACTGAAAGCTTGACTCTAGACTGAAAGGGAGAAGCGGCTGGCTTACAGTCTTCCATGTGAAAGTGGTGTAGAAGATCATAGGCATACTTGGACTGAGAGAGGGTAATGCCTTCCTTCGATTGCAAGGCTTGAAGACCAAGGAAATAATGCAAGTGTCCTAAGTCTGTCATTTCAAATTTCTTTTTGAGGCTAGACTTCACATGGTTTATATGGTTTGGATCACTACCGGTAAGGATAAGATCATCAACATAAAGAAAAAGGATGGTGAAGGACTTACCCACTTTCTTGGTGTAGACAGTGTTGTCAGAATGACAACTAGAAAAGCCATTATCTAATAGGAATCTATCCATTTTGGCATACCAAGCCTGAGGAGCTTGTTTGAGACCATAGAGAGACTTCCTAAGGCAAAAAACAAGGCTAGAGTCATTTTGGATAAAGCCTGGGGGTTGTTCCATGTATATTTCTTCATGCAAATCTCCATGTAAGAAAGCAGATTTAACATCCATCTGATGGAATTCCCATTTAAAGGAGGCAGCAAGGGAAAGAACAAGGTGGATAGAATTAATTTTGGTAACAGGGGAGAAGGTTTTAGTATAGTAAATGCCTTCAACTTGTGAAAAACCTTTAGCGATAAGACGAGCTTTATGTCTATCCACTTTTCCATATGGTCCAAACTTTGTTTTGTAAACCCATCTGCATCTGACAAGTTTTCTTCCTTTTGGAAGAGGAAAAAGATCCCAAATATCATTTTCCAATAAGGAATGATATTATTCATTCATAGCTTCATCCCAATCTGGATGACCAGAAGCTTCTTCAAAGGTTTCTGGATCAGGATTTTCTGGAACTTGAGCCAATAAGGAAGAGGCTATTTCGAACTGAGAACGTGTACGTCGTCTATCTGTAGGGTCACCTGCAAGAAAACCTGCTGCATCCTGAGTAGAGCGGACCAATATTGGAAGCGGTGGAGTAAAAGGAATAATTTCAAGAGGTGGAGGAGGATTTTCATCCTCGCTTTCATCATATGAACTAGAAGGAATGCTATTAAAAATAGAAGAGAGAGAGAGAGTTGGCACATGTGCCGAATCAGGATCGCAGGCCAATGGTGGCACACCCGCCGAGCTAGGCTTGCAGGCCGATATATTTTCATCAAATTTTACATCTCTTCTAATGAAAATATCTTTGGATTTTGGTTGAAGAAGTCTATATCTTTTGACATCTTCAGAATATCCAACAAAAATGCATTTTTCACTCTTAGGTTCTAAGGCTTTATGTTTTGCATCTAGAATATGGGCCCAAGCATCACTTCCAAAAATACGAAAGTGACTTACATCTGGTTTGATTGATCTCCAAGATTTTTCTGGAGTTATATTCTTTAAAACCTTAGTAGGAGTGAAATTTACTATATAATACACACCGTTAATTGCTTCTGTCCAAAAATTGAGACTAAGTCCTTTAGATTAAAGCATACAATTAGCCATTTCTTTTAAGGTACAATTATTACTTTTGGCTACACCATTTTTTTGTGGTGTATATGGAACAATATGTTGCAATTGAATGCCATGCTCAGTGCAAAAGTTGATAAATATGTTGTTAACATATTCTCCTCCATTGTCTGATCTTAACTTAAGAATTGGATGTCCAGATTGTTTCTCAACAAAGGCCTTAAAGGCCAAGAACATGTTAAAAACTTCACTCTTGAGTTTTACGAAGTATACCTAAGTGCGTCTGGAAAAATCATCAATGAAAGTTAAGAAGTACTTACAACCAGAGAAAGAAACAACATGAAGTGGACTACATAAATCAATGTGCACAAGCTGCAAAGGGGCTGAAGCGTTCCAAGAGGCACGTTTGTCAAAACTATCCCAATGATGTTTTCCGAGTACACAACCGGAGCAAACACCATCTCGACAAGATACCATAGGAAGACCCATCACCATATTTTACTTACATAGAGTTTGAAGGGAGCGATAGTTTAAGTGACCAAATCGCTCATGCCAAAGTTTGCTCACTTCATCATTATGAGCAACAAAAACGGAGGGAAGACATGATGACCCAAAGTTGTCAAACTTATACAACCTTGTGGAATCATCAGCAATGACAGAAGCTAAAATATGTCTAGGATCTTTGAGGTCCTTGATTACAACATCATGAGGTGAGAATTCTACTATTTCCCCTTCACCTGAATGAGTTATCTGATAAATAGATAGAAGGTTGCATGACAAGGTAGGAACACATAATACATCATTAAACTGACTATCATCTAGATGAATGGTTCCAGATCCTACAACACTAAGAGATCTATCATCACCAACATAAATATGTTTGGTGTTACAATCATTTAAAGAAGAAAACATGGCTTTATTTTTTGCCATGTGGTAAGAAGCTCCAAAATCAATGAGCCACTCATGAGAATGAGAAGAAGAAGATACATTTAATGCATAACCAGGTCTTGATGCTTGACAACCACAAGAAGAAAGTGCCATTCCCGAAGATGAAGGTGAAGAGTGATCCAAATTGATGTTGTGCTTCTTCATTGCTGCTTCTAAGGCTTCCATCTTCTTAAAACATTTGGACTCTATATGGCCATCACGATTGCAAAAGTTGCAATGTTTATCTGTCTTCTTCCCTTTTTTTTTATTTTCCTTATCATTTTGGTGAGTTGCTTTTTCAGTTTTCGGCTGAAATTGCTTAGGAACTTTGTTTGGTTTCAGACCATACTTTTTAGGATACTTCTTCTTGGGATTCTTTTGATATGATTGATGTTGGGCTGCTAGGGCTTTCTTAGAAGCATTTACATAAGTGATAAGACCAAGGCGTAAGAGTTTTTCTTGTTCTCTTATCAAATAATCGCAAAAGGCATCAAAAGAGGGGTTCTTGTAGGTGGTTCCTGAAGAAAAGATGACTTCTCTAGTGGAATGGAAGGTGGAAACAAATACAGAGTATGCAGGGCCAAGATTAGCAAGAATGCAATAGATGAGACTACCATCTTCCTTTTTGACCTTACAACCTTCTAAAAGAAGTCTAAGGGTCTTGAATTTGAACAAAAAATCTTCAATAGAGGAGAAATTATTGGGGTCCATAGTAAGCAACTCATTTTCAAGCTGGTGAGCCCTGATTTGATTTTGAATGCCAAAGACAGTATTTAGCTTGTCCAGGGCTTCATGAGGGGTTTTAATGTCAAGGATATGAAATCGAAGATCTTGAGCAATGGACATTCCTATCAACCCTCGTGCTTGATCTTGTTTATTTTCCCATCTAGCGACTTTATCATCATCAGAAGGTTTACTTTCTTGTCCTATGGCTATTCTATAAATCCATTTACGTCTAAGTATATCTACCATGTGAGGTAGCCATTGGAAATAATTGGTGCTGTTAAGAATAATTGGGCATGCACTTTTCATTTTTTTAAAACAACTGAAGCTAAAGAAAGCTGAAATTAACTGCTCCAATGGAAAGATCTTGAAAAATTAGGCTGATTAAAAAAACGGCTCGAAAAACGGCTTCTAGATGAAGAAGTTATGCCTTTTTAAAAACCCGAGTTATAGATGTCGAATAGTTACGAGAACGATTTGAAATTTGTTGATGAAGTTCAACTTAAAAAAAAATCCCACCCATTTAACAAAAAACTTTATATAAAAGAAGCTTGAGAAAGAGACTTGAACCCAAGACCTCTATTCTTATAAACTAACTTCTCACCAAGTGAGATAGTAAAAGGATTATGTTATTGTTTGAAAGGAGGAATGGGGTTTTTTTTTTGTAGTCTTTGGTGTGTGTGTTTTTTCCTGCACAAAAAACACAAAAATTCGATTAAAAAAAAAATGAAATGTAAGCCTTACGGCAGACTGTTATATTTTCGGTTAGCCTTACCGACAATTATATATTTCTTCACTATTTCTGATTTCCCGAGATCACACAAAGACGTGGGGAAAGAGCATACATAGCAAAAAAGTCTCTTCTTCCTGTTTCTGATTTGCCGAGATCGCACACAACGCAGAGCAAAGAGAATACACAGAGAAGAGGGTATAGATTCGTTAAATAAATAAAACCTAAAAAATGAATTAAACAGAGGGAACCAAAATAAGTAGAACTATTAACAAATATAACTGCAAAACAGATACTTTATACCTTCAGATCTAAACTAACATAACTTGGGCAACCGAAAACCTTTTCGCATGAAACAAAAGGCGTTCCTCACTGTAACAGATGCTACAGACACAACAAAGCAGTTATCCAGGCCTAAAAATGTTCATAAATAGTAGATCTACAAAATTACAGTCGCATGTAGTTAAACCGGCTTCGGATTCAGATCAACAACGGATGCAGCCCTCAAAATAGCTCTGATACCATGTAGGAATTTACAGAGTAAGTTACGTAGATAAAAAAACAAAGGTCACTGCTCACAAACAGATCACAAATCTGTACACCAGTATTATCACGTGGTTAAAACCCTCGAAGAGGGAAACAATCCACGGCCTGAGCTAACGCGACCACTTCAGGAAATTTATTAATATAAAAATAAAAGTTACATATGTTTCTCTCATAAACAGTTACCAAACAAATGACCCTCCATGCTCTTTAAATAGAGATCATGGATCAATCGGGTGCTAAGCCACGAATCAAGTGTCGTTAATACCGAGGAGAGAGTGAACCATCAGATCACTACAAATCGTGACCGTCGAATTATTAGTTATAAATGTACATAGTAAAGAAACACACTTTACCTAACTCTACACTAGACTAAGTTATTCTTAACTATTTCCTATGTGTTGGAATATCCTAACAGAAGGTCACTATGGCGAAATATAGGCAAATTTATACTCATTTTGACCAAAATTTTGAGCGGGTCGCAATGGTGAGGTCCATTTTCTCATTTGAGTCTCTGTTTTTGAGCTCATACCTGTAAAAGCATTTTGAAGACAAAATAAAGCGGTCAGCACTCGAAGCTAAGGACCCAGGGACGTAGCCAAGAAGTCTGGTGAACTCTGTTATTAAATTGTTGCTGTGTTGATGTGTTTGAATGTGTTTTCACTTGCTTATGATGTTTATGTTATTCACAATCTTTTCGATCTAATTCACTAAATAACATAAGCTACTCACATAGACATCAATAATACCTTTTTCATAAATACAGATCAGATCATTAGAAAGGAAAATTAAAATATCCATAAAGAGAGATATGGGTTACTTATGAGGTGTAGACTAATTAGTTTCTGTGAGGATTAGTCCTCACGAAGTCAAAGGATCAAATCTCATGGGGAGGGGTTGAGATGTGGGTGTTATGTCAAGGTCATCATTTCAAGAATATTGAGACAATTAATACCCAAAATATAGAAATATATGGGTGATATGTCAAGATCATCATATCAAGGATATTGAGATAATTAAACACCCAAAAAAGAAATATGTGTCATATGTCAAGATCATCATCTCAAGAATATTGAGACCATTAAATAGGAAAAATCTAGATGGGGCTAGCCCTTGCCTAGGTTTCCAGCTCAATTGGAATGACAAATATATATAAATAAGAAAAACCTAAAATTATGCACACCAACATGTTTTTACATGCTGCAATCCAAAATATCCAGTTTCTAATCTCAACTTACTTAGAAAAAAAAAAGATATGAATACTATTTCAAGATCTCCATTTCATAAATATTATCTCAACGTAGTTAGAAAAAAGAAGATATGAATGATATGTCAAAATCTCCATTTCATAAATATTAAGATAACTAAATAGTAAAAATCTAAAATCACTAGCACCACCATATTCTTACATGCTGCAATGCTCATAATCAATCTTAAATGTTTGAAAAATATGCATGTGCATCTTCATTTAAAGGATATTGAAATAACTAAATAGACAAACCTAAAATCATGCACACCAACATATTTTTACATTGGAAATAGTTCAGAAGTGAAATATATAATTTAACTTTAAAAGGGAAGGTCAAACAATGGGAGAGGGTAAAGAAGGAAGAGGTGAAGGCGTCACTAAGAGCATATGAACTGGAGACTGCTTGACTGTTGAAAGAAATGGAGGAGGACAACCCAAGGGATGGTCTATGGGAAGGATTGATGGAGATGGAAGAGGAGAGAAGAAGTATTCTCCTATTTGAAGAATAGTCACGGAGACTCAAAAGCAGCGCAATCTGGTTACGTGAAGGTGACAAGAACACAAGGTTTTTCCATGCATTTGCAATAGGGAGAAAAAATTTTAAACACAATCTGGAGGATCAATGTAAATGGGTTAGCATTTAATTCTCAAAAAGATATATAGAATGAAGAGGTTAAATAATTTTATAATCTTTATAAGATTCGGGAGGAGCAGGTTTACGAGGAACAGATGTGGGTAGTGAAGGAGATCACACAAATGTTTGATGAAGGTAATCTATAGGAATTTCAAAAGCTGATCAGTAAAGAGGAGATATTAATGGTTTTAAAATCATTTGCGATCGACAAAAGCCCGGGGCCCGACGGATGGACCCCGGATTTTTTCATTTACTTTGCGTAATTTTTTGTTGAACACATTCGGGACATGGTGGAGGAAGCAAGGACTACAGGTAAGGTTAGTGGAGCTATAAATTCAACGTTTATAGATTTGATTCCCAAAGCTAAAGGGGTGGATTCCTTTGATGAATTCTGTTCGATTTCACTATGCAACACACTGTATAAAGTTATTTCAAGGACAATAGCAGAAAGGATTAAGAAAGTTTTATCCATATTCATTTCCCCTGAACAAGCGGGGTTCTTAAAGGATAGGAGCATCCATGATGCGGTGGCTTCCACCCAGGATGTTATCCATTCGATACACTCAAAGAAAATGAAGGCGTTGGTTATGAAGATAGACCTAAGTAAAGCTTATGATAAGGTTGATTGGGGGTTGCTAAGGCTAATTTTATATAAGATCAACCTTGATAGGGCTTTTGTCAATTGGATCATGGGGTGTGTTTGTAATACCTCCATGGTAGTCATTATCAACGGTGTTCCAACAAGATTTTTCAAGCCTGGATGTGGATTGAGGCAAGGATGTGCTCTTTCCCCTCTTCTGTTTATTCTTGTTATGGATACACTAAGTACTCAGTTAAGTAAAGCAGTTAGATTAGGATGCATCAGGGGGATTAGAATTTCACAGTGCAGAGAGAACTCATGATTTGTTTTTTGATGGCGTTATGATTTTTGGAATGCTTATTAAGAAGGTGTGGCAGGTCATTCATGACATATTCACAAAATTCTGTAGGGCAATAGGTATGCTGTCAAATAATGAAAAATCCTGCATATATCATGAGGAGGAGGGTGAGGATTTGGCGGTTTCATGGGGAGCTCTGGAAATACTAGGAAGTTTCTTCAAACTGAAGGTACCAGCTCTGTCAAATACAACTGATTTTATTTTTTGGTGGCATAGGAGTAATGCATCATTGAGGAATATTCCAGCAATTTATCATTGGTATATTTTGTTTGGTCGGAACAAATGGATCTTTGAGGAAGAATGTTGTAGCCCTGAGAAGATTGCTAGCATTGTCATTCAAAACTGGGATGCTATGAAGACTTCAATGAGACCTCCAGAGGATCTTTCAAAAAGAATGAGACTGCATGAGATTCACTATCCGGAAGGGTCCTTTGATGGAGCCTCACAACAAACTCAGTGTGGTTGTGGAGCTTGTTTAATGATCTCACCAAACTGCCACTATAAGATTTACTGGTATGGACGCTCTGGAACCAATATGAGGGTTGAAGTCTTGGTGCTATGGAGTTTAATGTGGTTTGCCACTCAACTATGTATTGAGAATATGTGGGTATATGGTGATTCGAAAGTCCTCATAGATCATCTTAACAAGGGCACTGTTTTGAACTATGGAACCCTAAAGACTTGGCTGGACAAAATTGAATGTTTAAGAATATCTTTCTCTTATATCCAGTTCAATCATATATTTAGGGAGAAAAATAGACAGATTGTCGAAGAAAGGCTTGCAAGGAGTTTTTGGAGATATGCACTATACGCTTTTCGACTCATTAGGACTAGGTGCCACAGGGATGGTCAATTTCATTTGAGCTCGCGGCGTCTATAGTTTTTTGGTTCAAGAGTCTTGGTAATTGATGTTATTTGATGATTTCTGCTTTTTATATAACTTAAATGAAAAATGAAGTGATATGGCAAGACAATGGAGGAAAGATTAAAGGACAGGTAAGGTAATTTTTAGAAAGACAATGAAGGCCACTGAACGTTCGGGGGGGAGGGGGGACGGCATATATGGTGCCTGTTTTTGGTCACTTTTTGAAGTCAAATGAATTTCTGTTTGGATTATTATGATGTAAGAGCATTAAAAGTTAATCATATGAATTGAAACTTTACCATATGCTGAAATGTAAGTTTTATTTTGATGAGTTTTTAACACTTGGTACATAATATAAACGAGAAGTTTTTTCTGCTAGAAAAAATATTAACTTTAAATTTGTAAATTAAATTTTAAAATATTTCCAAAATCTATAATCAGAAAGACAGAAAGATACAGAAAGATAGACTGAAATGACCAATCTGATTACTAAAAGATAGATTACTAAGAGTGGGAGAGAACGATTCATTTAATTTTGATGGTGCATTATATTTCGTAATGCAAGTGCATCGATTCCGTCTTTAAAGAAAAACCGCTAAGCAATTGTCGGAGATAGAATAGAACACACACCTCTTAGTTGCAAATTCATGGAGTTTCCCGCTGTTGGAGAAGATGATGAGACCCACTTCTGCATCGCACAACAGTGAGAGCTCATAAGCTTTTTTCAACAGTCCATTCTTTCGCTTGCAGAAAGTAACCTGTCGGCTCGTTCTATTCTCAATCTTCTTGATCTCAAACCTGCCCCGCCCCATGATTTCTCCGTTTGTTATCGCTAAACCCTACTGCTCGACGTGAGCTTAAAAAGCCAGAACGGTTGGCAGACATCAGAAGGGCAATTAATTACCAGGTACTTTCTTCCCAAGTAAAATATTTACAGCGTAGAACACTGTGTGTAGTACCCATGTCAAATCAAAACTGTTTGATGAAAGAATTTTATGTTCAGTTTGTCCGGCTGGTGCTCTCTGGAAACCCTAGAACGCTTTGCATGGGTTACCCAATTTATTAATGGATGTCCAGATCTTCCACATTTAGGACGGTCGAAAATACATTAAAAAACACGAAAAAACATGTAGCCCATGTGAACATCAACCCCGCCATGACGACATTTGACAATCCAGAATTGAAGACGAATATATAATATTAAGGAATTCTATTAATATAAATATCAAGTTCATCAGAATGAGATTCAATTAATATATTAAAATTACAGTCATGTTTACGAGGTGGCCTGTGCAGATCGAGACTGTCTGCGCGTTCATGGATGGTTCGTTTGGTCCGAGAAGGACTTCAGTATAAAGATAACGGTTGAGTATTTTCAATATTAACATGATGTTGTGGGGACATATAGTTTGTCGCCATAATTAACTTCTTATTTTAAAATATAGTCTGGATAAATATCACTTGCATTTTTTATTTAATATGAGTATATTTGACAAGTTCGTAATATGTAAAGTTATGTGAGTGATGAAAGCATGATTGTGTTTCTTTATATTCCAAATTAAAGTAATAGTATTTGAAATCATTTGAGTGGTTACACTTAAGGGTCATAGTTTGTAGTTATAAAAGTTACAGCAAGTGATTACACTTAAAAGTTATAATAATAATGGTATGAATCAATCTTATATCAAATAAGTACAATAAGATCCAATTGCCAATTTTTCTCATCAATATAAATTTATTCTTTTAAAT
Organism: Pinus albicaulis; assembly: GCA_034641835.2. Classification (NCBI taxonomy): domain Eukaryota; kingdom Viridiplantae; phylum Streptophyta; class Pinopsida; order Pinales; family Pinaceae; genus Pinus; species Pinus albicaulis. The sequence goes on along the minus strand of CM076570.1, from coordinate 1,535,875,868 downwards.
TAATTTTAAATTAAAAACACTAAACTCAAAAAATTATTTAAATACTCCATAAACCACCCCACATATACATCACTCCACAAATGAGTTGGTGAATATGTTTAACATTGAATATTTATCCCTACAATATGTTATTTTATATTGCATTTCACATTTTTTACATTATACAACATTATATATGGAAAACTGCATTCCATTTAACAAATGAGTTAGTAAATATGTTTAATATTGAATGTCTATCTCTGCAATCTAATATATTATTTATTTCATTTTACATTTTGGTATTTAATATTGCTTTACATTTTTAAATTAATTTTGTTTTTAATGAAATGTTGTATTTAACATTTAACTTTTATTATAATTATTTATTAAACCTTCATATTTTAAAATAATAAAGCTAATTATATAATTTCATTTTAAAAAATAAGAGTATTTTTAGGTATGCTGTATAATTTACTTAATGTAATGTTATAATGAGTTGTATTTTATTAAATTAATACAATATATTAATTAAATTTTAAATTAAATCTTATTTATCATATATTTAAAAAAAAAAAAATATGGATATTTATTCTCACTATAATGTTAAAATTTTATTATTATAATAATAATTATTAAAATTATTAAATTATAATATCAAAAAGATGGTTTTGATACTCAAAATAGTATGTATATTCCATCTCTTATTTATTATAAATATCTTTTTTTTTATTATATTGGTTAATTAACATTGTTTATATAAATTCTACTTTATACTCACAATAATATTTATATTCAATTTCTCTTATTTATTATAAATATCTTATTTTTTTTATTGTATTGGTTGATTAACATTTGTTTATATAAATTCTACTTAATATTATAATTTTTTTAGTTGTAATAATTTTATTATTATTAATTTTATTTTAAAAGTAATAAATATACAATAATTAATAATTAATATTAGTTATAATGTTAATTTAATTTTCTTTCTTTTTATAAATTAATTTTAAATTTTAAATTTGATTTTTTCAAATTTATCATAATTGAATTTTAATAAAATAATATAAAATATATTAATATTAATATAAACAATATAATGTAAATATCTAATCATAAATTTTCGCTCTAACAAAGGACAACTATCTTTTAAGAGAAAATAAATAAGGTGTTATTCTAAATTATAGATATGTAGTATTTGAAAATTTTATATATAATAACAAATCTAATATTAAATTACAAATATTACAATTATATTTATTAATAAATGTGATTGATATAAGTCAATAGGTATATATCAATCACATACACAAACACATTAATAAATATAATTGATAAATGTTCATAAGCACATATCACCTATATTTATTATTATTTATTTAATAACATTAACATTAATAATTTTATTATTATTTATCAATTATATATTATCATTCTTATTTAAATTAATCAAGTATAAAAAATATAAAAATTAATACTTAATAATTAAAAATATATAAATATTAATATTTAAAATTAATAATTATAATGTTAATAATATTAATAATTATAATTTCAATAATATTAATAATTAATAATATAAATTATTAGTAATTAATAATTAATTATTTTATTATTAAATAATTAAAAATTAATTATTAGTAATTAATATTATAAATCCAATGGATTTATATTATAAATGCATTAATATCATAAACCTAAAGGTTTAAAAACTCAAGGGATTATCCCTGATGGGGGTAAGTTTAAGGCAACATGTGGAGGTTGTACCACATGAGTGATTCCAAGTGGTTATGGTGGGAGGGGTGGACCTCTTGGTCACTTCACACGTTCATATGCTACGGGAGCGATACTGACATTATGGCACTATTTCATGTGAAGCATTACTTTGAGTCTGTGTGTAAGGGTCGCAGAGCATTAAAGCCATACGTGATGAATGCACCAGGCATTTTCATTTGAATATGTGCTCAAATATGGCGCTAGGAGTTGTTGACATTGCAACAAGATGATGAGCTTAGTGGAAAGACGTCTCCTTCACTAAGTGGGCCCGCAGGCTATTTTTGGCGCAAGTCTATTTTTAGACTATGTCTATTTTTAGACATGTCGATCATATTCTATGAGTTGCAAGAAGCTATTTCTGGACGGTTGGTCAAATTGGAAAAATAGATGGACCTCTATTTTTAGACATATTGGGCGGAATCTATTTTTAGATTGCCAGTCTAAAAATAGATATGTCGAATATTATTAGCTCTAAATAATATTTGGACTATAAACATTATCTTATTCTCTTGGAGCACTTCAGTTACGTGCACAGATGTGGCACAGGAGCTGACAGAAGGAATTAATCTATTCCTGAGGGTTAAGTGGAGCTATTGCATGGATACTTCAGTTAGAACTCATGTGACAGAGTTTGGTGGAGTTATTGAGCTAGTTGATGGAGTTGTGTTTAGTTTAACTGAGTTAAACATAGTTGAGCTAGTTGTATCTAGTCTAACTGATTGATACACTAGTGAGAGTGGTGTGAATTAATTATTAATTAATTCACTAATTATTAACTCATTAATCAACTAACGAATACATCAGTTAACTACAGTGCATGGACAATTTCAGTGGAGACCAGTGAAGAGGTAGGTGAAAGAGCAGTGTGACTATCAGTTGTGACTATAGTGTTGCATGATTTGCAACAACCGGTGATTGGAGATGCCAATGAGGATTGCGTGAGAAAGGCTGGACCAATTCGAGTTCATTCAGAGCCATTCTTCAGCAGTGATTGCGCAGTAGAGGCAGGCTAGCAGGTGGCAGAGATTGGAGCATGTGTTTTGCTAGATCGGGCTTGATTGGTCGACGCATGATTGGAGATTGTACTGAGAGATTGTGAGGAGCTTTGTATGATGATTGTTACATGATCTCTATGACATATAATATACAGATAATTGGGGGTTTTCAACTTTAAGCTTTCCCATGAAATATTGTGTTCATATGTGTGATTGTTTACGGTTTTAATGTGCGCATGCGATTGTTTTTATTTCCGCAATTAATGATAAATGGTAGAAGATATTCTGTATTGTGCATGAAGATAAAATAGCGAGTGATCAGGAGAATATTGGTGAATAATATATCAGTTATTCAAATTTCTACATGGTATCAAAGCGACATTGATCATTGGAGCAATTGCAAAAACATTGAAGCAGTTGAGTTTTGAGCTGGTGGAATTCGAATTTGCAATAGTCTTTTCTTGGTGTCGAAGTTGAGATGTCTTTCAACGGATTGTGATTGGAGTATGCCCTTGAGGGCAGCTCGAATTATATTGCATGGAAGGACATGATGGAGGCGGTGCTGGATGACAATGGGTTGAAGGAGTTCATAGATGCGAAATTCCAAAAAACCTGCTTCTAAGCGTCTTGCCGCACTTGACGCATGGCAAAAGAAGAAAACGAGAAAAATGTTGAAGAATTCTCTTGGGAGGTGTAAAGGATCACATAGTGTCCGGTACAACTGGTAAGGCTACCATTCTTGATGGTCAGTGGAAAGCATTGACAGACTTATTCCAAAGCAAAAGCGACCAGAGGAAGTTAGCGCTCAAGGATAAACTCAAGAACATAAAAATGGAGAAAGGTGACACTATACCCAAGTACCTCATGAAGTTTTCCAGTGTAGGGATGAGTTGGGAAGTGTGGGGGTTACTGTAGATGATGAGGACTTGGTGGGCTTGGCTCTCCTTGGGCTTCCGAAGTGTTGGCATTCCTATCAGGACTCTGTCAATGGTTAGGAGAAATTGCTAGGATGGGAGCGACTTTGGTTAGAGCTTGTGCAAGAGGAGATAAGGCGAAGTACCGGGGATAGATCTTCATCAAGGAATTTAGATGAGGAAAATTATGCTTTGGCTGCCAAAGCAAGGAAGGGGAAGAGCAAGAAGAATGCTTCTCAATCTGGTGCAAAAGGCAAGAAGCAGGACATGTCCAAGGTGAAGTGCTTTCACTGTCACCAACATGGACATTACACCACTAATTGTCCACAAAAGAAGAAAAATAAGCAAGCTGCTGGATCTGCAGTTGGAGATGCCTTAGCCTACAACGGTTGCTGGATTTTTTGCTGATCGCATGCTTGGTTTCAAGTGTGATGGGATCAGTGTGGTTTCTTGACAGTGGTGCGTCTTTCCATATGACCAGAGACAAAGATTTGTTTAGTGATATGGATGAGAAGGATCTTGGAGTGCACATCGAGATGGGCGATGATGGTAGATACAGTGCGAATGGTATCGAGACCATTTCCTTTGAGAGGGAGTCTGGTAAACCTTTCATATTGAAGGATGTCATGCATGTTCTAGGATTGAAGAAGAATCTAATCTCTGTGGCGATGTTGGAAGACAAGGGATATGATGTTGTCTTTAGCGAGGAAAAGGATTTCCTACGCAGTAAGGCAACTGGTGAGACCTGGAGGATAGGGGTTCGAGTTAAGAACCTTTATCAATTGCAGGTAGATGGTTGCGTAGCAATGGCAGGCAAGGCAGAAGGAGTGGTGAGCCGGGATGATGGTGAGTTGTGGCACCGAAGATTGGGCCACCTTCACCATGGAGCTTTGAAGATACTGCAACAGATTTCTACTGGGCTTCCTAAGGGTACTCTTGCGCAGTCAGATTAGTGCAAGGGATGTACCTTGGGAAAATTTGTGAAAGCCACCTTTCACGAGAAGGATAGTCGCGCCACGACTATCCTTGAGAGAATTCACACAGACGTGTGTGGACCTTTCTCAGTAGCTTCGACCCAAAGCACATGTACTATGTGATATTTGTTGATGATTTTTCTCGAAAGTGCTGGATCTTCTTCATGCAGAAGAAGAGCAAGACATACTCAAAGTTCTATGAGTTCAAGGCACTGGTTGAGAAAGAATCGGGGAAGCATGTGAAGGCTCTTAGGAGCGACAATGGTGGTGAATTCATCTCTGGCGAATTCAAGGACTTTTGCAGCGCATAAGGAATTTTAAGAGAGCTCATAGCACCTCATAACCCACAGCAGAATGGGGTTGCTGAGCGAAAGAACAAAACGATCGTGGGTGCTGCATGGGCGATGTTACATGATCAAGGCCTTCCCATACACTTGTGGGCTGAGGCATGCAATACTACAGATGTTGACCATGTCAGCCTCCTATTAAATTTTGTCAAGAAATCTCGCTTAAATTCTTTGACCCCCCCTATTTTGACCTCAAAAGTCCTTTTTCTGCCTATCGTTGCCTTTTTCCTAGCCTCAAAATTGCATTTAAAATGGCCAAAAACCCGCATTTGAAATATATAAGGTTTGGCACCTCTCGGCCCTAGCCCCTCAGTTTTTTTCTCCATGTAACCTGAGTGCCAAACCAAGCACTAAACCAGAAAGTGTTTATCGCAGGCAGATATCGAGCGCAGTATTATCTGTCAATCTGTACAGATCGGACGGTGTTCATTCATCTCTGTTGCGCCCATAGCCCACCTGACTATCGTCCGATATAATCGTAAAATCAATGGCCTGGAGTCTATCAGTCTTGGTGGTCCCCGCCCCGTGCCCACTGTCCCAAAACTGCCCAATATCTATCGCATCGCCTTTCAGAGGCGGGCGGTATTTCTCAACGTGGAGTGATGCCATACATTATCTGCCGTGTGTCTCTGCGTACGGCCCAGAAACCACCGTCCATCGCGCATTATTGTTCGATCAAAGTCACAGCGCGATATTCATGACAACTGTCCAATCTGGAGGTATTCATCCAACGGTCGTCGCTCTCCGAAGTCGCACGAGCGTTAAACCATGTCAACAGTGCCCCTGGCCCACTGTCAATCGCTCCCAATGCCTTTTCAACCGTCGATCTCCCCCTGAGATCGGACGGTCCAGATTTAGTCACATGCCCGCCATTGACCTCGTACCACCACGTCATCCTTTCCACATAGTCTTTCGTATGTCCACCCGTCACCGTTCCACGTGTTTGTCATATTTTTCCTCCGCCGTTCATACATTGCATTCATTTATCAAATCTTAATGTTTTGCGTTAAAAATGTTTCACTGCGTTTTTCACCGCCACCCTGCATTGTTCCACCATTCCGCCAGTCTGCACGATCGTTTTCATTAACCCCGCCACCTCCTCCATCCTCATAGCTTGGATTTCTTAACATGTTTTCGGGTTTTGCAGGGTTGTCCAGTGGTGAAAACTGCTATGATTCACGGCCTCCATTATAGAAGCAGAGGACACAAGAAAGGACTATTTTTCAGAAGCAACAATTATGGAGAAAGGCCTGGGAGGCTGTTGTGACAAGACTTCCATTAAAGGAGCAGGGTTGAAATCTGTCAAACCCTCCGAAGTCATTCAAAGCACAGATTTCACAATCAAAGACATTAATATTATAGGCAAATAATATCAGTGAAAAGTAGAGAATTAAAGGTATATAGTTGAAGATTTTGGAGCCTTGACCTAACCTTTTGAAGGCAGAATACCAGATTGAAGATCCTGCAGATCAGTCAAAATATTTATGCACAGAAAACCATACCCTTAAGATTTTATTTCAGCAGGCTTTTCTCTCCAGGAAAGGACGGAATGTTTATTAGATTTTATTTCCTTACCATGTTCCTGAAGAGACTTATATCCAGTGCATTTATTCCAGAAAGCAGGCCACAGAGTACATACAACATTGCAAAGTCATTCACTAGTATAGGCGCGAAAGTTTTCACCATCTTGTCTTAATGAGGCAAATTAAATGTTCATCACCTACCTATTTTACAAGGGTTTTTGTTTCTTCTATAAAACTCCAGGAGAACGAATCATTGGGGGTTCCAGATTTTATCAGAAAATTATGCAGTGAAAGGATTTTTGTAAACATTTTGTTGAACCCTTGTATGAAGGCTCAGATCCCATAGGGTCTCAGTGAGGAGGAGTTCCATCTGTTAAAGAGGATTCTGGTCTTTGGTATCTCACAGTCTGTAACCTTCTCCCTTATGTGTTATTTTAATAGATCATTCCATTTCATCCATCTTTCCTGTATCATGTTTCTGGAATGCGAGTGGCTCACTGATTTTGGTATGGATTTATCCTAGTTGATACCCATGCTCATATTAGTCAAGCGCTTTAAATATGGCTCAGGCATGATATTTTATTCCATTATTCATCTCAACCATATCTCTGCTATATTAGTTTCTTTGGGAGGGTGTTTTTAAAATGCTATTGTCATGTATGGATTCTTAGAGTGGTAAGCCCATTACATGGTAATATTGTGTATCTGGATATTAGCTCAATGACAACTAGTATTCTCTCAATACTTCATTCGCAGCAAACACCTTCTGATAATTGATTTCTGTGACATATCACTTGAATCGACCCTCTTTACAAAGATGGCCGTTCTCCGAATTGTCCGTTGATTTTATATCGGGATTTTCGTGCTTTGCCTCTCGCATTATTCCTCTCCCGTGTCGCTCGTAAGTTTTGGTCCCATTTAAATCAACCTTCTTATTTACAAGAAATAGCATGAGAGCCTTTTATTGATAACTTTATTATGTCATATGTCTTTTAAGTTATAGATAAGAGTGTCCTAGGCACCCATCTATCACAACTCTAGGCCGGTTTCTGTGGAGCGACAACATCTTTTCGGGCGCCCTCTCGCTGTGTGAAATGAAGTTGAGAAAATTTAAAATCCCCGGGCCTCGATAAATCCCCGGGCCTCGATAAAATCTGGGCCTCGATAAAATCTAATTCACTCTTCTAGCAGGTGAGTATGAAGAGTTGAGAGTTGTAGATCCCTCACCTTGGCGACTCCACATTTGTTATTTAGATAAATTTACTTGCAGTCCTGGCTCCTCGTAAGCCACACCTGAGGTCAGATTCGTCTCAGCCAAAGACACCTTCAGTGTCTGACCCTGAAAAGATCATACATAGAAGAAATTGGAGGGAAAGAAAATCAGTCCACTCTGAAATCCCTGAATTGTCTATAGAAGACTTTCCATCCTCTTCTTCTCAAGAAGCTCAAGTGCTGGATCCTGACTCCACTGTGGGAGATACTGATTATTATTACTCGGATAGTCCACCTAGAGGAGGTTTCAGAATTGAAGATAACTCCCACCCTACTCCTAAGGCCGAAGAAGTCAAAGAAGTCACTGAAGTAGCTGCTATTAACCGTGAACTATTCCCATCAACACCTCAGGTTGCTGCACAATACATTCCTATTGTTATTCATACTTCGTTTCCACCTCCTCCTCTTCCTCCATTTACACATCAGACTGTGGCACTACCTCTACCTCCTTCAATGGCCAATATTCCAGGCTTTTTGTTGAATAAATATGCTCCCCTGGCATTACCCCAAGTGTTGAATGATATGCCACAGGATTATCTAAAGATCTTACCCAGATTCAATGGGGAAAATGAGATTGATGCTCAAAAACATCTTGAGGTCTTCTGTTCTTTTGCAGAGAATTTTAATGTGGAACATCTAGATGTGGTCTTAAGACTGTTTGTCCAATCTCTTGATGGTGAAGCTTGAAAATGGTTTAAGACATTGGCAGACCGTTCTGTTACCACTTGGGAAATAATGGAAGACACTTTTCTCAGGAAATGGGGAGAGAAGAAAGATCATGGACATTATCTTACTGAGTTCAATACACTCAAGAAAAGATATAATGAAGGGGTGTCAGAATTTATCAAGAGATTTAATAAATTATACTTGAGTCTTCCTGCTGATATGAAACCTCATCAAACTGCTGCTAAGGTTGTTTTTGTAGCAACTTTTGATTCAGAATTTGGTTTCTCTCTCAGAGAAAGAAAGCCTGCTACTCTGGATGATGCTCAGACAGATGCACTAGAGTTGAAAGCAAACTTTGCCTCCACTGGCAAATCAAAGGGAAAATCTGAGCAAGATAATAGAAGAAGGGGAAAAGAGGAGGTATCAACCTCTAACCAAGACAAAGACTCATCTAATGATAGAATTGAAGAAATGAGCAAAATGATTAAAAACCTTTCTGGTAAGTTGGTCAAGCTTGAATTGGAGGCCAAGAATTCAGCCTCCAAGAATTTCCAGAATGCTCCAAATAGAGGTTACAATTCTCAGTACAAAAAACCACTCCTGCAAATATTGCCAAGGGAACCAAAAGAACTACAGGATCAGGTAACTCACCCACTGTACTTGGAAGGTCCAGAAGATGATCCTACTAAAGATGCTGCCTATGGATTGGAGGATGCAAATCTTTCTTTTTCAAATAATGATGGAGCAGAATGCCCTTTGCAAGGAAATGATGAAACATAGTACTCATTCCAAGAAGAAGAAAGGGCTAGAGACACAGAGGACCCAGAAATTGATCACTATTGTAAGCAATTTGTTGATTTCATGCAAGCACAGTTCAATAGAAGATATGATCTCAGATCATCTAAGAAGAGGACTCGTACTCAATATCAAGAAGAAGAGCTATCCCAAAAAGAAGCACCTGCTCAGAAGGAATCAACAATGCAGAAAGTCACAGACAAAGTTAAGGGCCCTCTGAACAAACCTTTACAATCTAATGATCAAATTCCTTCCCCTTCAAAAGTAGTCAGTTCCCCTAATAGAAAGTATGTGTCAAAAGAAGTCAAACCCTCAGCTGAAAATAAAGAGTCAAAAGAAGTTATAATAGAGAAATCCTCTCCTGTTTTCAGTCTGCAAAAGGAACTTGAGAAGGTCAAAATCCCAGTTTCCTTGACTAAACTATTGAAGCAACTGGCATATCAATCTCAAGTCACCTCTTTCATGCTCCCTTCAGAAACACCTCTCACCCCAGATAGTCTCAACCTTCAAGAAGAAAGACCTATGGTTGTATTTGGCTCACATGTTGAGGAATTAGATGCTTCTACTCCTCCTTTCTATGTGTCCCTAGTGATTCATGACCTGCTATTCCATAATTGTATGTTAGATTTTGGAGCTTCCCATAATATAATACCTCTGTTAGTCATGGAACAACTAGGATTACAAATCACGCATCCATACAAGGACCTCTATTCATTTGATTCCAAAAGAGTTAAATGCTTGGGGATGATCAAGGATTTGGTGGTCAATTTGGCCCAAGTCCCAGCAAAAAGTATGGTGATGGATATTGTGGTGGCTGACAACCCAGCTCGCTTTGGTATGTTACTGTCAAGGTCCTGGGGGACAAAAATTGGTGGGTCAATTAAGTTGTATTTAACATATGCCACTATCCCAATTTTTGGTGGCTAGGAGAGGAGGTTGTACAGGGAAGCTAGATTTGTCAAGATGGTGACCAAGGCAGATGACTTTGTCAATTCACCAGTTTACAATAAAGAAGGAGATTTCTCATGCTTGATGCTAGAAGAAGATCAAGATTATGCACATGAACCATATTTCTGCCAGATCAAGACTGAGCAGCCCTCAGAGAGCAATGAAACAAGAATCTGGACACTTCATTTTGATGGAGCAAATTCAAGAGAAGGTAATGGAGCTGGAATATTATTGATTTATCCTACAGGAAAGTGGGTCCCATTGTCTTTCAAACTGGAATATGAAGCCACCAACAATGTAGCTGAATATGAAGCTCTTCTGTTAGGTTTATAGAAATCCAGGAGCATGGGTATACAAAGTTTAAAGGTTCTGGGAGATTCTGAGCTGGTGGTCAGACAAGTCAGGAATCAATGTCAAACCAAACATCCTAGGTTGAGGGCTTACAGGAATGAAGTTTGGAACATGGTGGAGAATTTTTTCTTGGCATTTAATATCCAGTACATGCCCCGAGAACAGAATAGGATGGTTGATTCCGTTGCTGTGGCTGCTAGTACATTTCGTCCACCTCAGAACCCTCTCTTGAGATATGAAATTGAGGTGCGTTATCGACCATCAATCCAGGATAACATCAAGCACTGGCAGGTATTTTAGGATGAAGAACAGATGAAGAGATTCTTGGAAACAATAGGGGAATTCTCCAATATGGAGATTGATGTTGATGAAGAGGGAGAGACTGAAGACACTTCATAAAGAAATTGGGAGGAGAATATGGCAGGAAATAGAGTGTTGCAGTTGAAGGGAAACATTATACCTAGAGGGCTGGTGCCTCTAGAAAGATTATTTGACAAGAATGATGAAGAAAATCAGGTAGAAGACCTGAATCTTGGTATTGATGCTGACCCCAAAATTGTAAAGCTATCTAAGAGGATCCCAGAAGAATATAAAAAGCTATACCATAAATTATTTCAGTCCTACAGAGATGTGTTCGCATGGTCATATCAGGACCTAAAAAATTTTGACATCAGTATAATGCAACAAAAAATTCCCCTGAAGGAAGATGCTAAACCTCACAAGTAGAAGCTCAGACAGATAAATCCCCCACTGCTTCCCTCCATTGAGAAAGAAATTAAGAAGTTGTTAAAGGCCAAAATAATTGTGCCATTGAGGTACTATGAATGGGTGGCAAACCTAGTCCCTGTCCGTAAGAAGAATGGATAAATAAGGCTGTGTGTAGATTTCCAAAATTTGAATAGAGCATCCTTAAAGGATAATTATCCACTGCCTAAGATGGATAACATCCTGCAGAAAATGGTTGGAGCTTCTAGGATGTCAATGATGGATGGGTTATTTGGTTATAATTAGGTGGCTGTACTTCCAGAAGATCAAAAGAAGACTGCTTTCACCACACCCTGGGGTATGTTTATGTATGCCAGGATGCCTTTTGGATTGATTAATGCAGGGGCCACTTTTCAGAGGGCCATGGACATTGATTTTGTTGGCGAGAAAGATAAATTTTTGGTAGTCTACCTCGATGATATCACTGTATTTTCAAAGAATGATACTGAGCACGTTGAGCATCTGCGTAGAACTTTTGAAAAATGCAGAAGGTATGGTCTCTCTCTAAACCCTCAGAAGTCTTTATTTGCAATAGAAGAAGGTAAAATTTTGGGGCACATTGTGACTAAAGATGGGGTGAAGATAGATCCTAAGAGGGTAGAGGTTATAAATGGTATTTCTTTCCGCAGAAATAAGAAGGAGGTGCAGGTATTCCTTGGGCGCATTAATTTCCTGAGAAGGTTTATTCCTAACTATGTTGAAATAGTTAGACATATAACTGACATGCTGAAGAAGAATAATGAGGTGAAGTGGTCCCAGGAATCACGAGAGGCATTTACCAGGATAAAAAAAGCTTTTGCAGAAGCTCCTGTGCTAGCTGGGCTAGATTATGACAAACCTTTTATGATCTTTTCCTTCGCATCACCTCATACAGTGGCTGGAGTTTTATTGCAGAAAAATGAAGAAGGATATGAGCAGCCTATTGCCTTTTTCAGTCAGGTGCTTCGTGATGTAGAATTGAAATACAACATACTCGAAAAACAAGCATATGCCCTGGTGAAGTCCCTCAAAGCATTTCACATGTATATCTTGCAATCCGATATCACTGCATTTGTGCCTACAGCCGCTGTAAAAGACATTATTATATAAGGAGATAGTGAAGGAAAAAGGGGGAAGTGGATTGCCAAAATACAGGAGTATGAGCTAGATATCCACCCTACCAAGCTGATCAAAGGACAAGGGCTCGCCAAAATATTATCTGAATCAAATTATCAGGCTCTGGGTATAAATTTGTCCATAATAGCAAGTGAGGAATCTGAGGAGAAAGAAGAGCGACAGGGAATTGGGGTAGCTACTCCGGAAACACATATAAAGTACCTCACCAGTCAGTGGTACAAAGAGATAGTAGAATATCTCCTCACACTCAGCTGCCCTCCAAGCTGTGATAAAACTAAATACAGAACGCTGAGACTAAAATCACAGAAGTACATAGTCTCCGATGGCCGGCTATACTAGTGAGATCCCTCAGGTATCCTACTTTTGTGTCTCACAGAAGATGAGGTAGAAAGTATAATGGCTGAATTTCATGAAGGAATTTGTGGGGGACATTACAGTTGGAGGGCCACTGCACACAAAATCCTGAAAGCTGGTTTCTATTGGCCCAAGATTTTTGGAGATGTTTTTGCTCAGGTTAGAGCTTGTGAGAAGAGTCAGAAATTTGCTGAAAGACAGAAATTGGCACCTCTGCCCATGATTCCCATGCACGTGGACAAACCATTCCGACAATGGGGAATTGATTTTATAGGTGAAATACATCCTTCGTCGAGTGCTCAGCATAAGTGGATTTTAACTGCCACTGATTAGTTCACAAAATGGGTGGAAGCCATACCTGCGAGGAGCGCAACAGATACTGTGATAATAAAATTCATGGAGGAAAACATCATATCCAGGTTTGGTTGCCCTGCCAGAATAGTGATTGATAATGGCCAGGCTTTCAAGTCTAAAAAATTTGTGAACTTCTACCAGTAGTATAATATTACATTAAGTCACTCTACAACCTATTACCCACTAGGAAATGGCTTGGCAGAGTCTTCAAACAAAACTCTGGTGAGAGCACTGAAGAAGGCTATAAATGAAAATCAGAAAAATTGGGATTCCCAGTTGAAGTTTTCTCTATGGGTTAACAGAATTACCAGTAAGAGAGCAACTGGAAAATCCCCATATGAATTGGTATATGGGAGGGCAACAGTATTCCCTATTCAGTTGGCCCTACCAGTAGCCCGATTCATGCAGGAGAGTCAAGAAGAGCCTGATCATATGACTAGGAGAATAAATCAGCTGGTGGAACTGGAGGAAACACGGAACCAGGTAAATCAGAAGCTGACTGAATATCAAGAGAAGATGAAATACCTCTTTGATCAGCGTGCCAAGGAAAGGAAGCTGCAGATTGGTGACTTAGTGCTAAGATGGGATATCGAGAGAGCTAAAAAAGGAAAACATGGAAAATCTGACCCGCTTTGGTTTGGTCCTTTCAAAATCGTGGAACAAGGAGGTAACAATACTTTCAGATTGGAGAATTTACAGGGAGATTTGCTCGAATCCTTTGTAAATGGTCAGTTCCTTAAGCCCTATTTCCAGTTTTGATTCAGGCAAGGATAGCCTGATGTATTATATTGTATATTAGTCTCATGTCTCGTTTTGTTTGAATAATGGGGTTGTTATGATGAATCATGAAGTGAAAAGTAGAAGCGCTGAAGAGCAGAGTCTACATAGGAGATTATCTGGTGGTCTACGAGGTTCTCGACACGCTCAGGGATGAACGTGCCATCCCTAGGTGGAGCCGATGTTGACCATGTCAGCCTCCTATTAAATTTTGTGAAGCAATCTCGCTTAAATTCTTCGACCCCCCCTCTTTTGACCTCAAAAGTCCTTTTTCTGCCTATCGTTACCTTTTGCCTAGCCTCAAAATTGCATTTAAAATGGCCAAAAACCCGCATTTGAAATATATGAGGTTTGGCACCTCTCGACCCTAGCCCCTCGGTCTTTTTCTCCATGTAACTTGAGTGCCAGACCAAGTGCAAAACCGGAAAGTGCTTACCGCAGGCAGATATCGGGCGCAGTATTATCCGTCGATATATACAGATCGGACAACGTTCGTTCATCTCTATTGTGACCATAGCCCACCTGACTACCGTCCGATCAAATCGTAAAATCAACGGCTCGGAGTCTATCAGTCCTGGTGGTCCCCGCCCCGCGCCCACTGTCCCAAAACTGCCTGGTATCTATCGCACCGCCGTTCGAAGGCGGGTGGTATTTCTCAACGTGGAGCGATGCCATACATTATCTACCGCGTGTCTCCGCGTACGGCCCAGAAACCACCCTCCATCACGCATTATTGTTCGATCAAATTCACGACGCGATATTCATGACAGATGTCCGATCTGGAGGTATTCATCCAATGGTCATCGCTCTCCGAAGTCGCACGAGCATTAAACCATGTCAACAGTGCCCCTAGCCCACTGTCAATTGCTCCCAATGCCTTTTCAACCGTCGATCTCCCCCTGAGATCGGACGATCCAAATTTAGTCACATGCCCGCCATTGACCTCGTACCACCACATCATCCTTTCCACATAGTCTTTCGTACATCCACCCGTCACTGTTCCACGTGTTTGTCATATTTTTCCTTCGTCATTCATACATTGCATTCATTTATCAAATCTTAATGTTTTGCGTTAAAAATGTTTCACTGCGTTTTTCACCGCCACCCTGCATTGTTCCACCATTCTGCCAGTCTGCACGACCATTTTCATTAACCCCGCCACATCCTCCATCCTCATAGCTTGGATTTCTTAACATGTTTTCGGGTTTTGCAGGGTTGTCCGGTGGTGAAAACCGCTATGATTCACGGCCTCCATTATAGAAGCAGAGGACACAAGAAAGGACTATTTTTCAGAAGCTACAATTATGGAGAAAGGTCTGGGAGGCCGTTGTGACAAGACTTCCATTAAAGGAGCAGGGTTGAAATCTGTCAAACCCTCCAGAGTCATTCAAAGCGCATATTTCACAATCGAAGACATTAATATTGCAGGCAAAGAATATCAGTGAAAAGTAGATAATTAAAGGCATATAGTTGAAGATTTTGGAGCCTTGACCTAACCTTTTGAAGGCAGAATACTAGATTGAAGATCCTGCAGATCAGTCAAAAGATTTATGCACAGAAAACCATACCCTCAAGATTTTATTTCAGCAGGCTTTTCTCTCCAGGAAAGGACGAAATGTTTATTAGATTTTATTTCCTTACCGTGTTCCTGAAGAGACTTATATCTAGTGCATTTATTCTAGAAAGCAGGCCACAGAGTACATACAACACTACAAAGTCATTCACCAGTATAGGCGCGAAAGTTTTCGCTATCTTGTCTTAATGAGGCAAATTAAATGTTCATCACCTACCTCTTTTACAGGGGTTTTTGTTTCTTCTATAAAACTCCAAGAGAACGAATCATTGGGGTTTCCAAATTTTATCAGAAAATTATGCAGTTAAAGAATTTTTGTAAACATTTTGTTGAACCCTTGTATGAAGGCTCAGAGCCCATAGGGTCTCAGTGAGGAGGAGTTCCATCTGTTAAAGAGGATTCTGGTATTTGGTATCTCACAGTCTGTAACCTTCTCCCTTATGTGTTATTTTAATAGATCATTTCATTTCATCCATCTTTCCTGTATCATGTTTTGGAATGCGAGTGGCTCACTGATTGTTGGTATGGATTTATCCTAGTTGATACCCATGCTTGGATTAGTCAATCGCTTTAAATATAGCTCATGCATGATATTCTGTTCCACTATTCATCTAAACCGTATTTCTGCTATATTAGTTTCTTTGGGAGGGTGTTTTTAAAACGCTATCATTGTGTATGGATTCTTAAATTGGTAAGCCCATTACATGGTGGTATTGTGTATTTGGATATCAGCTCAATGACAACTAGTATTCTCTCAATATTTCATTCACTACATGCACCTTCTGATAATTGATTTCTGTGACATATTACTTGAATTGGCCCTCTTTACAGTAAGTTGTCTCTGAATTGTCTGTTGCTTTTATATTGGATTTTTGCACGTTGCCTCTGCATTATTCCTTTCCCTATGTCAGTTTCTATAAGTTTTGGTCCCATTTAAATCAACCTTCTTGTTTACAAGAAATAGCTTGAGAGCCTTTTATTGATAACTTCCTCTGTTATGTCATATGCTCCTTGCTATAGATAAGATGTCCTAGGCACTGGTCTATCACAACTCTAGGCTGTCTCTAGGAGCGACAACACAGTATATGTGTAGAACCGTTGTCCTCATAGGATACTTGGCATGAGTACACCCGAGGAGGCGTTTTCTAGTAAGAAGCCTGATATTTCCCATTTGAGGATTTTTGGTTCACCTGTTTACATTCATGTGACTAAAGATGCCAGGAAGAAGCTGGAGCTGACCGCAAAGGTTGGGATATTTGTGGGGTACACTGATACGCCCCAAAACTATCATGTGTATTTTCCAGACAATCACAAGACTATTGTGCAACGGGATATCAAATTTCATGAGGAGAAAGCCATGAAGTGTTCCCTTGAGAGGGAGCCACACTTGCATGCAGATGAGGAGCTATTAGTTCCTAAGGATGAGCCTTAGGATGTGGATCAGCCACAAGAGGAGGTTCATGGAGTGGAAGAGACCACTCATGCAGCGCCAACCATCAGAGGGTAGAAAAGCACTACAGAAGCTGAGCGACTGGCTCAAGATGCAGAGAACATTGTAGGAGCACCTACATCATAGCACAGACAGAGACAGTCACCTGATCGGTACACTGGATACATGGCTCTTATGAGCAAGTGTATCGTGACAGAGCCATCCTCTTTCGAGGAAGCTGTGGAGGATCCCGCATGTGTAGATGCCATGGTGGAAGAGTATGATTCGATTGTCAGAAACAGTGCATGGGAGATTGTCCCAAGGCCGGAAGGGAAATCAGTGGTAGGTTCGAGATGGATCTACAAAGTGAAGCAAGTAGCTGACGAAAGTGTGGAGAAGTACAAGGCAAGATTTGTTGCCCGAGGCTTCTCACAGATTGAGGGGATCGATTATGAGGAAACCTTTGCACCTGTCGCAAGGTATTCTTCCATACAGATGATTCTTGCTCTCTCAGCGCAGATGGGGTGGCACATTCATCAGATGGATGTGAAGACTACGTTCCTCAACGGAGTGATTGAGGAGGAGGTGTACATAGAGCAGCCCGAAGGTTTCAAGATCTTCAACAACAAGTCACATGTGTGCAGGCTCAAGAGAGTAGTGTATGGGTTGAAAAAAGCACCTCGTGCTTGGTACACACGAATAGACAGTTATTTTACCAGACTTGGATTCTCCAAGAGTGAGGTGGATCCGAACCTATACCAGATTGTGGTGGAGGGTAAGTTGCTGATCATTGTACTTTATGTAGATGATTTGATTTTGACGGGTGATGAACGGTTGATACTCTCATGCAAGGCTGATCTTGAAAAAGAGTTTGAGATGAAGGACTTGGGCCTCCTTCATTATTTCCTGGGATTGGAAATTTGGCAGTGCAGTGATGGACTGTTTGTGTCTCATGGAAAGTATGCCCGAGAGATACTGAAGAAGTTCAACATGCATGGCTGCAAGCCTATCGACACTCCTCTTCCTAGTGGATGGAGGAAAGAGGATGCTACATCGGTAGAGGTAGTGGATGCCACTGTTTAACGACATTTTGTGGGGTCGCTTATGTATTTGGTCAATACACGACTCGACATATGCTATGCTGTTAACCAGCTTTCACAAGCTATGGTTAAGCCTACCAAGCTCTACTGGAAGGCAGGCAAGCATGTATTGAGATATCTCAGAGGCACATCGGGATATGGATTATGGTACAGACAGTTGGATGAGGTGAAGTTGTGTGGCTTCACGAATGCAGATTGGGCAGGGAGCCCAAGGGACAAAAAGAGCACATCTGGAGGGATTTTCAGTATCGGGTCGATAGCAGTTTCTTGGTATAGTAGGAAGCAGAGATCCGTGGCACTCAGTTCAGCAGAGGATGAGTATATGGCAGCGAGTTTGGCTGCATGCGAGGCTATATGGATGAGGAAGATCCTGGTTGGGTTGTTCGGTTCACACTTAGATTCTACTGTGATATACTGTGATAATCAGAGTTGCGTCAAACTCTTGACTAATCCAATATTTCATGATAGATCTAAACACATTAACATCCTGTATCATCATATCAGAGATTGTGTGCAGCAGAAGATCATGTTACTTTCATACATTCCTACGGAGGATCAGGACACTGATATCTTGACGAAGGCGCTTACCAGGAGCAAATTAGAATACCACAGGGGCAGGATAGGGGTGGCAGATAATACTTATCTTGTTGAGAGGGAGTGTTGAGATTGCAACAAGATGATCAGCTTAGTGGAAAGAAGTCGCCTTCACTAAGTGGGCCCGCAGGCTATTTTTTGCGCAAGTCTATTTTTAGACATGTCGATCATATTCTATGAGTTGCAGGATGCTATTTTTGGATGGTTGGTCAAGTTGGAAAAATAGATGGACTTCTATTTTTAGACATATTGGGCGGAATCTATTTTTAGATTTCCAGTCTAAAAATAGATATGTCGAATAATATTAGCTCTTAATAATATTTGGAATATAAACATTATCTTATTCTCTTGGAGCACTTCAGTTAAGTGCACAGATGTGGCACAGGAGCCGACAGAAGGAATTATGCTATTCCCAAGGGTTAAGTGGAGTTATTGCATGGATAATTCAGTTAGAACTCATGTGACAGAGTTTGGTGGAGTTATTGAGCTAGTCGATGAAGTTGTGTTCAGTTTAACTGAGTTAAACATAGTTGAGCTAGTTGTATCTACTCTAATTGACTGATACACTAGTGAGAGTGGTGTGAATTAATTATTAATTAATTCACTAATTATTAACTCATTAATCAACTAAAGAATACATCAGCTAACTACTGTGCATGGACAGTTTCAGTGGAGACCAATGAAGACGTAGGTGAAAGAGAAGTGTGACTATCAGTTGTGACTATACTGTTGCATGATTTGCAACAACCAGTGATTGGAGATGCCAATGAGGATTGTGCAATCAAGGCTGGACCAATTTCAATTCATTCAGAGCCATTCTTTAGCAGTGATTGCGTAGTAGAGGCAGGCTATCAGGTGGCAGAGATTGGAGCATGTGATTTGCTAGATCGGGCTTGATTAGTGTGTAGCAATTGGAGATTGTACTGAGAGCTTTGTGAGGAGCTTTGTATAATGATTGTTACATGATCTATATGACATATAATATACAAATAGTTGGGGGTTTTCAGCTTTAAGCTTTCCCATAAATATTGTGTTCAAATGTGTGATTGTTTATGGTTTTAATGTGCGCATGCGATTGTTTTTTTTTTCGCAATTAATGATCAATGGTGGAAGAGATTTTCTTTTGTGCATGAAGTTAAAATAGTGTGTGATCAGGAGAATCTCAGTGAATAATATATCAGTTATTCAAATTTCTACAGGAGTTTGGGTGGTTGCTCAGAAGGAGAGGGAAGCGTAGGAGATTGTCGTTTATTGGATCGTGAAGTGTGGATGCTCGCATTGAAATTGGATAGGGGTTGGGAGCTCATATGCTCTACTCGATTGAGAATTCTGGTTATTGGTGGTATATGGAAAGTCCAGGTGCAGAAGGATAAATTCTCACAACCTAGTGGTAATTGGTATTGCCTCCTTTTCGTCGGGTGCTGGAACTTGTTGGTTCGGAAACCCCACATTCAAAGGAGGAATCTCACATGCCCCTATTCTATTGTTGTTTTCTTGAGCGACGGGGCCTGGGGAGGATCCCCTGCGACTTTTGGTTGTTGAATTTGGTAGGTGGGCATCTTTCTTGCGATTATCTTAGGTTGAAAACCACCCCTCTTTCCCTAGGTGATGCTCTATTTTCACTGACTACCTAGAAGGTGGTGGCTTTAGTTATTTTTAGTGGGGGTGATCCTTCGAGGGTCAAAGGTGCCACGTTAGAGAATTTTTGATTTTCCAAGTAGTGCTTCTTGGGCTTTTAGTTGGGGGGGTGTGATTTTTCATGTGGATAGTTCTATGTCCTATGTCTGAGCAAGTTGTTCCTCAGCTGTGGGAAGTTTCAAAGCCGTTGACGTGGAGGGTAAACTCTTCCTCCCATTTAACCATTGCTTATGAAGGGGCATCTGCACAGGCCCTGATCACCGTGCCACCTAGTCAAGGTGGTAAGACGGTTGGGCATGTGCAGACAGGAACTCCTGGTGCAAGAGGAGCCGGATGAGGTGGCAAGCTGGGGGTGTGTCACGGTGAAGGGTCGCGCAATGGTGGCAAGTGTCATTAGGGGAATTTTGAGGTCTAAAATGGGCCTCCTAAGGAAATTATAAAATAATAGTGGAAATAATAAAATAATATTTGATTACATCATAAAAGTTTAGAGGGGAAAAAGAAACAACTATCTTTTCAACTCGTATTTTCAACTTATCTCCCAAAGTGTTTACTCAAATTTCAAGCGGCAGTACTCGTTGGATGCAAAATTTAATTCACCTTCCAAGGAGTACCCATGTTTCGTACTTTCAATGGATCCTGCTACACGAAAAATGAGAAATACATGAAAAACGTGATTGTAATCATGTTTTGTTATGTATTTATCATTTTTCTTATTGCAAGGTCCATTGAAAGTATTCAACATAGGTACTCCTTGGATGATTAATACAATTTTGCATCCAATGAGTACTCACGCTCGAAATTTGAGTAAAAAATTTGGGAGATAAGTTGAAAATACGCGTTGAAAAAGTAGTTTTATTATTTTATTTATTTTTAATATTTTTACTCTTTTACATAAAAAATGGTGAATCATCCCCCATGGTTGACATCATCATCTTGAATCCTATTGGTTCTTACAAAGTTTATTTTTTTTGTACATTTTTCTTAAGAGGCCCATTTTATACCTCAAAATTCCCCTAATGGGGGTGAACCGAGGTGGAGGGGTGCACGACCGTGGGTAGATTAGTAGGGGCGGCAACACCTATGGCAGCAAGAAGAAGCGTGGGTCGGCTGCACTTGATACTCAGGATGGGCAGGGTCTCTAGCACTATTGCCTGGAGTACAATCAGGCTCTCTTTTTTGGTCTGATGGATAGGGTGGATGTTTTTGAACAAATTCAACATGGGGAACATGCGGTGTAGATGGCCTCTTTGGAGCATTTGCATTAATTTCAAATCCAACTTCAGGAAATGCTAGTTATGGTCTGGCAGGGGAAAAATTAACCCATGGAGAAAGTTGAAAAGGTGGAGACATGGATGGCACACTATGAAGGACATGTTCAATGTGACTTTTACCCTCCATCGCCTCCTAGAACAAACCTGGACAACCCTGTGTCGATTACGTCTAATGATTAGTATGATGTTTTGGTGCCTGTGGACCAATCGTTTATGGGCTCTATCCATAGCATAATTTTTATATTTTTTTCATTTGGTGAACTTTTTGGCCAATAAACTCAGTCGGGATGAGACCACCCATTTTGGGACAGACTCTATGTACTCCTTTTTCATAAATTAATAGAATCTTGACTTACAAAAAAAAACCCAAGGGATTAATAAACCTAAAGAGAGGGGGATTATGAACCCAATGGAATAATATTAAACCCAGGGCATTAATATTATAAATCCAAGGTATATAAACCCTAAGATAAACATTATAAACCCTAAAATAAACATGGTTGACCATGGATGACCATGATTGACCATTGTTGATTTTCATATTAAGGCAATCCTTGTCAGAATGTGATGTTGGACCATGGTTGACCATGATTGATTTTCATATTAAGGTAATCCTTGTCAAAATGCAATGTTGGACCATGGTTAACCATGATTGATTTTCAAATCCATACAATATTTGTCACAATGCGATGTTGGACTATGGTTTACCATGGTTGATTTCCATATTGAGATAAAATTTGTCACAATGTGACATTGGACCATGGTTGACCATGGTTGATTTCTATATTGAGATATTCTTTGTCAAAATGTGACGTTGGACCATGGTTGACCATTATTTACTTTATAAATGATCCAACTTTAGAATTGTTAAAGTTGTATCGAAGTTACTCAGTCAACCAAGATGGTTATTCGAAATATTGTAATTGTTGATTATAATTGATCAAGATGATCATTAAAATTTGTATAGTTCAGATGTGCGACATTGATCGACATCGACTTCAGATGCGACTCCAGCAAATGATAAAAACGCCAATCAAAGACATCGTCAAATCAACCTGCGACAAAAACAACAGAGTTTGTTATAAGACTTATGTAAGTAAAACTTGTTCTAAGTCTTTTTGTAAAGGTTATAAATGTCTAATGTTCGCTTTTGTAAAAGCTTGAAATCTATTCCTAGGGCGAATTGTTAAATTAGGTCCTATTCCTAAGTTTTCTAAACTTATGGACTTAAATTCCCTAGCATCAAAGTCAAGCCATAAACCTTACAAAGGTTCGGAGGGTGGATGTCAAAATCTAGCACCAAAGGTTTTATATTAAAACTTTAAACCTACCAAAAACATTATTATAATGTTCGGAGATCGGAGCACATTGTAAAGATTCGAACTATATTATAAAGTTCGAATAGGTTTTCATAAACGTTATTGTAAATGGTCGGGTTGTATTAAACTTATGCCACAAACCTATGTTATAAGGTTTGGAAGTTATGTAATAGGCACATTACGTAAATGGGTTTTTCGAACTATGTTCGAATGTCAAAAACTCATAAGGTTCGATGTAATCTTTTTATTAAAGGTTCAATGGCACAAAGGGTTGCAAAGATCAGATGTAATATTACAAGCCTATGTAATAAACCTTTGTACAAGGTTTGATGCGGATTTTTATGTCGAAATTCAAAAGGCTCGGGTTATACGTTTCATATGTTTTATTTAAAACATTGTAAACTTTGTAGAGTTAAAGTCCAGACCGCCAAGGGATAGAACCGTGATGGAGATAGCCCTGTGACTAGAACTATGTGAAGACGGCAGCAGAGTTGTTAAGATGTTTCAAACTGCCAGCGTATGTGTTGCTGCCAACACTGGTGTTAAGTTCAAACTGCGTGTTGATAAACTGCATCAGAAACCGCGAGCACGTGAACAGGTGAAGACCGTAGTAGAAGGCACAGTTATGTAACACTGTTTTGAAGACCGTGCGGGAAGTGTGACTATCAGAGATAAGTCAGTGAGCAGAGTTAGATCCACGTCAGGATACTGCCATCGAAGCTCGGGATAAGACTGTAACAACAGGGGATTCTGCCTGTTCACACGGTGCGGTTAATATCCTCCGCGCGATTAGCATAACCGTTGGAGAAGACTTTATTATAAAGTCTAAAGTGGGTATTTGATTTAATATCTGCGCTATGATAATGGGATTTTATCCTATGTAATGGAATCTTAATTTAAAGGTTCATGAATGATGGTGATTCGAAACTTTATCATCACCAAATATCCTCCAACGAAATGCCAAATATAGAAAATGATGATTCGAGGCAGATTGTAAGGCCTTGATAATATGAGCTCTTATGTATAAAAGGAGAGCATATTTTTTTTCATAAGTTAAGTGTGTGTGAACACTTTTTGAAGGAGGTGTAAGCACTTTTGAAGAGTGTAGGAGCACTTCATAAGAGTGTGGGAGGCACTTTTAAATGAGAGCATTTCTCTTTGTAATGTAATGAAGAGTGTGTGAGCACTTCATGAGAGAGTGAAGAGAGCATTTTTCCTTTGTAATGTAATGGAGAGTGTGAACGCTTTTTGAAGAGAAGTTTTTGAGAGTAAGATCTCAAGAGAGGAGCTTTCCCTACTTCAGGAGGAAGTAGGCCCTCTTCAGATGACAGATAAAGTATTGGTGGAGAGTTTTTTATTTGTACGTTATTGAAGGAGCAAAGCGTCATACTTGCATAAAGATTGAAGTACGTTGATAATCGACGAGTTCAACTTCAACATTCAGAAACTCTTTCAACCACAAGTCTGTCGAAGATCCCTATAGCTTTAGTCCTCAATTATTGTTAGTGTGTGATTCATCCATGTCCTCTTTTATGATTTGAAGAAAGGAGTTGTAGCAGTTAACCTGTTCAAGGGAAGGTCCATATCTGCAACATCAGTAGTGAAATTGATGATTCCTTGTAGCATATTTTCTCTCGGCTTGAAGAATACAATGGACGCACAATTCTGAGGCGGACTCAGAGATGTAGTCTAGGTGGGACAAAATCCGTCACAAAACATCTTTGTCTTATGGTATGATCTGTGTGATTGATGTGAAATGGTTAAATCTTTATTTCATGTCTAAACAGTTAATTCACATAATAATTGTTCAGTAAAATTTCCAATCACATGTTGTACAAGGACTAGAAACGATCTTGGTTAAAATTCCGCATTTTAATAACCTTAGTATTAATTGCTTTAAAGTTCTATAGGCAGAGCCTGTAGAGGGCCAGGTAGCCTCTGGATCTCATCATTTTTTGAAGGGTGACATATCCAGTAAACGCCCCTACAGTCCATCTCTGAAATAGAGCTAAGTAACTCAGGTCATTTTCAGATCAATAAAAAATTCTTGACCATGATTCATTATGCTAGATCATGGTTGATTGGACCATGGTTGACCATGGTTGATTTCTATATTGAGATAATATTTGTCAAAATGCGACATTGGACCATGGTTGACCATTATTTAATTTATAAAACATGGTTGACCATGATTCATTATGCTAGACCGTGGTTGATCATGATTGATACTATACACCCAAGGGATTAATACTAAAACACAAGGGATTATTAACCTAAGGGAACAATATTAAACCCTAGGAATATGAACCATTAGATTCATAAAACCAAGGGATTGATATTATAAACCCAAAGGAATAATAAACTGAATGGATTAATACTAAATCCTAATGGGTTAATATTAATACCAAGGTAATAATATTAAACCCTAAGAATATTAACCTTCAGATTAATAAACCCACAGAATTAAAACTAAAAATCCAAGGGATTATAAACTCAAGGGAATATTATATACTCGAGGTATATATATATATAAACCCTAAGATAAATATTATAAACACTTAAATAAACATGGTTAACCATCGTTGAATTTCATATTGAGACAATCTTTGTCACAATGTGATGTTGGACCATGCTTGACCATGGTTGAACCCTTAGAAATACAAATACAATGGAATAATAAACCCAAGGGATTAATATCAAAACCTTAAGGCATTATGAACCCAAGGGTATAATATTAAACCCAAGGCATTAATATTATAAACCCAAGGTATATAAAACCTAAGATAAATATTATAAATCACAAAATAAACATGGTTGACCATGGTTGATTTTCATATTGAGACAATCATTGTCCCAGTGCAACATTGGACTATGGTTGACTATGTTTGACCATGATTGGTTTTCATATCGAGATAATATTTGTCACAATGCGACGTTGGAGCATGGTTGATTTCTATATTCAAAGAATCTTTGTGATAATGCGACTTTAGACCATGGCTCACCTTGAATGACTTTCGTTGAATATGAACCATGGCTGGCCATAGGAATATGAACCCTTTTATTATTTACCCAAGGGATTGATATTATAAACCCAAGGGTTTAATACTAAAACCCCAAGGGATTATGAACCCAAGGCATATAACTCCTAAGATAAATATTATAAACCCTAAAATAAATATGATTGTTTATTCTTGACCATGGTTGATTTTCATATTGAGACAATCCTTGTTAGAATGCGACATTGGACCTTTATTGTCATGCTCGACCATGATTGATTTTCATATCGAGACAATCTTTGTCGCAATGCGATGTTGGACCATGTTTGATTTTCATATTGAGACAATCTTTATCACAATGCGACGTTGGACCATGTTTGACCATGATTTACCTCAATTGAGTACGGTTAACCATTTAACAATTAATTAATGAATGAACAAATTTTTTTAAGTAATGAATCAATTAACTTTAAATAATAAATTATTTATTTATAACTATTATATTAAAATAATCAACAATGATTAATTAATTAATAATGAATTAATAAATAATTAATCAATTTATTATTAATATTAATTACTTTTTATAATTAAGTAGCTAATTAATAATTTTATTCACATTTTTAATTTTAAATTTTTATAATAAATTAGCTAGTTTTACATTGTAAATTAATAAACTATTTATAGGAGTCACACATAATCAATAATGATTATTTAATTAATAATCAATGAATTGCTTAATTAATATATAATGAATTAATGAAGAATTAATTATTTAATGATTATAATTAATTATTGTTATTTTTTTATAATTAAGTAACCAATTAATTAATAATTAATATTTTTTACCTTTTTCTAATAAATAAATTAATTTTATCTTGTAAATTAACTAATTTCCAATTGCAATTATTCGTTAATCTTATAATCAATTAATTAAAAATGAATTAATCAATTAATAATTAATTAATTAATTAATTAATTTTCAATTATTTTTTATTATTTTTAATTAATAAATAGCAATTAATTAATTTGTTATTTATTTATTAATTTTTTAATCAACTTATTATTATTTCAGAATGCAAATTTCTGTGATTCATAATGCTATGAATGTTAGATCCCTATATTACTAGTATAGTCCCTTATTGTTGTTAGTGTAACCCCCTTATTGTTATTATTGTACCCCTGTAACCCCCATATTGTTACTATTGTGCCCTTAAATTATTATTGTTAGGTCGGCTAGGATTACATTGTGGCCCCATGGACTCCTATATATAGAAAGGAGGTTTTGTAATTTGTATCCTCAAAGTATTGTTCATTCATGTAATGTATTGGAGGTTGCCCCCTCAAAGTGGCTTATTTCTAAGGTGTTGATATCTCTTTTCTTCTCTTTTTGGAGCTGGTTTCACAATATTTGGTATCAGAGTTTTGAGATTATAGGGTTGCGCTGCTCCAAACAAGTCATTGTGGAGTTTTCGCTATAACTTTTTTTTCTACGAAGAATCAGAAGCTGGAATTTTTAGGGTACGAAGCTAAAATCCTGAGGAACATAGTCGCAAAATTTCAAAGCTTGGTTCGCAATATTTTCATAGATATGATTTGTGGAACTTAGGTCTTTTTGCAGGCTCCTCAATTTAATCTAAACAGGTCATCGTGGAATTTGCGCTATAACGTTTTTTCTACGAAGGTTCAGAATCTGAAATTTTTAGGGCATGAAGCTAAAATCCTAAGGAAACTCGTCACACAATTTCAGAGCTTGGTTCGCAATATTTTCGGAGATATGATCTGTGGAAGGTAGTGTTTTTTCAGGCTCCTGAATTTCATCTCAAAAAGGCGATCGTGAGAAAATATTCATAACTCTCTCTCAGAGCATCGGATTGGAGTGTCGTAAAAAGTGGTCACAAGTACACGGACTATAGTGTCTTTTCTATCAATTTCATAGCTAAAAGACAAAACAGTGACACGTGGCAAGTCATATAAGTTCGCTCTAGTGAACCAGTCCATAATTAGGTCATTGTGGGAGATTGGACATAACTTTGCCTTGGAGAATCCAAATCAGGTCAGACCTATAGCATTCGAAAGATAATTCAGAAGGCTACCTCAGTGCCAAATTTCAGATATTGAAGAGCCACAATCACAGACATAATCCAATTTCAATATCTGAGCTCCTCAAAAGCAAGAAAAATGTGTGTATTTTTTTTTTTTCCGAATTGCATAAGTCTTGTTTGAAGAATCAATTTGAATTGATTCCAAGGGCATATTGTAGAATAAATATCAGTGTTGGGTTCTAAAAAATGCCCTGTAAAAATAATTCAACACCCATTAAGCCTTAAGACGGCTCTACTATGACTCATGAGGATGAAGAATTGCAACATGATCTATCAAAATTACAAGAGCAAGTGCACTAAATTTCACTCTTGCAAAGAGCAACAAAAAATTAAATGGAAGTTTCGAAGAAAGGCATGGAAGTGAAGATGGATGGTTTGAAGAATAATATGGATGGCTTGAAGAAAGGTGTGAAATCTAAGATGGATAACATGGAAGCTAAGATCGATGAAAAAATGAAAGACAACATGGAAAACATGAAGAATGATCGAAAAGCAGACGTGGAAGGTTTGACAAAGTTGATGCAAGAAATGTTTCCTAATGGTGAAAATATAGTAGAGGAAACTCATGATGAGAACAAAATAAATGTTAATCGTGACTTTATAAACTCTAATGTTGGCGGGAAGAACCACCATATTCCAAAAATGGATATGAGAAAGTTTGATGGAAATGATCTTGTAACATGGATACTATAGATGGAGCAATATTTTGATCTCCATAATGTGCAAAACATACAAAAGGTACGCATTGCAACTTTACATTTAGAACAAAATACATTTGTATGGTATCGATGGCTTTGCTCTCGTAAAAAAATTTTCACTAGGTCAATTTTTACGGAGGAAATGATAGCGAGGATACAAATAGCAACACCTTTAGCCAATTGATAAATCTCAAACAAAAGGGTTTAGTGGGGGAGCACATTGAGGACTTCCAAAAATTGAATATAAGGGTAACTGATATTCCAGAGGAACACGGGATTGATCTCTTCATAGGTACTTTAAAGGATAACATCCAACATGAAGTTCACGTTTTGGAACTTGATTCATTGGAGAAGGCATTCAGGTTGGCAAGAAAAATTGAATGTAAAATTATGGCGACAAGAAAGCCTACCACTCACTTCTATAAAGAAGGAAGTGTTGCTACGCCTAGATTTCCACAACCTACAAGGTTGACACCACAACAATTGGAAGAAAAAAGAGCAAAAGGGCTTTGCTACATTTGTGATAGCAAATACACTAAAGGTCATAAGTGTGCTGAGAAGAAATTATTTTACATAGATTGTGAAGAGGAAGAAGAAAATGAACAAGCAGAGGATATACACCAGGAACCAGCCCTAGAAGAGGAAGAAATGAATCCAACCATATCGTGTAATGCACTGGCAGGAATTACCACTCCTCAAACTCTCAAGATAGAAGGACATATCAAGAAGAAAAAGGTAATAGTGTTGATTGATTCATGTAGCACCCATAATTTTATTCATTGTAAGGTAGCCAAGGAATTGAATTGTTTCCTATACCCAACACCAGAATGTCAAGTGATGGTTGCAAAAGGAGGAACTATAAATTGCTATGGAAAATGCCATAATATCAAGCTAACCATGGGGGAATATGTATTGAATAGTCCAATGCTTTCCATTCCTATGGGAGGTGCTGATGTTGTACTAGGAGTACAATGGTTACAGTCTTTGGGGACGGTAGCTTTTAATTTTCAAGAACTTTCCTTGAATTTTTTTATTTTTTTTTTTCAGAAGGAAAGGAAGTCGAATTACAAGGTATTGTAGGGAAGCCATGAAAGATAATAATCTCTAATGTCATGACAAAGCTTCTAAAGAAATAACAACGAGGCGTAATTGCACAATTACGCTCACTAGAAGTTCCAACATCAAAATCATCTATTTATGTAGATCTCCAACAAGCCTTGGACAATCATTCCAAGGTGTTTGAGACTCCCAAAGGACTCCCACCTATTCGTGATCATGATCATGCTATTCATTTGATTCCAGGAAGTGTTCCTCCAAACATCAGGCCTTATAGATATCCTTATGTCCAAAAGAGTGAAATTGAACATATGATTGCAGAAATGTTAGAGGCAGGTATAATTCAACCTAGTCAAAGTTCTTTCTCTGTTCCTGTAGTATTGGTACACAAGAAGGATGGATCATGTCGCATTTGTCTGGATTATAGGAAGCTCAATAAGCTCACCATTAAAGATAAATTTCTCATTCCCGTGATTGATGAATTATTGGATGAATTACATGGAGCAATTTATTTTACCAAATTGGATCTTCGTTCAGGATATCATCAAATTAGAATGAAGACTGAAGATATTCCAAAAACAACATTTCGAACTCATGAGGGTCATTATGAATTTTTGGTCAAGCCTTTTGGCCTTACCAATGCACCTTCTACATTTCAAGGGTTGATGAATTCCATTTTCAAACCCTTCCTTAGAAAATTTGTGCTAGTATTTTTTGAAGATATACTAATCTACAGCAGGTCTTGGAATGATCATGTTGAACATGTTGACAGGGTGCTCAAACTATTACA
This sequence comes from Pinus albicaulis, assembly GCA_034641835.2. NCBI lineage: Eukaryota > Viridiplantae > Streptophyta > Pinopsida > Pinales > Pinaceae > Pinus > Pinus albicaulis. Next base: position 1,535,845,393 of record CM076570.1, on the reverse strand, counting down.
GGAGAAACAATTATATGCAAAAACATCCAAATGTTTCTTTGGAGTACAAGAGGTGGAATATCTGGGCCATATTGTATCTCATGAGGGTGTTAAGGTAGACCCTAACAAAATTAAAGCCATTAAGGAATGGAAAGTCCCCACAACCATAACGCAGTTACGAGGATTTCTCAGGTTAACAGGGTATTATCACAAGTTTGTTAAGAATTATGGGATAATAGCAACACCTCTAACAACATTATTAAAGAAAGATGCATTTTCATGGACTCCTGAAGCAACTAAGGCCTTTGAACATCTTAAAGAGGCAATGTGCCTAGCACCGGTCTTAGCTACGCTAGACTTCACAAAAACCTTTATTGTGGAATGTGATGCCTCATGAAATGGAATTGGTGCTGTTTTAATGCAGGAAGAAAGACTCATTGCTTTTGAAAGTCGTCCAATCAAAGGGAAGTATTTACAGAAACCTATTTATGAGAAGCAAATGTTAGCAATACTGCATGCACTAAAGAAATGGCGAACTTACCTAATGGGAAGACACGTCAAGGTAAAAACTAATCATGAGAGTCTTAAACACTTTTTGGAACAAAGACTATCTTCAGAAGAGCAACAAAAATGGGTCACAAAGATGTTGGGCTATGAATTTGAAATAATCTACAAAAAAGGGAAGCTTAATGTTGTTGCAGATGCACTCTCAAGAAATAATGAAGAGGTGGAAGCATTGCTTTGTGCCATTTCTATTATCCAACCAGATTGGATAACTGAAGCAAGAGATGAATGGAAGAAGGACAAAGAAGTATGGACACTTATTCAAAAGTTGCAGAAAGATCCTAGTACATATGATACATTTACTTGGAAAAATGATTCTTTATGGTACAAAGATCTCTTATATATTTGTAAGAATTCCCAACTAAAACAAAAGATTCTTTTGGAATTTCACACTTCTCCTTTAGGAGGACACTCAGGATTTTTAAAACTTACCACAAGGTGAAGAAAGAATTTTTTTGGGATGACCTTAAATCTGATATTCAAAATTTTGTGGCGGAATGTTTGGTTTGCCAACAGAATAAAGCTGAGATAATTAAGACCGCGGGACTTCTACAACCTTTATCCATTCCAAATCAACGTTGGGAGGAGATTTTAATGGATTTTATCACAGGTTTACCTAAGTCCGAAGGAAAGAGTGTCATCATGGTGGTAGTTGATAGACTTACAAAGTATGCACACTTTTGTGCATCATCTCATCCATTTAAAGCAAGTACAGATGTTACTACATTTATGGACACAATTCAAAAGCTACATGGAAACCCAAGGGTTATTGTGAGCGACAAAGATCCCATTTTTACTGGAAATTTTTGGACGGAGTTATTTTCTGGTTTGGGTACTCAATTAGCTCATAGCTCATCTTATCATCCTCAATTTTATGGTCAAAGTGAGATAGTAAATAATTGTTTGAAAGGATATCTTCGTTGTTTTGTATCTGATAAACAAACACAATGGGTCAAGTGGTTACCTCTCGCTGAATGGTGGTATAACACTTTCTTCCATACTGCAGCAAAAATGACCCCATTTATGGCACTTTATGGATATCATCCACCATACATCACATCATATTTAAGAGAAAATTTGAAGGTTCAAGCAGTGGAAGATCACATCGAGCATCAACAAGAAGTTCTCCAACTCTTAAAGGATAACCTGAATTTGGCACAAAATCGAATGAAACAACAGGCAGATCAACATCGTAGCAAGAGAAGTTTTGATGTAGGAGACTGCGTATTTTTACGGCTACAACCATACAAACAAATGTCCCTCAAGAAAGCTAAGAAGGATAATAAATTATCACCAAAGTACTATGGTCCTTACAAGGTGTTGCAAAAGATTGGTACTATGGCATACAAATTGGAGCTTCCTACTTCTTCATGAGTGCATCCAATTTTCCATGTTTCATGCTTAAAGAAGGTTATAGGTGAAAATCTTCCAGTTCAAACAATATTGCCAGAACTTGATGAGGAAGGAAAAATCATATTGGAACCTGAAGCGGTCACGGAAACAAGAACTCGACAACTACGGAATCTATCAATTTCAGAGTATCTCATCAAGTGGAAGAACTTACCCACTGAAGATTCTACATGGGAGGATGAGAATTTTATACAGAAGCACCCAGAGCTACTCAAGCGTTGAGGACAACACTTTTTTGAAGGAGAGGGGCATGTTAGGTCCCTATATTACTAGTATAGTCCCTTATTGTTGTTAGTGTAACCCCTTATTGTTATTATTGTACCCCTGTAACCCCCATATTGTTATTATTGTGCCCTTAAATTATTATTTTTAGGTCGGCTAGGATTACATTGTGGCCCCACTAGGATTACATTGTGGCCCCATGGACTCCTATATATAGAAAGGAGGTTTTGTAATTTGTATCATCCAAGAAATGTTCATTCATGTAATGTATTGGAGGTTGCCCCCTCGAAGTGGCTTATTTCTAAGGCGTTGATATCTCTTTTCTTCTCTTTTTGGAGATGGTTTCACAACAATGAAGGAATATTTTCGATAAGCCCTATCCTTTTGATTGAATCCGGTTTGTCCCCCATTGAGAGTACGACTATGTTTAGATATCTAATGTATAAGAAGAAGCTTGACAACATGGAATAAAAAAGGCTCCCTAAAATTGCATCTAACTGTAGTCAAAATCCTCACCTTCGCCTCAAGTGCGGGTGGCATAAGGATGCCTAGTCCTCGCTCAACCATTGGGGAATTAAGGAGGAGCTCAGAATGGGAAGAAAAGATAATATCAAAAACACTATTACCTCCAAGTTTAAGGACAAGCTATGGGAGGATCAAGAGTTGTAGGGTAGAAGGAAGCTAATATACTATAAGGAAGTGATCAACCCCACCCTTGACAATCAAAATGATCTCTCTCTGTTGTGCAGCAATAAGAAAAAAATGAACATCACTAAGATAAGAACTAATTGCCATGAGCTTCGGAGTGAGATCGGGTGGTGGTCTATTCCCAAGACCCCTTGGAATGATAGAATATGTCAGATTTGTGATTCTAAGCAGGTGGAAGATGAAAAGCACTTCCTTTTAGACTACCCCACTCTTACTCACATTCGCTCTCAATTCCATACCATCTGCCACACTTCCAATCTTCTTGACCTATTAAGCCAACCCACTTATAGCAATCTTGGAGCACTTATTTCATTTCTCTTCGACCATAGAAACAAGATTTTGAAGAATCAAACTTAGATTCTTTCTTCTCTCTTAAGGTCCAATAGACCACTTTGGTCTTAGCGGAAGGCAACCACCACCATCATCATCATTATTAATTAATCAATCCATCAATAAAATAATTATAATTTATTACTTTATCAATAATGAGTGTTTTTTTAATATATTAATTAATTAAATAATTATTTGATTTATCTATTTATTTTAATTACAATTAATGAAAACACTTATTAAAAAATAAATTTCAATTATTATAATTTTAAGATACCAAGGTCTCGTTAAACCATTGGGAGATCGACGAAAATGTTGCATTGAAAAATATTAATAACATTAAAAATATTGTTACTTCTAAGTTAAAGAGAAAATGTGGTGCGAGAAAGATTTAGACGCTAAATGAAAATTAAGATATTATAAAGAGTTCATCAACCCTACTCTAGAAGATAAAAAATATCTATCTGTTTTAACTAGCTCAAAGGAAAAAATTAGTATAGCCAAGATAAGAACGAACTCTCATGAGCTCCATAGTGAAACAGGTCATTGGGCAGTTCCTAAAACTCCATGGGTGGAAAGGATCTGCCATCTCTGTGAGAATATGAATATTGAGGATGAAAATCACTTCATTTTAGAGTGCCCTGCATACACCCACATTAGATCTGAGTTTCATAATCTATGTTGCAATACCGGTCTTCCTAGCCTTTTAACATGTCAAAATTATAGTGAGCTCGAGACGCTTCTCTCCAAGCTCTTTGAGCATAGAAGTACAATTTTAAAACAAACTAAATAATTCATAGACATTAACCATTATCATCATCTTCAATTTATCATTTTTATAATAATAATTACTTTTATTTATATAAAACTAACTAATTTAAATTATTATAAAAATACTAATAATTATTAATTAAAACAAATTAAAAAAAAAATTAATTATAATTTATTTGAATTAATTATAAAATATAGAAAATATAAATGTTTTGTTATATATTTTATGGTTTTTTTTTTTCAAGCTTTTTATTTAAAGATGAGTGGGTGACGTGGAGCAAACAACGTGAACATCCCTGACCTCGACTAGTCAGAGGTTGGAGGTTGGGACTGAGTGCATTTGACAGTTCGTAGGAGGAGATTAACTCCAACCCTGACCTGACATAGCAGATCCATTAGATTTTCATAAAAGTAAAAATAATACATCCTAGATCGAGTTTGTAAAGAGGACTTTGACTTTCCAATAACAAAAAACGAGAAAAGGTGACTGCTCCATCCATCAAATGAAAATAAAATTAAAAAGAGTTCACAGAGTTGCGAACAGGAATTTTGAGTTAGGTCAAGAGTTGTCAGGCCATGAAGGCCTTAATCTGTAATTTCATGTGCATTTTGGAACCCAGGCCAGTGAGCCATGAAGGCCTTAATCTGTAATACGTTCTATGTTGGAACACTAAAACCAATGATGAAGGTAACAAAATCCGATTACTGATTTCATTTTTCATAGTTTAATTATAGAATGTTTCCGTGTTCTTTTCATAGAATTTGGTGATGTAATTTAGTGTGAGATTTTGAATTTTCATTACTTAAAATAATTTTATAAATCATTTCATCAAATTGAAAAACTCAAACATATTATTCTCGCAAATCGAGTTGTTTACTCATGTCCTTTTCTCGACCGGTCTGACTCCTCCGATGCCTGGCCAAGTTTTCTTTTGCTTTTGCCTGAAGGCTCGACTGAACGTCTTTTGCTGCAGATCCAACCAATATTCTCGTGAGCGTTATATTTGCGTTAAGGCCAAAACATATTTGTAACCGGACTTTGGAGACAATGTAGCTGAAGATATCAACAAAATGCCTAACTTTAACCCAACGAAAGAACCGTAAACGTTTTGAAAAATAATGAACAAATATCGATGCACCACACCACTTTGTATGACAAGGTTATGTTGCATATAATAATTCATATGGAAATCTTTATGCCTTTCAAAATATAAACATGCTATTACAATTAAATATAATGTTGGTAAAATATATTTAATTAACTTTTTTTATATAATGTTTAAATAGCGTTAGACGAGGAAACTATTGTTGATATGGTGTCTACCCAAGTACCCCATAGTATTGTGTAAGCAATTAATTACGAATGGACTTTTGTTTGGGTGTATGTGTTTATTTTCTGAAAAAAATGTTGTAGAAAATTTAGATAAATTTAATTGATCTTGTAATATGCTAAAACAAAATACTTGAATCTATTCTACAAATTGTGGAAATCAATTACGATCGCACAATCACATGAATAAGAATGAGAAAGAATTTCAATCACATAACACAAATATTTATCTTGGTAAAGCCTAAGTTAAAAACCTTGTTATTTGTATATTGCACTAAGTCAAGAATGTGGAACAATACAATACTTCTCTCACGCTTGAAAGGTTTCTGCACTATCTTTGACTGTCTTACTCTGATCCAAGCAAGTTTGGTCCAATATTTAACCAGTTTCTTGCCTTTGGATGCTCAGCCTTGCTTACGCAATCCTTAGGGAAATTGAGACCCTTTTAATTAGGAAATTCTCAATAATAAATTGTGACATACATCCAAGACATCCTGTTGATGTCATACATGGCTTGTACAATTTTCTCATTATACAACTGATAGTATACTTCCCTTTAACTCCACTTTCAACTGGGTCTTCCTTAGAACTAAGATGCAACAATTATTTATAGCAAATATTCAGTTATGTGATTGATCAATGCATGTAGTTAAATCTGATTTAATTCATTGGACCTCTCACTAGCTCATCCATCAATTAGAACTAGTTTATTTTAACTCGAATAATTGAGTTAAACAATTACAACTCAAAATAAATTGCAACTAGACCCCCTAAAACTTAGAGAGAACTCTACATGCCTTTAGTTTAACCCTCAACTTGAAATTACTAGGGTAATTAAGTCTTCCTGACTTAGTTAAGTTGCACAAGTTTTCATGTGATGTGAAATACAATTTCATTCTAATATAATTAAGGGAAAATTAAATTAGAAACCTCTTCTTGTTGCCAATTACAAAACTCCCTCTCAACAAGAAAGGGTTTGCCTGCTACCCTGATCCTGCCTCTGTGGAACTCAAGTTTTCCTCTTGATAGTGCCTTCTTCAAGATGTCTACATCTTGATCTTCTATGTGCTTGTACACTAATGACATAATCCTCCTATGTACACAATATTTGAGATGGTGATACCGAATATCAATATGCTTGGACCTATCATGAAAAACCAGATTAACCAAGAGTTTGATGCAACTATGGTTATCACCAATAAATCATTGTCGGATTCATCTATCAACCAAACAAACCAACAAGTATCTTCCTCATCCAAATAGCCTCACATGCTACTTGACTAGCAACCATGTACTATGCCTTTGTTGAGTTGAGTGCAACTGATCTTTGCTTCATGTTGTACCGGGAAATTGCTGCTGACCTAATGCTGAAGATGGCCCCTAATGTGCTCTTCTTATTGGATGGAATCCCCACCCAATCTGCATCTGTGAAGCCTTGAAGCTTCACTCCTTCTGTCTGCTTATATCTTGAAACATGAAATTTCGACCTAGGATCACTACTAAGTAAATATGAAAAGAGTATTTTTGATTACTGAACATTTGGACACTAACATTGGCTCCAGCTAGGGATGGAAGATCCTTCAGGAGGTGTCAAGAACATCATATATTAGATATCCTCATCCATTGGGAAATAGAATTACTACAGCGAAAATCCTCAAACTGACTCAAATCAAACTGAAAGTTGAATTGTACATCATCAACTGTAAACTCTACTAAAAAATGACACTGAAAAATATGTTTAGAATGTTGAGCTTATTCATCACACCTTACCTAACCTAAGTGATCCATACATCACTTGATCAAGTGAAGTCGAAGATCCAATGTAACCAATCAATTAAATGACTACCTGACTGATGCTTGTATTCAGCTCCACCAGGCATAAAGAAAGATTGAGTAAATGGCAACTCAAAATGAAATATGAGCCCAAGACCTGGGTTGGTGAACAAAATAAAATCCACCTTTTCTGATGCTTGTAAAAGACTGCCCAAGGGGTCCTGAAAATCATGAAACATTACCTCTTGTTGATCAAAAAAAATAAGGGAGATGCTTCTAGATATAATGAATGATTATTCTTCTACATTTCGTTGATCCTTCTTAAATAAAAATGCAGCAATGTTATCTTCCATATCATCCATATCAGATGTTATCACCCTAATTTTTTTTTTTTTAAAACTCTGTAAGTTTACACTGTTTTGGTCATAGTTTCAAGTAGGTCTTAAGTCACTTTAGTCTTGATAAAGGACAAGCCATAGATTTAGAAGTCTCAAAGGTCAGTTTTCAATTTCAAATAAAGTCTTTTAGTCGCATTCCATGATTAAAAAGTGTTATCATTCACTTAGAGATCATGTCATTAGATTTCGGATGAAATTCCTGTAATTAGCCACAAAACCGCAGTTTCGTAGCACGGTTAGTTCAAAATATGGGTTTTGCGTTACAAAAGCACTGCAACTTTCGTAGCGCAAAGTGTGAAAATTACACTATGTGCACTACGAAAGCGCGGATTCTTAAAAGGTCATGTCAAAAACCCAAAATTTGTCAAAAATCTGTTAGGTAATAATAGGGTAACATCATGGTGAGTCAGTTAGAGGTCATATTCGAAGTACTTAACCATTCATATCCATTATTATCATAGCAGGGGTTTCATATTGGAAAATGGGATTTCAAATTCAAAAAGTGTTATCTCTTTCAGTCATTCCAGTCTACATTTTCTCATACTAAACTGTGAAACATCTCTATTTTGAAACTCTAAAGTATTAGAGTTAAGCCTGTGGTTGTTCTATACCAAGGCTATTTTCATACATAATCAAGTGAGGCTACCAAATCAAATCAAGTGAGGTTGTTCCTTTTTCTCAAGCGAGGCTGCCAAATTAAATCAAGAGAGGTTGTTTTATAAATTCCAAAGGAAGCCAACAGATTTTTTTCAGAAACAAGCATGGATGAGGAGAAAAAGAACCACAGAGGAGGACATTGTTTGAGATCTGAACCTGAAAGCACAAAAGTTTTAGTTGAAGATCAAACAGTCATGGATGCTTTCAGTAAAGCAGGTTGTTTAAAGTTCTGTGAAAAGTTGCAAGGTGGACATACTCACGTATCCAAAGAGTTTGCATTAAATTTCAGTGGGAAAAATACAAAGGTTGGAATGTTAAACATGTCAGTGACACCTGAAACCATAGCTCTAGTGACTGAAATACCTAGAGGTTAGGAAACTTGATTTAAGGGTTTTAGATTTGATATGGAGGCATGCAAGATATTTATGAAGCCAGAATATGCGGAGATGGACCTGAACAATGCAGTTCCCGAAAACTATATTAAGGATAGCTATGCCAAACTACTGATCAACATCCAAAGATATTTCACATGTGAAGGCAAGTACCACAAAGTCTACACCTATCATTTCAAACTCCTATTACATTTCACAGGTATGATATCACTAGATTTACCATTTTTTCTTTATAGAAGCATTGCCAAAATGGCTGATAAAGTTCAAGTAAAATCCAAGGGTTGTGAAACATCTCTGTTTCACCATGGTTTAATTAAACTGTTGGTTTTGAATAAGCTCCAGAAGATTAGTAGGGATTGGTCTTCTTTTCTTTTTATAAGTGGATTTGAAATGGAAGCTCTAACCCCAGCTAATGTAATGTCCCAAATGAGGGATTTTCTGCTCCATCAGGAACATCTTAAGATGTTCCATCTTTCCTTCTTCAGTGAGACACTGTAAGTTCATTTCAGAGATTGACTGTTGGGGCATTTACAGGATATGTCTCCTTCAAAGAAGGGAGAGATATTGAGGCTATCTGGCCCTTCACAGACTCTGCCTATGGATATGCAATATTCCACCTCGGGAATTTCTGCCACAGGGTCCTTGAGGAAGCTGTATAAGGAAGCTGCTGCATAAATATGGCTAACCAACGTGGGGATGCCCTAGAACACATCTAACATAACTTTCCTGTAGAAAATGAGCTTAAAGAAATGCATCTAGATGGGTTATTCAGATCTCCCCAAACTAGACCTCTAAAATAGTGCTCAATGAGAGAGCTTACAGCAATATGCAAAACATCAATCTGAAACTCTGCAAATATGAATGCAACATGAGAGGGTAAATAACACAGCCAAAATCATGTTAATATATCAGCATTATTATACAGAAATATCATGAGGAATAAGACCCTCAAGCATTAGAACCAATCCTCCAATGAATATACAATACAATGCCGGAGTAGCTGTAGCTACACAGAATGTCGAAAGAACATAACTGCGTAGTCTCTATGTGAGATGCAGCTGTTGAATGTATAAAAATGAGATGTAGCTGAAGGAATACAAAGAAAATGGCCCAAGAAAGGAAAATGGGCTCAATATGGGATTTCTAGCCAATCTCAGGGAGATTGCTAGAAATGCTGGATAAAATACAAAAGTGACAAACCAATTGTCACTGCAGCTGGAACCAAATGAATATGAGGCTATGGCTGATCTGATATGATGATGCCCTCCTCTGATAATTCCTTCAAGGAAAGGGGGTTTATCCCCTTCCACTCAAAAGCACTCCTCCTGATGAGTTCAAGAATATCCCTCAACACTGCCCTCATGGAATAACGCAGTTTCACCAAGTGACTGCGCAGTGGGAGATGGTGAATGGGTGGCCTGATGCCACAGATCTGAAATGAAGTTCAATAGCTCTCTCCATAGCTCCTCCAAAGAAGAAATCCATCCTCCTCTGAAAATGCAAGTAGGGAAGAACTCTATGAGTTCCTCTGCTGCTACCCGAGCTACACAACACCAACCTGCTACAGGAAAACGCTGCAACTGAAGGAGTGAGCTTGGCCAAATGCTGGAATGAAGAAATGCAGCTCAAATTATCTCCTCCCATGAGGAAGAGGTGGGGCATCCTCTCCAGGGAGCACCCCCAGTGCTCAAGAGCACTGCAATCCTGCTAAACAGCGCAAATGTGCAAGTCCTTGACCTCACTACGAAATTTCTGAATCAAAGAATGAATCAAATGAGCTACTCCTTCGTTCTTATAAAGAAAATGAACTCTCTTTCACCATAGGACCCACAATTAGGGTTTTCATTCACTTTTGAATTCTTTCCCTCCAAGAACTGCGTTGTCTTCTCAAGCAAGCCAACCCTCTAAGGCAGTGCTATTGACTTGGTCAAAGATGGCCAACTCAAGGTGATCCTCATCATGTTCACACCTTGTGGTGTTTATTTCAGTTGCTTCATTATTTCTCCTTTCACACAAGGAGTGTTATTTTCCATTAAAAGGGGTTAAGGGGTCTCCTTACCCATTTTATTAAGCAAAAATAAAATATGCCACTATAATGTTCCATTTTAGCTTGAGGCTAAAATTGGGAACATTACAGCTAAAAACCCTAAGGCAATGGAAAATCCATCACCATCAGTAGAATCCAGCCAACTAGTAGATATAAGGACAAGGAGGTTTGTGAAATTTAAGCCAAGGAAATAAGTGAAAGATAACATAGAAAGAACACCAGTGATTGTTATAAAAACTCCTTCTCCTGCAAAACAAGGGTTACAAAGTACCAAGGAAGCTAAAAAAAATCAAACAACTGGTAAGAAAATGGTTCAGAGAATTACAAGGAGCCAAGATGCAACATCAAAAGGAAAGACAGTAGCTTCAGGATCAAGTGACAGCCTAGGATTGAAAGGAAACTTGGATGACATACTACATGCAATAGACATAGAAGAATCACCTATAGTGCAAGCTGATTTTGTAGGAATAAATGAAAGCAAAGAGAAAAAGGTGAAATCAACAAAGAAGTTGGAGTTTAAGGGTGAAGATGCAACATTTGTTTTCCAAGCTAGGAAGCCTATAACTAGACATTCTAAAAGGCTCAAGGAACTTAATGTAGAAGTTGAAGAAACCAATGAAGCAACTACTATTCTTGAAGAGATAGTTGATCTTTCCTCACCTGTAGCATAACATGTAGAAAATAGAGTAATCACAACACAAGAAGAAATGACCAAGTATAAAAGCATGGAGGAGGAGTTAAGATCAGCAAACCATGAGATTGCTAAGTTGAAGAAAAGAGCCAGAAAACATGTCATTGAGAAAACATAATTTAATAGGATGAAAGCTGTTTGGGAAGGTCAAATAGTCTCCAAATCAGAAATACCAAGCAGTGAAGAACAATTCTTCACATGGACAGTCCCAACTATTAAGGAGGCAAAGTTTGTAAGAGTGATCAGCACTCATTTGAGAGCAAGCAATAGAAGGTTAAGAAGACATGTGGAAGATCTGGAGATACAATTGACAAGGTCTCAAGAAAAGTTAAAAAGGTAGTGAAACAAAATGATAAATCCACAGGACAATCTCTGATCAAAATGAAGGTAAATTTTGATGAAGATTATGTTTTCAGGGTCATATTGCTGTGTTTTTGAAATAATACCAATACCCTTAAAGTTTAAGTATCTCCAAAGTATAAAATTTGAAGACAGTTTTGACAAAACTTCTTACATAGCAATTTCGTAGCGCAGATAGTGCAAATTTGATGAAATGTGCTACAAAACTGCTGAAGCAGTGTTTTATCATATTTTCATATCAAATTTTGAGGGAATTTTGATGAATTTTGTTTTGAAATAATTGGTGGAAGTGTGTTAATGGAAAATGAAGGCTTCCCTGAAGAAAACAGATCAAAAGCAAATTAGAAAGGGAGGTAAACACTGTGCTACAAAAAGCGCTACGAAACTGTGTTGCTTTCGTAGCGCAGGTTTATTCTTACCTTTTTGCATTGTTTGAAGTTTAGATTCTGCACAGCTGGAGAATTGAAGACATATGATGTAATATTTGGAAATAAGAGACATGTATACATGATTCATTAATGGTCAAAGTGCTCAAAACAGATAAGGGAATCAAAGGGCCTAAAAAACAGGAAGACATGTCTCCTAGATTTTAAGAGAACATTATCATCAATAGCATGGCCACATCAAGTTAGAAGATCATAATCCAAATTCGACTTCATGGGATTGCAGGTGGAAAAAGATGTAATAAAGATTAGATAAGGTTGTTAGGAGGATATTAAAAAGTTTTAGTCCTATTAGAAATAGGTCTTTTCATTAGGATTATAGCTGTCAATTTGTAATAAATAGCATTTTTATGATTAGAAAAGGTGTTAAACTCTATGAGTTAGATGTATCTAGTGGAGAAGAAGGAATCCTATTTTGTAAATGTTCTATAAAGAGCATAAGATTAAAATCCAATGGGTTGGACATTTTTATTAGCAAAGACTGCGTTTTGCATGTAATGGTTTTTTCAACTTAATACAAAGTTCTGTTTAGACAACTCAAGATTCATGAGGAGTTCTTGTCCATTATTGTTCTAATGGCATTCTTCAATATTTCTATCTGCAGTCGTGTTTTTTTATGATACTTAGAATTCATTCATAATTCTCTAACTTCCTTCATATACAAACTGACTGTGTGTTTCATTGTTCTATATGTTTTACTCCCTGATTTGAACTCCAAATGCCTTGACTTCCATCCTAAATAGATTGATGTTTTTGTTGAAGTTATCTTGACTCCATAGCCCAATGAATGTTTGCTAATGTGATTTACAAGCAGTTATATCACTTATCTGTTTTACCTTAGAGTTAGCCATCTACTTATTTATCAAAAATCATAAAATTTTGAGAGAGCCCTCTCAGGTTGAGGAGGCTAAGCCTGAGCCAAAAGATTGGTCTGTAACAGTTACACAGTGTTTATTTGATGAGCAACCCATCAGGCCTAATTTTGTGATAACATTTTGGTGCGTCTGTCGGGAGTCCAAAGATTATACTTTCCCGAGATTTTGAAGCTAAACTTCTGAAGGTAGCAGGAGCTCAAAAAGTTTTTTGAGTCTGCATCTACCTTGGTGACTCCATTTAAAGTTTATATGTTCAAAGGTGGCTTCGAGAAGGAGATACATGAGGATTAATCCTGACCCAGATCCACCTAGCATCGTGGACAATCCAAACACCATTTCAAGAGGTAGTCAAGGCATTTTTGAAATACCAGGTACTCCATCTCATTCGAAATCCTTGTCCTCTAAAATATCAAGAAGTCTTGAAGACAAAAGAGTTGATGATAAGATTCTTGAGGTTTTGTTTAGATTAGAAAATGAAAAGGAACTAATTGAAATTATCTTAGACTTGCATAAGAGAGGAATTGACACATTAGCTCTAGTAACCCAAGAAGACAAAGAAGAATTCTGGGAAGTTGTTGCTTCAGGATTGTTGTTGGAAAGAGAGTCTTTAGACAAATTGAAGGAGCTTGATCCTTTCGAAGTATTGTTGAAAAGTAAAGCTGGTTCACCTCTTCCCAACTGGAGCTCAATTGTTAGTGGCTTACAAAGACCAAGTAGTCCTCCTCATAGCAGTCTGTCATCTACTGTTTCTAGCTTTCCTAAAATTACCACATTACCTCTGACCATGGATGGAAATCCACCTAATACACCTGCTAGATATGCCCCTCTTGTCCTTCCTGCTGTCTTACATGACCTCCCTAGTAAGTATGATGCTATAATAAAAACCTGGGGAAGTGATGAGGACATTACAGCAGAGGATCATGATGATCAATTTAATGACTTTATAGACAGGGAGGAGGTTGATCATGAATATGTTAAATTAATATTATTTGCTCAAAGTTTTACTGGTGAGGTTAGGAAGTGGTATAAAGCTCTTACTCCTGGAAGCATTCATGATTGGAATGAATTTGAAGATTTTTTCTTAAAGAAATGGGGAAATAGAACTAATCCAGTACAAGCCCTCACTGAATATAATACCTTGAAGAGAGCTGCTGATGAAACTGTCCAAAACTTTTCAAAAATGTTTAATAAAGTGTTAGATTCTATTCATGCCCGTTTGAAACCACTAGAAGCCTTAGCTCAAATGAGGTATGCAGAAGCTTTCGACTATGAGTTTTCCATACTGCTAAGAGAAAGAGAATCTCCTACACTTGCTGAAATGAAAAATGATGCTATGAAGGTGGAGGTTAATTTGATAGCAGCTAAAAAGTCAAAAATAGGTAAGGGTAAATTGAAAGAATAATAGAAACCTTCATCTTCTTCCTCTCAAGACAAACTGGATTCAATAATGAAAACAATGGAAAAATTGATGGATATATTAGCCTTTGCAAATACCTTTGATCCCCCTGCACAACTTGAACATCAATTTAGAAACCCTCAGTTCAGGAGACCTCAGAATCAGCAGAGACCGAGAGAGAATAAAAATCAGCAGCCTGATCCTCCAGTGAGACCTCCTTTTCAACATAATTTGGTTGATGAAGAAGATGACCCTGAAGAACCTGAAGAGTCTATTCATTGTTTTGATGAAGAAATGTTAGGAATTTTTTTGACCAAGGAAGAACATGATCAATCAGATCAAAACAATCATGAAGAAGAAACATCAGAATATCTAAAGGGATATCAACATGCTATTTTTGAGATGCAGAAACAATATAATGTCAGAAATTGGAATGTGCCTATCATTGCAAACAAGACACAACCTAAGAAGGATGCACCAAAGGATGCTGATGGTAAGAAGGAAGCTCCTAAGGTCGTATAAGGTAAGAAAGATATACTTGCTGTCTTTCCTACCAAAGACGCTGAAAAATCTGTTTCTGTTTTCAATCTTGAGAATGAAATTTCTAAGATAAAAATATCAGTCCCTTTTGGTGAAATTCTCAAGGTATATGAATATAGAAGCAAGATTGTTAAAATGCTAAACTCACAACCTGGAGTTGTTGATATTTTGAATGTATTGGAAGATCATCCGACCATATATTTGGGCCCAAGACTAGAAGATGAAAAAAATGAGGAAGTTCCTCCTTTTTATGCAAGTCTTAGCATTCACGACATGACGTTGCACAATGTTATGTTAGATTTAGGGGCTTCTCACAATCTTATGCCCAAATTAATCATGGAAAGAATGGGGTTAGAAATAACTATGCCATACAAAGATTTGTTTTCTTTTGATTCAAAAAGAGTTCAATGCATTGGTCTAATCAAGGATGTTGTTGTTGGTCTGACACAAGTCCCTGCTAAGACTGTAGTCATGGACATTGTTGTAACTGACATTCCACCGAAGTTTGGTATGTTGTTGTCAAGATTATGGGCAGCAAAAATTAAGGGTACAATGCATATGGATCTTACTTACGCTACCATTCTAGTTTTTGGGGAGCAAAGAAGATTGTATCGAGAGACAAGGATGGCTTACATGATAAGTAGCAAAGATAAACCCAAAAAATTTCCAATTTATGCCCTTGATACTGAGCTTGGTTCTGCTATTCTTTTCAATGAATTGAATAATGAAGTGGAAGAAGAAAAGAAAGCAAAAAATCAAAGTTCTGAAATTCAACAGTCCGAAAATTAGCAAGAAGAGGGTCAACAAGTCAGCAATAAAAAGGAAGAAGGTTGGTGGTCATTTCATTTTGATGGATTAGCAGGCAAACAAGGAACAGGAGCAGGGATCTGGATTAGAAATCCAAGTGATGAAAGTAATTTCTTTTCCTATAAACTAAACTTTGATTGCACGAATAACATGGCTAAATATGAATCCTTGACTTTGGGTCTAGAAGTGTTGAAAAGAATGAATGCTCAAAACATTTCTGTTTTTGGAGATTCGGAATTAGTCATAAAACATATTGAAGGTGTTTATCAAACAAAGGACACAAGGATGAGAGCATATAGGAATATGGTTTTGGACATGTTAGAAAACTTTCAAGCCTATTTATTCACAGTCAGAACTAGAGAACAAAACTCCATTGTTGTTTCTCTTGCTGTCTTCGCAAGCCTTTTCATTATTCCTATGCACTCCACTGAAAAGTATGAAGTTGAAGTCCAACATAGACTAGCCATTCCTGATAATATTACTCATTGGCAAGTTTTTGAGGATGATCAGCGGGTGAAAATTTTTATTGAGTTGAAAGAATAATTTGAAAATGTACAAGTAGATCAGTAGAACATGTTATTTGAATCTAAAGGGAATTATGAAGTTTTACAATTAAAGAATAATTCCATACCAAAGGGACTAATACCTCTAGAAATTGTTTTTGATCAGAATGATGTTTTTAAATCCCCCAGGATGCAAGTTGATGATGAAGAAGTTGAGAGTTGTAACCTTGCTACTATAGCCATGCCCCAAATGATCAAACTTTCAAAATTTCTTTCAGCTGATATGAAGTTTAAATATGTTGAAATGATGCAAAGATTCATAGATGTCTTTGCTTGGAATTGTGGCTGATTTGAAAGAATATGATCCCTCCATAATTCAACATACTATTCCCATAAAGGAAAATGAAAGATCTTTCAAGCAGAAGTTAAGGAGGATCAGCCCACTTCTCATGCCTTTGATTGAGAAGGAGGTTTAAAAAATCTTTAATGCCAAAATCATAGTCCCAATCAGATTTTCAAAATGGCTTACAAATTTGGTTCTAGTTAGGAAGAAAAGTGGGGAAATCAAAATATGCATTGATTTCAGAAATCTAAATAAAGCCTCCTTGAAGGATAATTATCCTCTCCCAAAGATGGATCAAATTTTTCAAACTATTGTTGGTTCTCAGAGAATGTCTACGCTTGATGGTTTTTCAGGTTATAATCAGATCCTTGTGCATCCTGATGATCAGGAACACACAACCTTTATTACACCATGGGGTACTTTTATGTACGCCAAAATGCCTTTTGGTCTCATGAATGCAGGAGCTACTTTTCAGAGGGCAATGGACATTGCATTTTCTGAAGAAAAGGACAAGATGGTGGTTGTGTATCTTGATGACATAACAATCTTTTCAAGGAAGGAAGAAGATCATTTGAAACACTTGGAAAGAATTCTTCTGAAATGTAGAAAGTTTGGCATCTCTCTAAATCCCACAAAAAGTATTTTTGTTTTAACTTCAGGTAAATTACTTGGGCATATCATTTCTAAATATGGAATTAATATTGATCCAAGCAGGGTCAATTCAATTCAGAAGGTGGATTTTCCAAGAAGTAGGAAGGAGATTCAATCTTTCCTTGGAAAAGTTAATTTTGTAAGGCGTTTTATTCCTAATTTTGCTGAGATTGTGAAGGACATAACAAAGATGCTAAAGAAGGGAGTTGATATTAAGTGGACAGTAGAGGTAAGAAATTCATTTGAAGAGATCAAAAGAGAACTCACACAGGCACCAGTATTGATCAGTCCTGATTTTTCCAAGGAATTTCTACTTTTTACCTTTGCATCAGAGAATACTATCACTGGAGTTCTACTACAAAAGGGACAACAAAGTATTGAACAACCGATTTATTTCTTTAGTAGGACATTAGCCAATGTTGAACTGAAGTATAATATCTTAGAAAAGCAAGCCTATGCTTTAGTGAAGGCTGTCAAAGATTTCAGAATTTATATTCTGCATTCTCATATTATGGCGTTTGTTCCTAATACTATTGTGAAAGACATCCTCACTCAAACCGACCCTGATGGTAAGAGGGGGAAATGGATTGCCAAGTTGCTAGAATATGATATTGAGATTAAACCAACAAAATTGGTCAAATTTCAAGGCTTGGTGAAGCTGATGGCACAGTCAAACTTTAACTATCTTGATATAAATTGGATTGCAAAAATATCAGAAATTTCAGATGAAGATGAGGAACTAGTTCCTATTGAAGAAAAATATATCACCTCAGATTGGTACAAGGAAGTTGTTTTTGTCCTACAGCACCATAAATCACCTGCTGATTTAACAAAGTCCAAAGCAAGGTTTGTTAAGCTGAAATCTTTGAGATACTTTATATTTGACAGAATTTTTTTTGGAAGGATACTGGTGGAATTTTGCTAAATTGCTTGCTGGAGGAAGAAGCTGATAAAGTCATTGAAGAGTTTCATAAAGGGGATTGTGGAGGTCATCATTGTTGGAAGGTGACAGTGAACAAAATTCTGAGAGCAGGATTTTATTGCCCAACAATGCTTAAGGATGTATACAAGAAGGTTGCTTCCTGCCATGAATGCCAGATTTTTTAGGGTAAGAAGAAACTTATAACCTTACCTCTGATGCCTATTTATGTAGAAGCACCATTCCAGCAGTGGGGACTAGATTTTATCGAGGAGATTCATCCATCATCTTCAAGTCAGCATCGTTGGATTCTTACAGCGACTGATTACTTCACGAAATGGATTGAAGAAATCCCAACTAGGAAAGAAAATGATTATGTGATTATCTCTTTCTTGGAAAATAATATCTTGTCTGGATTTGGTTGCCCCATAAATATTATAACTAATAATGCACAGGAATTCAAGTCTAAGAAACTGATCAATTTCTGTCATCAATATCATATTACTCTCGGGAATTCTACTGCATACTATCCGCAAGGAAATGGCCTTGCTGAATCTTCTAACAAGAGCATTGTAAGGATTATTAAAAAGGTATTGCAGGAGAATAAGAAAGCTTGGCATTTGAAGCTGAAGTATGCCTTATGGGCTGATAGGATATGCACAAGGAGGTCAATTGGAACTTCACCATATGAATTAGTATATGGCACTGAGGCTATTTTTCCTACATCACTAGGAGTATCTGGTATGAAGCTGATTCAAGGGCTAGATGAGGAACCAAATACAATCCAGAGAAGATTTAATCAGCTGATAACCCAGCAAGAGAAAAGGAATGAGGTTTATGACAGCAATCAGCAATCTCAAAACAGAATCAAGAGGACATTTTATAAGAAGATCAAGGAAGAAAGTTTTCAAATTCAAGATGAAGTGCTGAAATGGGAGGCCAGAATTGAAGAGAAAGGCAAACATGGTAAGTTTGAGAACTTATGGAAAGGTCCTTTCAAGGTAGCTGCTTTCCATGGAAACAATACTTATATACTGCAAGAGATAGATGGAAAACCACATGTTGGAGGACATGTCAATGGCAGGTTTTTGAAGCATTATTCTTCCTAAAATTTGATGGATGGTTCATGTCATTGTATATATTTCATTTTACAAGTTTTTCTGCTAATAATGAAAAGAAAAATCAGCAAGCTTGAGCCCGAGGTGAAGGCCATTAGAGCTTGAGGAGGAAGCTTGGCAATTCAAAAGTTTTTATGTTTTTGTCAAAAAATGGATAGCAACACTGGAGCTACTGGTTCTTAGTGTACCATAGGGGCACACTATCCCAAGTGGAGACACTGTTTTTTTTTTTTTTTTTTTATTAACTCTGTAAGTTTACACTGTTTTGGTCATAGTTTCAAGTAGGTCTTGAGTCACTTTAGTCTTGATAAAGGGCAGGTCATAGATTTAGAAGTCTCAAAGGTCAGTTTTCAATTTCAAATAAAGTCTTTTAGTCTCATTCCATGATTAAAAAGTCTTATCATTCACTTAGAGATCATGTCATTCAGATGAAATTCCTGCAATTAGCCACAAAACCGCAGTTTCGTAGCACGGTTAGTTCAAAAAATGGGTTTTGTGCTACGAAAGCGTTGCTACTTTCGTAGTGCAAAGTGTGAAAAATACACTATGTGCACTACGAAAGCGTCGATTCTTAAAAGGTCATGTCAAAAACCTAGAATTTGTCATAAATCTGTTAGGTATAGATAAGGTAACATCATGGTGAGTCGGTTAGAGGTCATATTCAAATTAATTAACCATTCTTATCCATTATTATCATAGCAGGGGTTTCATATTGGAAAATGGGATTTCAAATTCGAAAAGTGTTATCTGTTTCAGTCATTCCAGTGTACATTTTCTCATACTAAACTGTGAAACATCTCTGTTTTGAAACTCTAAAGTATTAAAGTTAAGCCTGTGGTTGTTCTATACCAAGGCTATTTTCATACATAATCAAGCGAGTCTGCCAAATCAAATCAAGCGAGGCTGTTCCTTTTTCTCAAGCGACGCTGCCAAATTAAATCAAGAGAGGTTGTTTTATAAATTCCGAAGGAACCCAACAGAGTTTTTTCTGAAACAAGCATGGCTGAGGAGAAAAAGAACCATAGAGGAGGACATTGTTTGAGATCTGAACCTAGAAGCACAAAAGTTTTAGCTAAAGATCAAATAGTCATGGATGCTTTCAGTAAAGCAGGTTGTTTAAAGTTCTGTGAAAATTTGCAAGGTGGACATACTCAGGTATCCAAAGAGTTTGCATTACATTTCAGTGGGACAAATACAAAGGTTGGAATGTTAAACATGTCAGTGACACCTGAAACCGTAGCTCTAGTGACTGAAATACCTAGAGGTTAGGAAACTTGGTTTAAGGGTTTTGGATTCAATATGGAGGCATGCAAGATATTTATGAAGCCAAAATATGCGGAGATGGACCTGAACAATGCAGTTCCCAGAAACTGTATTAAGGATAGCTATGCCAAACTACTGTTCAACATCCAAATATATTTCACATGCGAATGCAAGTACCACAAAGTCTACACCTATCATTTAAAATTCCTATTACATTTCACAGGTATGATATCACTGGATTTACCATTTTTCCTTTATAGAAGCATTTCCAAAATGGCTGATAAAGTTCAAGTAAAATCCGAGGGTTGTGAAACATCTCTATTTCACCATGGTTTAATTAAACCGTTGGTTTTGAATGAGGTCCAAAAGATTAGTAGGGCATGGTCTTCTTTTATTTTTATAAGTGGATTTGAAATGGAAGCTCTAACCCCAGCTAAAAACCCTAAGGCAAAGGAAAATCCATCACCATCAGTAGAATCCAGTCACCAAGTAGATATAAGGAAAAGGAGGTTTGTGAAATTGAAGCCAAGGAAACAAGTGAAAGATAAGGTAGAAAGAACACCAGTGATTGTTACAGAAACTCCTTCACCTACAAAACAAGGGTTACAAAGTACCAAGGAAGCTAAACAAATAAAAACAACTCGTAAGAAAATGGTTCAGAGAATTACAAGGAGCCAAGCTGCAACATCAAAACTAAAGACAATAGCTTCAAGATCAAGTGACAGCCTAGGATTAAAGGGAAACTTGGATGACATATTGCATGCAATAGACATAGGATAATCACCTATAGTGCAAGCTGATTTCGTAGGAATAAATGAAGGCAAACAAAAAAAGGTGAAATCAGTAAAGAAGTTGGAGTTTAAGGGCAAAGATGCAGCATTTTGTTTCCAAGCTAGGAAGCCTGTAACTAGACATTCTAAAAGGCTCAAGGAACTTAATGCAGAAGTTGAAGAAACCAATGAAGCAGCTACTATTCTTGAAGAGATAGTTGATCTTTCCTCACCTGTAGCAGAACATGCAGAAAACAGAGTAATCACAGCACAAGAAGAAATGACCAAGTATAAAATCCTGGAGGAGGAGTTAAGATCAGCAAACCATGAGATTGCTAAGTTGAAGAAAAGAGCCAGAAAACATGTCATTGAGAAAACATAATTTAATAGGATGAAATCTGTTTGGGAAGGTCAAATAGTCTCCAAATCAGAAATACCAAGCAGTGAAGAACAATTCTTCACATGGACAGTCCCAACCATTAAGGAGGCAAAGTT
This sequence comes from Pinus albicaulis, assembly GCA_034641835.2. NCBI lineage: Eukaryota > Viridiplantae > Streptophyta > Pinopsida > Pinales > Pinaceae > Pinus > Pinus albicaulis. Next base: position 1,535,823,638 of record CM076570.1, on the reverse strand, counting down.
TGTAAGAGTGATCAACACTCATTTGAGAGCAAGAAACAGAAGGTTAAGAAGACATGTGGAAGATCTGGAGATACAATTGACAAGGTCTCGAGAAAAGTTAAAAAGGCAGTGAAATAGAATGATAAATCCACAGGACAATCTCTGATCAAAATGAAGGTAAATTTTGATGAAGATTATGTTTTCAGGGTCATATTGCTGTGATTTTAAAATAATACCAATACCCTTAAAGTTTAAGTATATCCAAAGTATAAAATTTGAAGATAGTTTTTACAAAACTGCTTACACAATAGTTTCGTAGCGCAGATAGTGCAAATCTGATGAAATGTGCTACGAAACTGCTAAAGCAGTCTTTTATCATATTTTCGTATCAAATTTTGGGGGAATTTTGGTGAATTTTGTTTTGAAATTGCTGGTGGAAGTGTGTTAATGGAAAATTAAGGCTTCCCTAAAGAAAACATATTAAAATCATATTAGAAAGGGAGCTAAACAATGCGCTATGAAAAGCGCTAGGAAACTATGCTGCTTTCGTAGCGCAGCTTTATTCTTACCTTTTTGCATTATTCAAAGTTTAGATTCTGCACAGCTGGAGAATTGAAGACATATGGTGTAATATTTGGCAATAAGAGACATGTAGACATGATTCATTAATGGTCAAAGTGCTCAAAATAGATAATGGAATCAAAGGGCCTAAAAAACAGGGAGACATGTCTCCTAGATTTTAGGAGAACATTATCATCAATAGCATGGCCACATCAAGATAAAGATCATCATCCAAATTCGACTTCATGGGATTTTAGGTGGAAAAATATGTAATAAAGATTAGATAAGGTTTTTAGGAGGATATTAAAGAGTTTTATTCCTATTAGAAATAGGACTTTTCATTAGGATTATAGCTGTCAATTTGTAATAAATAGCATTTTTATGACTAGAAAAGGTGTCAAACTCTATGAGTTTGATGTATCTAGTGGAGAAGAAAGAATCATATTTTGTAAATGTTCTATAAAGAGCATCCGATCGAAATCTAATGGGTTGGAAATTTTTATTAGAAAAGACTGTGTTTTGTATGTAATGGTTTTTTCAACTTAATACAGAGTTTTGTTTAGACAACTCAAGATTCATGAGGAGTTCTTGTCCATTATTGTTCTAATGGCATTCTTCAATATTTATATCTGCAGTTGTGTTTGTTTATGATACTTAGAATTCATTCATAATGCTCTAACTTCCTTCATATACAGACTGACTATGTGTTTCACTGTTCTATATGTTTTACTCCCTGATTTGAACTCCAAATGCCTTGACTTCCATGCTAAATAGACTGTGATGTTTTTGTTGAAGTTATCTTGACTCCATAGCCCAATGAATGTTTGCTAATGTGATTTACAACTAGTTATACCATCTATCTATTTTACCTTAGAGTTAGCCATCTACTTATTTATCAAAAATCATAAAATTTTGAGAGAGCCCTCTCAGGTTGAGAAGGCTAAGCCTCAGCCAAAATATTGGTCTGAAATAGTTACACAATGTTTACTTGATGAGCAGCCCATCAGGCCTGATTTTTTTATAACATCAGAGACAAGATCTGTATGTTCTTGCAGACCTTCAATTGAGTTAATCAAATCAGCGTCAACACAAATATCTACAAGTAGGTTTCCATGTATATCAGAAAGATAATTGTCTTCGCTTTGAAAAAATTCTATATCTTGATCATTTGAAGGTTGTTGAACATGTTCATCAAAATCAAGACAACAAGCTTGTTGTACACTATTTTTGACCTCAACAGATAAATCATGACTCTCTAGAGTTTCTATACAAGCAAACTCAAAATTATGATCTGCACATATTTATTCCTGAATTAAAAACTCAGAAGAGGAAAGGGATGAAGGGTAGTTGGAATATCTTCATATATATCTTGAACGCTTGAATATTGGCAAGACTGCTGCAAATTATCATCAGCTTCGAAACATGAAATATCAATGTCATTCTTTGAATAATTATTCTCAAGTTCGTTGTCATCGAGGGTAGAATACATGATCTTCTCATGGAGGTGAATAGGGTTTTCATTCAAAGCATCCAAGGGTTTATCATCCATAAACTCTTCTTCACCACAAGCAATTTCTAGTTCTTGAATAAATTTCTCAAAGTGATCACAACAACCCTCAATCAAAAGAAAATAAGGATAGGTTTCTCTATACTTCTCAAAAAATATCGAGTGAAAATCCGTGAGAGAATAAATACAAGGAGGCAAGATTTCATACCAAAACCATGCTTATTATTCTAATGTGATCACGAACATCTTCATTAAACAATATTCATGAAAATTAATCTTCATCTTACGCACATGCATATGAAATCTTATTAAATGAACTGTAGCATCATCACATTTTCCATCTCTGAATTTTGGCAGTATGTTTGCCAATATACCTGAGGCATACAATTTGGAAAGCCCAGAACATGATCTCGATGCATAGGAGTATATATTCTCGACTAAGAACTCATCTTAAAAACATTAAAATTCACCAAAAATCTCTTTAAGCTACCGATTTGTGAACACCGGAGTTTGCATGAAAACTCTGAACTTTTGGATTCTTTGACACTGGAGTCGCCAGGTGAAATATGCACAACCTTCTTGTTCTTGACCACAGTTCACCATCAGAAATTAGAGCTAATTTTTTTCGTTCTTTCCCAGGAAATATTTATTTTTCGCTCCTCAAAAACGACCCCAAAAATGTTATCGCTCCCCCTATTTCCCAAGGCTGAGAATTGAACTAAAGGAAGGTAACCACAAACCATTTTCAGGTAGCTAGCCCTACAAAAACTAGAGGGGGTTCTCTCAATTTTACTTTGCATCCAATGAGATGACTGGATATATAATGATTTTACGCAAGTTATGATGCTCAATAGATTAGGGTTTTTTTTCTTCGAAGTTTTTGCTGGATAGGAATGACAGTTAGAGAACTAGGTCTAGGGTTTTAGTGTGATTTCAAAGGTTTAGTTGTAGAGACAAGGATGAGGCCAGGTAAGTAAGATTAGGAACATGCTTAATTTGTCATTGTGTATAGGGTGAACACAGAGAGAGTCAGAATGAGCATTAAAACAAATTCATTCATCAGAAGAGCAGAGACATGTTCATGTAAATATTATTAAAACAAAGCATGTCAAGTGTTATCGCTCTATAATTTATAAGATTGGAAAGACTAAATTATAAAGAACAAAATCAAACCACATTGGACCCTAGGATCTAGCCTTCCTAGTCTCAGAGAGGGATCTCTCTATAAGATTTAGATTTGTTTTAAATTTTCTGATATTAGGCTAGTTAAACTAAATGTGAGAGTTGTTTTTGATTCATTGTTTTTGGTTGGATTTAAGGGATTTTTTTAAACCTTTTCCATTGGGCTATGGAGTCCATACAGGTTGGGTGTATGCACCAATTTTCTAGAGCAAATGAAAGGCATGCTAGTGGTATATACTGGTTTTTTATAATAGAGTGAAATTATGAAATGGAGAAAATCGATTTCAGTAGTGATTTAAAAGAAATTAGGTATTCTTAAACCGGACATCAGAAGAAAACATTAAAATTGTAAAATCAGTAAGAATTAAGGTGCTCTATGGCAAAAAATCTTAATCTAAATTTCTTGTTTTACAATTAGAATTTAAAGGATACGTATGAATAGATGACAGTGGAAAAAATTAAACATGATAAAGGGAAAACATCACCACGATAATACAACACATGAATCTTGCACATTGGTCTTTTTATTGATGCTCCAGCTCCAAAATTACAAATAATCCAATGAAAAGCACTTACAATCTAGGGTCCAACCCCTAATACTAAATAAAATTATATATTTAAACTACTTCCTACTGGCTGTCATATCAAAAGAGGCAATATGCTCATTTATTACAACAATAACTAAATTTTGATAATTGTGACCAATGCATGGACACGTTGTAACAGTTTTTTGACATATGGCTAAAGTCTCCATAAAGCAGTTATTAAGGGTTGTAGTAGTTTGTTGTGTTGTCAATTTGGATGATGTTGTGTTGTACTGATACACTGGGTCTGCTGATTTGGATAATTAGCTGAGCTGGTTATTCTGTCATCATGTTGAGTCATCTTCATTCTTGCAAATCACATAATTCTTCCCAATCCTCTAGACTCGAAATCTTGATCCTAATTAATCTTTTGTATATCTCATCAGTTTCTATGTAGTTCATAAATGTTGGCTTCACCTCAAAGATGTGTTTGATTTCATGTTGTATGAAGATGTCGTTAATGAGAACTTCATAAAAAACCCTCCCTATCATTGTGTTCTTCATATCCACATGTTTGTATGCATCCTTGGAGATGTTAGTGAGATTTTTTACATAATCTGGATTTTCCATAAGTTTGTCATTGATCACAAATAAATAAGGCAATCCTTTCTTGTTCAGAGGTTCCATCCTATTAAAAAATCTTCTCACTCCAATTTGAAGTTGATTACACTTCTCTTCAACCTGTGCAACTAAATTCTTCTTGTTCAAGAATTTTTTAACTTGAAGAATAGTTTTTGTCCCGTCTTCTACTCCTAGGGGTTCCAATTCATAACTGCTTTTTGAAATGAGAAATTTAATAATGTTATTAGTAGTTGCAGGCTTATCATCAAGTTCTTCATTTGCCTTTTCTATTGCAGTACTTACCAGATGAATCAAATCCCTTTGCTAAAAATTTATCTGGATTGATGGCCATATCTCATTCATGGAGTCAATTATATTTTGCCAGATAATTTCTTTCACTCTTCCTACCATGTTCCCAATTGAAGATTCTTAAAGGGACTTCTGCAAACTTTCAGTTAACTTTTTGCTGATATGCAACTCTGTAGCATGTGTTGAATCTTTCCTTTTATCTGATCTTGTAGGTCACTGACTTGATCTTGCAACTTTTTAATTTCTGTTGTCTGTAATGACATGTTTTCCATAGCCTTCGCTAACTTCTCAGTGTATTCTCCTAGTGTACATGTAGTTGTAGAAGTTTATGAATGAATAAAAACAAGAGAGACTGCTTGCAGTGGAATCATGGCCTTGGTTGATCTGCTCAGCTTTTTCAATGATCAGTTGCATCATTTATGCCTTATGTGTCTCATTGGCCTCTATCCTTTGTTAGTGAATGTTCTGTTGTTGGCACCTTGAGTTGCCTCCTCAAAGCAACTATATTTGCATTCTTCTTCTTTTCAAGTGCTTATGCCACTGCCAGGTTTGATGGGTTGTACCCAACTTGCATCACTAAATCCTCTAGGGATTTAATCCTTGTGTCTTTTGCCATGGAGGAAATATTTTCCATCTTCAGCTATGATTATGCATTGGACAATGTAACCTGCAACTTTAAGAGACTCATGGCTATACTAGTTAATGTGGAGGAGATCATTTCTCTTGACTGCTTATGCATCTCCTTTTGGTCTATTGGATGAATATGATTTACATCAAACTCAAAAGAGGTCTTCTAGTAGTCTGCTGCAGTTTTGGGCTGAGGGATTTGTTCTTCTAAGAAGACCATCTTCATTCTTCCCTTTTTAGAGTTGAAAGTTGACATAAGCCTGCTTTGGGAGCTTCTTGTTTGTTTCCAAAACTGATTATAAGTGCTAGTCTTAATTATATCATTCATTCTTTTGATTTCTTTAAATGTATCATATATATCATCCTCCTTTTGGCCTGTAGTGGTAGTAGATGTTGGAGTATGCACATTCTGCTGTTGGAAAGGAACGGTGGCAGAAGATGTTGAGAAAACTGTCTGGCCACTTGTTGGAGAGGAGCCTGGTGAATCTATGATTGTGATAACTGTTTGTTGATCTTTCTCACTTCCTAGGTCAATGTCCATGTGGAATTTGGCTCTCTTCCTTTATTTCATCTTGAACTCCTTGGTGGATGTATTAATATCCATGTCAGATTGGTCATCCATTGTCCATTTGCTCCCTGTTTCCTTCTCTGATTTATTTCCTTTGTCATCTTTTTCTCCTGCAACTTTCCTTTCTTGTGGAGTTGGTGTTTGAATTTCTGAAGTGGAAATGACCTAGTCTTCTACCTCCTGGAGTGTGTTGGCTACCCATTCTTCTTGATTCATGTACTTTTCTATCTCCAATATCTACGTAGGAATGTATGGTGGGATTTATTCGCCACCCTCTTCTTCGAGATGATTCCAATGGGATAATATGACCAAGTTAAGCTATGAGTGAACTTCATCTCTTTTAATATTCTATCTTCCTCCTCCCATGATTCTCAGCTGTTGCAAATGAATGGACGAATTTGTGATTTGATCCTGAATTGAGACTTTTTCTTTGCAGAGACAAAATCCTCATCATTTGCATTTATCATTTGTATGATATATTATAGTAAAAATATTCTCATAGAGAGGTACTTGGGCAGTTTGTATGGGCCAATTCACTACCATAAACTTTGATCTCTGTGTACTTTTGGTATAGGTACCAATCAACTAATTCTAATATCATCTGCGACATCACCTTCTTGATTTCCTCACTAATCCCTAGCTCTGTGGCACTGCTGAGTGCATTTATTGCTGGATGTACAAGTAAGTCTATAAAGCTCTTGTAGGAGTAATTCTTCTGCTCCTTCATCAATAAAGTAGTCCATAAAATCACTGATTGGGGTTGATAATCATCATTTAGCTTCATCATGTCCAACAGAAACCTGCTGGATTGAAAATAGAAAAATGTGTACACTAACACAAAGGTGTATTTGAGAACTTCCTCTGTCTGAAATTTTAGGAACTGGTCATGAATAGCATCAACAAGAAACTAGGCATAGTTGAAAATGATTGTGGGTTTGGCATCTGAGGAAAGAATAGAAAAGAAACCAATCATGGATTCATATTCCCACTGATCAGTGTGATACCCTAATAAATAAGATAAAACAGTAACAATTTGTTGGGTCCTATCATGAAAGATAGATGGGGGATAGGGTGGATTCTTGGTAGGCATTGGGGCATTAGTGGCCATGAAAAACTCTAAGGTTTTAGCCCTGTTGGTAAAATCCAGCTTTTGGTATAACTCTCTAAGGGCCTCATAAGAAAAAGGAATGGTGTTCTAAAAAATGGGGGCTTGCATCATCTTTTGGATAGATTGGGCATCAATAGAAAACAATACTTCTCCTGTTGGATTAACTATAGCTCTCTGGTTGCTTTCATAATAGGATTGACACTTTCTGATAAACTCTGGACATTTATGGGTTTTAGGAAAGATATAAAAAGGAAATTTGGTCTCCCACAGGCCTATATCATCAACTTATTCAAGGAATTTATCCTCGAGCCAGTAGTATACATCGAATAAATCAAAGTCTGACACTGTCTTGTGGATTTTATAATCTCTGTCTGCCAGGGCTATATGATCTAAGTCTACCTGAGGATAGACCATAGTGTTGAATGGTTCCTGGTCTTGCTTAGGAGGCATGTTTTGTCTTATGTAACTTATTTCTCTCTGTTCAGTGAAGAATGGGATGAAAGAATAAGGGAGCAGAGAAAGGGGAATTATTACAGAGCAGCACTGGGGAAGGGGAAATGTGATTGCTATCAGAATTAAAGAGTTTTAAGAAGAACTGTGACCTTAGTTGCAGAGAGTTGATAATTCTCCTTTGATGAACAATGACCTCTCTTCAACAGTGATTTACTGTGTTTTTTCTGCGAATCTAATATCTTCAATCTTTTAAAAACATATGCAAGGTAAACCTTGCTCCCAAGCATGAATTTGAGCTTTAAAATGTGATTGGGGGACCGTTGAGTTGGCATGGGTTCATTAGATAAAAACCTAACCATTTATGGTACAACGGGCTCTTGGCGGGAATGGATGTGATAGGGTGGAGTGGACAGGCAGTTGTGAACGTGGCACAACGACATTTGCAACGGTCGAAATCACAGCGGTTTAGTAAACAGTAGAAATCGCTTTTAAAAGGGGGGTGATGGTGGTGAATGGTATAAGAGGGGTGGGGGGGGGGTGAGAATTACCCCAAGAGTGACACGTTATAGTTTGGCGATATCAAATACCGCCCATTTCAGACACCCCCCCGCCCTGTTATGAAGGTAAATCCTCTCTGCGGATAGAGACAATCCCTCTGGCCCTAGGGTGGGTCTAGTAACAAAAGGAAACGCTAAAGTGTTGCTTCCTAGTTAATGAATGAACAAAAGACATGGTAGATTTACCTACCTTGAATCCAACGTTGTCGATGTTGCGGAAAGAGTAGTGGTCTCTCGCTCCTGCCTCGGCAAGTCACGATCCGTTCGCTATCACACTCAGATACCTGCACATAGGACAAAGAACAAGAATAACATATGACAGAATATTTTCACTCACAACTATTAGCCAGTCAAAGAGGGCTAAACATATCGCATCAAATAAACATCATAACACAATAGTGGAACCAAATAGTAGTCATGTATATTAATGAGTAGAAGGAAGAGTACAACGATGCTTTGACGTCGCAATCTCCTCCAGCGGGGTTCAGAAGAAACGCGTCTCAAATATCGGTCAAGGAATTCAGACTCAAGCTCTCTTAGAAGTCATCGACTCAAGCTCTCTCAACACAATATTTCTTACTCTATCTCCTCTAGCAGCTTAACTATTGTATAATTCTCTTAGTTAAGTTATTCAGCCGTTCAACTAGCTTTTACTAAAGGAGATAGTTTCTTATATAGAGGGAAGAGAGGAGGTTGGGATCCCTACAAAGGTGGGAGGCAGTCCTATCCTCTAGGAGAGTTCCAAGGGAGGTGGAAACTACTAACTAAAGGAAGGATTCAATGGTTGTTTTAGTTCAACCACTCCCAATGACTCATTCCCAAGGTGGTTGGAATGGAACCTTCGCCTCTATTTTTTTTTAAAATTCCATAAACAGCTTGGCGCAGGTGTCTAAATGGCACAGAGCGCCAAGTGGCATGGGCTAAGTGTTGAATTTCCTGGTCGGCGCGAGGATGTAACGGGCTACTCGTGCCAAGGCAAAAATAGGGATTTTGACAGCTCTGCTTAGGGAAATGTCAACAAGAAGAATGTTGTTTTCATCAAAAGAAATGCAAGGATGGTATTTGCAAAGCATGACACTGCGTATTGGTCATAGAAACGGCCCTCCAATGTGCGAGTTGGGGATTGCAGGGACAGTGACAAAATGCTGTGTAACTGATGCTCCCTAAAGTATGAAGTCCGAGAGAGAGTGAGGGGTGAAATGCTTTATGAGAATGCATTCAAACCAAACACCGCTTTCGGAAGACCTGCAATTACAAATACAATTGATATCTGTGATACATGAAACATGTGGCATGGGCGCAGCCATCCATAATAGAATATATAAAAACTGAGATCTGAGGTATGGACACAACGATCCAGCAGGAAGGAACAATAAATAGACTCAGGTATGGTCGCAGCCATCCAGTCAAAAGAGTCATGCAATAGGTCATAATAATCCACAAAAATCTGCAGCCTAGATTTTATCAGAGAAAACCCAAGTTCTTGTGCTCCATCTTGACCCGAACAAGTACAATTTCGAGCATGCGAATATATGAGCTAGTTTAACATGCAGAAAAATCGTCTGATTACCAACCAACGATGAAATTTGTTAAGGTACAATCTACGGAATGTGAAAAATGATTTGACGTCGAACATCCATAGAATCACTCGATCGAAGGCCAGTGATGTGAACCTTGCGTTGAATGCGAAAATCCTGCCATTGAGGCATGCAGGCTCTAAGGTACTAGAAGGGAGTCTCTAGATCAAATTTATGGATAATGAGCTGAAGTCGACAAGAAGTGACCTCATCGAAGGAGGGCCATAATTTTTCCCACATCATCGACACGAGACAGAGGAACATGATGAAAGTGAATCAAGACCAACAGGGAATCAGGGGAAGGTTGACAATTGTAAAGGAAAAATTCTCTTGAACATATCAGTAGCATAACACTAGATTTGGCAGTATTTGACATCAAAGGATTTGAGGTCATGATGACATGGAAAAGAGTAGATGAGAGGTCAAAAGAGATTATCCAAACCCATGGAGGCAAAAATGATGAAATGAGATGTCCCCAACCAGACATGAATGCATACAAGTGCCATGTTCAAGAGCGACATACTGCCAACATAACTAAAACTTGGTTCCATTTTCCCCTACCATTTAAGGCAAGTACCCCAATTATTTTTTAAAACAAGCTTGAAGGGGATAACATATGCTTGCACTATAAATTTTTCCTTTGGACAAATCCAACCTAGTACATTTTACGAGCCCTAGAAAGGAGGAACTCGAAATAGCGTCATGGTGACGAAGTCCGATGTCATCAGGGTTTAACGAGTCTAACAAAGGAAGAACTTGGCATCTTTTCATGTTTAGAGAGTTTGAAAAGAAGGCAGAAAAGAAAACTCCAGCAATCCCTTTTCGTAGGTAGTCTCACAAATCCGAAAAGGTAGAATACTGTGTCTAAGAGAACCTCTTAGTCACGATAGGCTAAGGTATTCCTTTTTCATAAATAATATGTCCCAGGCCAAAAACGGTTTAAACGTATACTAGGTAGATATCGTTTCGCAGCCATTTAACAAGTTCAAAATGATAAGAATCTCGACAATCTTTTCACTTTTAGAGAGTCAGAAAAGAGCTGAAAGGTGACTCCAGTAGTAACTTTTTCATGTTTTTATCGAGTCTGAAAGAGTATAAAATATAACTCGTTACTTCATCATTGTCGCATGAAAAACCTGTTGCTGCACAAGGGACATGTGTAAAACCCATTTCTCTAAAATAATAGAATAAAATAATCAAAAAACATGCCTTAAAACCTAATTAGGGTTGTGAAAAAGTTATAAAATGCCAAAAATGGTAAAAATAATTACTTTTCACTTTTTACCTCTTGTGGAGCAATAGTTACTCATTTTACTGTGCAATCTTGCGGCAACAATAACAGTCAATCTAGCAGATCAATCGCAAATCCGTCAAGTCCAGGTAAGAGCTAAGATCCCTCTCATCATTTTAAGTCATTTCTTGCTTCTTGCAATTGTCAGTTTTGAATTTTGGGGAAAGAAACGTAAAAATTAGGGCTTCGCAGTTGGCGCGGGTTTCGGGCACGGAGTCGCGCCAACTGCCTGATTTTTAACACTAGGGCGTGCCAACGGTACAAAACATTTCTAGCAAAAATTCTCATCAAATACCCCAATTTTTTATAGATTCAAGGGTCAAAATTGATTAATACCACTCATGTGTGTGTGTTTACAGGTAAAAAGAGGAAAAATGGTCATTGAATGAAAAGAATGGGAACATAGTGAAGAAGATGAGCTAGCCATGGAAAATGAGGGAGTCATGGAAGCCCTCAGAAACTGTGGTTTGAAAAAATTGTTCCTAACACCATGTCTCCGAGCCCAACCAGAATTGCTACAGTATCTGATCAGTATATGGGACGAAAATCAAGAGAATTTCATCCTTCGGGATCAAGAACTTGAGATTGATGTCTTTGACGTGTATTTCATCACAAGATTATCACGCAGGGGTGTAGCACCAGTCCTAACCGGCACCCGGCCTTGCATGGGATTAGGTAGGGGGAAAGTTGATATACAAAATATCCCAGATTTGACACTATGCGTGGTACTGCATACCATCACATGGGCTGTGGGATCACAAGCACTGCACAAAGCAACAAAGACACAGTTGCTTCTTGCTGTAGACTGCATGGCACCAACCATCTATAACTAGGCAGAGGCCGTGACCATAAACATGAAGCGCCAACTAACCAAATGCAAGAAGAGCAAACTGAAACAATTTGGTTATGGATCTATTCTGGTATCGTTCTTCTTAGAACGATTACCCATTTTTCAGCGACAGGAGGTTATAGTCTCGACACCACCAACGAGAGAACCACGGATGGCTCGATGGGCAGCTTTGATGCTAAGGGTAGGGGGTGGTCAACAAATGTCCTGGAGATCAGAATTATTTGATTGGCTCCATCGACAGTTGATTGTCGTAGAGGACTGGCCCTACTCCGGCACAGATTTCACTGATGATCCGGACCTCCCACTCCCGGAGGGAGAAGATTGGGATGAAGATTTGGGTGAGATTCATTTAAAGTTTTATGAGTATTATGATTTTTTATATTTATGCATGTTCTAACATTAAATTCATGTAATTTCAGATGTTGGCCCAGAGAGACTTGCCGGCATGTCACCGATAGTGAGGCGAATCCCTCGCAATTTCGACCCTCAAGGCAAGGGCGGCGAGGAATATGAGATAGTGCACAACCTAGAGGGGATCACACGAGGAGTCCCAAATTATGCACATTTTGATGATGTTCCTCGCGCCTACCAAAGACATACCGTAGGGGTGCCCAGCCGAATTCACCGCTTGCTGAGGTGGCTAGTACGAGCCGTGACATGTTATCACAAGCACCATGCTGATTAGACACCTAGGTTTTATTTTATCTGCATATTTGAGACACATGATGTCTCAGGATGTAATAGAGACACACATATATTTTTTTAATTTATGGTGCATATGGTTGCAAACATGCGATATATATACATACATCTATTTCCCTACACAGATCTTTTACATATTATGATGCTTTTACAAATTATGCAAATATCTATCTAATACAATGTTAGCCACTGTATCAGTGAATGTGTTCATTCGTCTAGGAATATGTTGATAGGTAATAAAATCAAAATGTCTTTCCAACAAACAAATATGTAAATACAATCTCATAATGTGCGGATTTCTAACTGAATAATGATTATTGAGTTGTAGCACAATAATCTGTGAATCTAGATTTATAAGCAATGCACGTATGCCGAGGTTAATTGCCTCGGTTAATAGCTCAATGACAACGCTATATTCAGCGACATTTTTTGTAGTTCATCGTAGATAAATACCTTGTAGATCTATCAACTCACCAGCAGGATCATAAATTACCTAAGCTGCCGAAGACAAATTGTTGGTATTGCGAGAGGCACCATCCGTGAAACCGACATAAGGGGTAATAGACATCTGCACAATAAGCAAGACCCAATAAGCAGGAAAACGCTCACAAAGCACACCAAACCAGAAAACATGTACAAAAATTAAAACAACACCTATGTATACCTATTACGCTTGAATGACTCATGCATAATATTTTTTGAGATACAACCCATTTCTGGGTTGTTCAAGAGGATGACCTTCGTAGTCAATTAGCTCATAGGCCCCATTCTGCAACACATGTTTAACGATGTAGGGCCCATGCCACATAGGTTGGAATTTTCCTATCCCCAACTTATCACGAGCTTGGTCATACAAGAGGACGATATCTCCTTCAACAAAAGAACAAAGGGAAACTGACTGATCAAAATGAGCTTTGACCTGCTTTTTCTGTGCTTCGATAACGAGAGCAGCGAAGCGGCAGGTTTCATCTAGCCTTTCTAAATAAAGGAGACGCTCTTCTTCTGGCGAAGTATCCGGCAGTAACTCAACAGCCAACCTGAGCAAAGGTATTTCACATTCAATCGGAAGAGTAGCTTCCAGGCCATAAACCAACTGGAAGGGAGTGAACCTGGTCGCGCTCTTAACTGAGGTTTGATATGCCCAAAGAGCCGAAAATAACATGAGATGCCAATTGGATTTCTGGATCCCAATCGTACATTGAAGCATTTTGATAAGAACTTTGTTCATAGCGTCAACTTGGCCATTGGCTTGAGGGTAGTACGGCGTTGAGCTGTCGTGATGTAGACCCAACTTAGAAGTCAACTCTGCCACCATATAATACCGAAAATGGGAACCATGATCAGTAACGATGGCTTGAGGGACACCAAACCTAGCAATAATATGATTGAAGATGAATTGGGTCGCTATTTTACCGTTGGCGGCAAGTGTAGGCATTGCTTCGGCCCATTTGGTGAAGTAGTCCACGACTACGATAATATAAGCATGCCCCCCGGCCCAGTGAGGGTTACACGTCATAAAATCGATGCCCCATTTCGCAAAGGGACCAATGGTAATGATAGGATGAAGAGAAACGGGTGGTGCACGCAACTTGCATTGATAAATTTGGCAATCATGGCATTTACGAACTGCGACAATATAGTCTTTGAAAATAGAAGGCCAAAAATAACCAGCATGAAGAATCTTCTGTGCAGTAGCATAACCAGACATGTGATCGCCACAGGCGCCACTGTGACAATCATTCAGAGCTTTCTCGGCTTCGTCAAGATTTAAACATCTCCGGAGTATGGAATCAACTCCAATACGATAGAGAGTATCTCCAACTATACGATAAGGTTGTGACTGATGGCGGATATGTCGGCGAGCATCTTTCGTCCACTCAGATATAAAAGATGAAGTTTGGAGATAAAAAATGATATCACCGTACCAAGGATTGAGGGTGCTAATCAGGAAAAGTGAATCGTCTGGAATGGATTCCTCAAAACGAGAATGAGCGGAGTTGGAAGGGAGAGAACAAAGTAAATCAACAAAGACCAATGACTTCTTAGATTTGGCAACAATAAATTCCAAATCAAACTCTTGGAGGTTGACAATACACTTTGAGTATTTTCCCCCCAGCAATTGTCGAGACAATATGTAGGTCATGGGGTTGCATTGAGAAATCACCGTCACTGTATGCAAAAGAATATAATGATGAAAATGTTGAAAAGCTTGAACAACAGCCAACGCTAACTTCTCGACGTGGGCATAATGCATTTCAGGGTCGAGAAGGTTACGAGACAAGTAATAAATAACATGCTCATGACCGTCATCATTGTCTTGTACCAAAACCATGAAAATCGTGCTGAAAATAAAGGGAAAAATCACGATGATAATCTGGAGGGCGCAGGAGAGGAGCATTGACCAACAATGTTTTCAATGCATCAAAAGATTTCTGAGCGATCTCATCCCAGTAAAAAGGAACGCCCTGTTTTAACAATCGTGTGAATCCTTTAGCTACTTTGGCATAGTTAGGTATAAAATGACGAAGAAATTAGCTTTCCCTTGTAAACTCTGCAACTGATGCAATGAGGAAGGAGAGGGGAGATTGATAATAACCTCAACCTTCAGAGGATCCAGGCGAATTCTGTCTTTGGAAACGATAAACCCCAAGAGTCTACCGGAATCAACACAGAAGACACACTTGTGCGGATTTAGTTGAATGTTATAGTGTCTACAACGAAGAACAATCTGACGAAGATGGTCAGGATGGTCTCTACGCTTAGTTGAATGAGCGGGAAGGTCATCTAGATAAGGTTGAACGATGTGACAAATATCATGAAAAGCATAAGACATCGCATGCTGAAATGTGGCTTCAACATTCTTCAAACCAAAGGGAAGCTTCTTATATGCAAAGGTACCCCGAGGAGAGATGACAACAGTCTTGTTTTGATCAGTCGAGAGAATGTTGATCTAATTATAACCTGAAAAACCGTCAATAAGGGAAAAAATCTCACTCCCTTCACAGTCGTCAATGATTTGATCGATGAAAGGAGTAGGATAATTATCCTTAGGACAAGCTCAATTGATATCACGATATGCAACATAGACACGAATAGTGCCCTGTTTGTTGTCTACAGGAAAAATATTAGAAATCCATTCTGTTAAGGGAATTGGATAAATGAAACCAGCTTTAAGAAGCTTTTCCACTTTGGCCTTAATGGCAGCAACTTTCCTAGGATGCACTGGACGAAGACACTGACGAATAGGCTTTGAAATAGGGTAAGCAGGAATTTCATGTACCACAATGCTAGGATCAATGCCGGGAATTTCTTCATAGGACCATGCAAAGACATCAAGGAATTCAATAAAAAGGCTAGTATAGACTTTCACTTCATCAGAAGAACAAGTAACCCCAATATGTATGTTCTCAACGATTCCCGGTTTAATTTAAATGTCGATAGGCATCGTCTGAGTAATGTTACTCAAGTTACATTCCGAAAAATCCTAATAGACTTGAGCAGGCGTTTGAAGTGGAGGAGAAGGAACCTGAGAGGCAAAATGCTCAAGATAGGCAGACATGGCCCCAAGATTTGGTAGAAACGAGGAACGATGATGACCATCATCCCATGGTAGGTCGTCGAGAGACAAGGTTTCCATGATAGCCTCATCGAAAGGAAACACTTAATTCAAAGGATTCGGTGAACCAAAATCACCAAGCCAAGGGGATTGAGAATAGATGTCAAGATTTACGCTCAAAGGAGAAAAATCAGAAGACAGAGTGCTTGATGCAGCAATGAGTTCACAATAATCAATTTCAATAGGACTCAACGGCATCGAATCTTCGAACAAAACGATCTGTTCAGGAGAAGGTATAACCCAAGGGTCATCGGTGCAAGAAATCATGTTGACCTGAACAATATTTGGTGGTGGAAAGGGAAAAATACCCATGAGGATAGGGTCCTTGAAAAGGCCCGGCCCAATGCTCTCGTAGGGAGTAAGAATCTTATCCACATACAGAACGTTGTTCTCGAAAGAGGAAGTGAAGAAAGACAATTGATTGATAGTAATAATCTTTCCTTCGTGTGGGAACTTCAAAAGATGAAAGAGAGTGGACGGAACGCATAGCATGGCGTGAGTCCAACTGTGTCCGAGGAGAAGACTATAATTTAGTTTAGCATCAAAAACTTCAACCTTGACGTTGACTGTCTTCCCTTCCAATGTAATTGGTAAACTAGCGAGAACACCAAGAGGTTTAGATTCCCTTCCATCAAATGCTTTAAGGGCATTCGGTGAAGAAGTGAGAGCTAGAGAACTAATGGCTTTCCAGCAAGCAGATGAAATAACACAGGTGGATTCACCCTCGTCTAAGACAACCCAATGAATATTCAAACCATTAATACCAACTTGAATGATGAACGCAATTTGGTGTGGGAGTCGTGAGACGAAATTCTCTAAATTGAAAGCAAGATAAGTAGTATTGACAGGATCAATCCCACCTATCGCAGATAGTAAAGCTTTATGTTGCGAAGGACAACTTTGAAGTACTTATAACACATACATTGCAGACGACGCTTGAGCCAAATCTTCAACAATACTATAATGCTGAGTAGCACGGGCGTTGGGATTGTACGAAGACTTACGGAGCACACCTTTGGAAGGTGGTCGCACAACAGATTCAGTGTTAGGCCGTTCAATCTCAAGAGGACCAGAAATAAGAGGGGGAGGAGGACCATCAGGGATCTCTTTCCCCACTTCCCGACGTGAACCAGAATAATATTTCGATCGAGTAGCAATAGAAACTGGTGCAGAACCGTTCATCATGAACACTTGCAAACCAGATGGAGCAGAGGACTGAGCGTGCTCTACCATCTGAGTCTGCTGAGGGAAGGGTTCCTTAAGAACGGCTGGAGCTCCTTGGGTGCCTTTGAGAAATCGACTCACTTCAAACCATCAAGGACAGTCCTTGGTGAAGTGCTCATCATCACAAATCAAACAAGGATACTTCGGTTTACGTTGAGAACTATCAGCAGAACGAGGTTTTGGAGAATCCTGTTTCTGGGTATTGGCTTTGGCCTTACGTTTACCCTTCTTCTTACCTTTGGAAGTGTTATCTGTAGGATTTTCCTGAACAACATTCACTTCTACAGGTGTGCCAGAATTCAAATTTGACTGAGAAGCTACATTATTGGAAGAAGTAGACTTCTGCTTCCCAGAGTTAGATGAAGAAGACTTCTGAGAAGTCTGTGATACAGAACCAATAATACCATCAACGGATGGAGTCACTGGCAGTTTAGAGGTTCTAGGTTGAGGAGCATCAGGCAAGATATCGTACAATGTGCCAGACTGAGAATACATGAGATCAAGGTACTGGGCGTAAGCAATGGCTTGTTCCTTGGTTACACATGCCCCCATAGCAATGTCTTTGGCAATTTGATTGACAAAGGAGGTAGTGAACCATTGAGTCAGAAGCTGATCAGGTATCTCAAATTTGATCATGCAACGAAGACGTCGGCACTCATGAATATGATCCGAGATATGAGTAGCTCGGTCCTATTTCAATGAAGTGAGGAGATGCATCTCGGTCTCATAGCGGATCGGTAACTGAACATGTGTAAGGAACGCCATGGCCAAAGAATTGAAATCTTGAAAAAATCCACGAGACAGCTCACCGACACCGACACCACTACCACTTCGAAATGGCACAAGTAAGAGTTTGCTGGAAAAGACGGAGATGAATAGAATCGTCAACCCAAGAATTGGCAAAACACCACAAGTGGTATGTCATAACATGTGTTTGGGGATATTCACTAGGTTTACCCTCAAATTTAGGACAATCACCAGGAATCTTGGTCGAAACCCAAGGCCAATATGGATTATGAAGAATAGGATCATTTGTCAACTTCGACGCATTGGGTAATTCCAACGTAGCAAGAAATGGTAACTGGGTATTGAAATTCATCGAAGGTCTTTGATAAGGACCTGTATGTACATTCCACCCAGTCCGAGCAGGATTTTGTCCCCATATATTATGAGCCGAAGGATTCGGATCATAGGGATTAAAAACAAGATAATTCGGTTGATACTGGGATTAAGGACGAGGATATTAAGTCGAAGCAGACCACTGAGGTCCTTGCTGAGTAGCATAAGGATTTTGCTGCGGAATGTAAGCATGACTCTAAGGTTGCTGATAAACAGGTTGATTTTGAGGGTACGAAATTTTAGGTGCACTGTATACTGGTTGATTTTGAGGGTACGAAATTTGGGGTGCATTATATACCGGTTGATAGGAAACTTGAGGGTAATAAGCACCCTGCGGTTGCACAGGTTGACCTTGCGAAGCAAGTTGAGAAGGCTGCTGAGAAAGATAAACATGTAAAACTGGCTGCGGAAATGAAGAAATTTGTTGGTGGGCAGGTTGCAACGGTTGCTGAGTTGGTTGAACTGGCTGTTGAATTGGTTGTTGAGGGCCATCAGGTTGACTTTGTGGTGAAGGTTGGCCTAATGGTTGAGATGGTCTAGGATGTCCCTGATGACCAGGTTGACCAGGAGAAGGACCATAGGATTTTCCTGGTTGCATAACATTTGGGCCATATTTGGGCCATATTGTACATGTGGCTGTGATTGAGGTGCAACAGGTTGTCCTTATGGTGGATAAAATTGCCCCCCAGGACCAAAAGATGATCCTAGTTGAACCAGAGGTTGACTCAAGAGACTAGAGGGTTGTCCATGTTGGACCAAAGGTTTTCCTTGTAAAGTTTGTGCTTGTGGACTGTATGGTTTTCCCTATGGATCAAAAGCAGGGCCCTGTTGAGCTGAAGGTTGTCCTTGAAAGCCAGAGGATTGCATATGAAAAGTAGGTTCCAAATGAGTAACAAATTGATAAGGATTATAAACGGCCTGATAAGGAATTATAGGAGGCATATAAACTGGATTCCCATGCTCATCATAATGGTGCGGATATACATATATGGGATTACCAACATCATCATAGTGACGGAAGAGAGGATTGGCAGGAGCCTGAGACTACTGAGAACCCTGAGAATTCTGCTGCTGAACAACTAACAGATATTCTTCAAAAGTGAAACCACCAGGAATCACAGGGGTAGTGGAAACTGAACTAGAAGCCACACAGACTGTAGGTTGGACTGGAATAGATGTAACAGTAACTGACAGATCTGACGCCGAAGGTAACGGTACTGACGAAGAGAGGACCGAACTCCGAGGAGGAGTTACCGTGCTAGATTGTGCTATGGATGCAACACCAGACATAATCTAACTTAGAGACCTATAACCAGCCAGAAGTGACACCGAAGGTGGAGAAGATTGGATGGAGGCATAAGAAAGATCTTCACGAAAGAGTTGATATTCTCCTGTGGAAACAGGAATTCCTTCACTGCCAATAGGACTGGAAGAATCCATATCTGAATCTGCCGTAAGATCTTTGAAAAAACTACGGGGACTAGGAGGTACCGCAGCAGCAACAAAAGGGGATCCAGACGTAAGAGGAGGAAATTCCCCTTCGTGCCCAAAACCTGACCAAGCACTTGAAGGAGGCCAATTAAATTCAACTGGTTAAATTCAACTAGTTCGTCAAATGGAGATCGAGTAGCAAGGGGTTGGATAGACGGAAGAATTGGCTGTGAGAACTCGATAGACCTAGTGGATTGAGGGGTTCAAAAGAAGTATCCGAAAGGGATCTACCACTAGGAGGCAGTGAGGACGACGAAATTGGATGTTCCGCCACTTTGACTGTAAATCAGAACAGGAAGGAAAAGAGATAACCAATCAAAGGTACCAAAATCAAGAACCAAGGAAATCAATCAGACCAAGTAACAAACTTTTAATGGGCGTGTAATCGTAGGTGATTAATTTTATAACACTAAAACAAAAATTCACTGTTTCATGTTTTAAGAATCGAGAAACAAGAAAAATATGACTCTAGTCACTTTCAATTTGAAATGAGTGTGAAAGGACAAGTGCTTGATGATCTCTTCTCTTATTTAAAGAGTCACGAAAAGATCAAAATGACTTCTCAGGAATTCTAAGAAAGAGGGTGTACCAGGTTTTCGTGAACTGCCATATACACCTTGGTGATCAAACGACACATAAATGACCAAGGACTTGACATACGTATAGGTAGTCTCCCCGAATGTTGTGTTCGGTGTATCACAATTACAACACGACAGACTCAGCTTCCTATGGATAAAAGGATTGCAACCTAGAGGGGTCTCCCTTTATATACGTGATGGTACGGGGAGGACAAGTTCGTACTAGCGCTGTCTGAAGCTAGAAGGCGAGTGACAACTACTAGGTTTTAAGATTCTAGAACATGTCTCTAGCCTAGACCACTAGGAATGTTTCGTTAGGTTCCAATGTTGCCTTAGGTTAATTGAGTAAATTTTAAAGTTAATCTTGAATTATGTTTCAATTTCTAGGCCCTGTCGAATGTGTAGCTCAAATTCCTAGATGCAAGCTATATGCAAATGAACACCATTTCAATTCAATGAATGCTAGTTATAAGAAGGATAGAAATCTTTCAAACAAGCAAACAAATAAAACATGCGAAGAAACTTCTAATTACCTTAATGCAATCAATCGAAAACGAATTTCTTTCCTAGATTGACAAATGCTAGTTATGTAAAGGAACATTTCATTTTTTGATGCAACAAAAGAATGCAAAGATAGTTTTTTATTTTTGGTTGAATTTTCAATGAAATGAAGCACACATTGTACTAATTCAATGGAAAACAAAATAAAAACTAGTTTGAGTTTTGCGAATGTAACGTTTTGAAATTAAATGACTCAACCAAAGCGAAACAGACACAAAAACATGCAAGCTAATGAAGCAACCTTTCAATCAAGAAACAGAGTTCTCAAAATGACCCAAACAAGCAAATTAATCGATGCTCAAAGTATTGAAGAAGAAGGGCTAATCGAAAAACAAAAAGACCATTCAATCAAAAAAACAAAAGGATCAAGAAAACTGAGTCTAAAAACTCGAAACAAGACTGATAACAATCAAAGAGACTTGTTCTTGAACAGAAGGCTCGGTGTGCAAGAACACCTAGAAACCCAAAGGTCTTAAATGACACCGACAGGAAAACGGACAAATAACTGAGGGAAACAAGTCTACAGTAGTCAACACAGTCTGCAAAGGCTTAAACACAATAAAAAATAACCCAGAAACAAGAAAAAATGACCAAAGTACACATTAGGGAGGTCAAACCAAAACCTATAGGGGTTGGCGTGACTGTAAGGCTATAATTCGTGCCATACAGAGGTTGGCGCGAGTGCTAAAAGAGCAACCTGCACCAATCAGCGCGAATGTTAGACAAAAAATGCCCCAAGCTGGAAACCTATGGGAAAAAGTGGAAACACCTTGACCTAATGATCAGAGGTCAACCTTCACTCTCTAGAGTTGAACAGAGAATGAAAACTCAGAAAAAAAACCAGAAAAAGATAGATAACTAAACCAGTATTTGAAACCGACCCAACAAGATGACACAACAAACTCGCACTGATCCCCAGTGGAGTCACCAATTTGTTATGAAGGTAAATCCTCTCTGCGGACAGAGACGATCCCTATAGCCCTAGGGTGGGTCTAGTAACAAAATGACATGCTAAAGTGTTGCTTCATAGTTAATAAATGAACAAAAAACATGTTAGATTGACCTACCTTGAATCCAATGTTGTCGATGTTGCGGAAAGAGTAGTGGTCTCTCGCTCCTACCTTGGCAAGTCACGATCTGTTCGCTGTCACGCTCAGATACCTACACATAGGACAAAGAACAAGAACAACATATGACAGAATAGTTTCACTCACAACTATTAGCCAGTAAAATAGGGCTAAACATATCGCATCAAATAAACATCATAACACAATAGTGGAACCAAACAGTAGTCATGTATATTAATGAGTATAAGGAAGAGTACAACCGATGCTTTGACGTCGCAATCTCTTCTAGTGGGGTTCAGACGAAACGTGTCTCAACTATCGGTCAGGGAATTTAGACTCAAGCTCTCTTAGAAGTCATCGACTCGAGCTCTCTCAACACAATATTTCTTCCTCTATCTCCTCTAGCAGCTTAGCTATAGTATAATTCTCTTAGTTCAGCTATTCAGTCGTTCAGCTAACTTCTACTAAAAAATATAGTTTCTTATATATAGGAAAGAGAGTAGGTTAGGATCCCTACAAAGGTGGGAGGGAGTCCTATCCTTTAGGAGAGTTCCAAGGGAGGTGGAAACTACTAACTAAAGGAAGGAGTCCATGGTTGTTTCAGTTCAACCACTCCTAATGACTCATCCCCAAGGTGGTTGGAATGGAACCTTTGCCTCTATTTTAAAAAAAATTTCCATAAATAGCTTGGCGCAGGTGTCCAACTGGCACAGAGTGCCAAGTGGCGCGGGCTCAATGTTTAATTTCCTGGTCGGCACGAGGATGTAACGAGCTACTCGTGCCAAGGAAAAAATAGGGATTTTCATAGCTCTGCTTGTTAGGATATTCCGACACATAGAAAATAGTTAAGAATAACTTAGTCTAGTGTAGAAGTTGATAAATTTGTTGTTAACATATTCTCTGCCATTGTCTGATCTTAACTTAAGAATTTGATGTCCATATTGTTTCTCAACAAAGGCCTTAAAGGCCAAGAACATGTTAAGAACTTCACTCTTGAGTTTTAAGAAATATACCCAAGTGCGTCTCGAAAAATCATCGATGAAAGTTAAGAAGTACTTGCAACAGAGAAAGAAACAACAGGAAGTGGACCACATAAATCACTGTGCACAAGCTGCAAAGGGACTGAAGCATGCCAAGAGGCATGTTTGTCAAAACTATCCCGATGATGTTTTCCGAGTACACATCCAGAGCAAACACCATCTCGGAAAGATACCATAGGAAGGCCCGTCACCATATTTTTCTTACATAGAGTTTGAAGATAGTGATAGTTTAAGTGACCAAATCACTCATGCCAAAGTTTTCTCACATCATCATTATGAGCAACAAAAATGGAGGAAAGAGAGGATGACCCAAAGTCGTCAAACTTATAAAACCTTGTGGAATCATCAACAATTCCAGTAGCTAAAATATGTTTAGGGTCTTTGAAGTCCTTGATACAACATCATAGATGAGAATTCTACTATTTTCCCTTCACGTGAATGAGTTATTTGATAAGTAGATACAAGGTTCCATGAGAAGGTAGGAACACATAGTACATCATTAAATGGACCATTACCTAGATGAATGGTTCTAGATCCTACAACACCAAGAGATCTATCATCACCAACATAAATATGTTTGGTGTTATAATCATTTAAAGAATAAAACATGGCTTTATTTTTGGCCATGTGGTAAGAAGCTCCGTAATCAATGAGCCACTAATGAGAAGGAGAAGAGAAGGTACATTTAATGCATAACCAGATCTTGATGCTTGACAGCCACAAGCAGAAAGTGCCATGCCTAAAGATGAAGGTGAAGGGTGCTCCAAATTGATATTGTGCTTCTTCATTCCTGTTTCTAAGGCTTCCATATTCTTAAATCATTTGTACTCTATATGGCCATCCCGATTGAAAAAGTTGCAATGTCTATCTGTCTTCTTCCCTTTGTTTTGATTTTCCTTATTATTTTGGTGATTTGATTTTTTAGTTTGCAGCTGAAATTGCTTAGGGCTCTTGTTTGGTTTAGGACCATATTTTTTAGGATACTGCTTCTTGGGATTCTTTTGATATGGTTTTTGTTGGGCTGCTAAGGCTTTCTTAGAAGCATTTCCAGCAGTGATAAGACCAAGGTGTAAAATTTTTTCTTGTTCTCTTATCAAAGAATCACAAAAAGCATCAAAAGAGGGATTCTTGTAGGTGGTTCTTGAAGAAATGATGGCTTCTCTGGTGGAATGGAAGGTGGAAACAAATACAGAGTATGCAGGACCAAGCTTATCAAGAATGTAATATATGAGGCTACCATCGTCCTTTTTGATCTTACAACCTTCTAAAAGAATTCTAAGGGTCTTAAATTTGGACAAAAAATCTTCAATGGAGGAGAAATTATTGGGTTCCAAAGTAAGCAACTCATTTTCAAGTTGGTGGGCACAGATTTGATTTTGAATGCCAAAAACAATTTTTAGCTTTTCCAAGGCCTCATTAGGGGTGTCAATGTCAAGGATATGAAATCGAAGATCTTGAGCAATGGACATTCCTATCAACCCTCATGCTTGATCTTGTTTATTTTCCCATTTAGCAGCTTTATCATCATCAGAAGGTTTAGTTTCTTGTCCTATGGCTATTCTATAAAGCCCTTTACTTCTAAGTATATCTACCATGTGAGGTAGCCATTGGAAATAATTGGTGCTGTTAAGAATAACAAGGCATGCACTTTCCATTTAAAAAAAAAAAACTGAAGCTGAGAAAAGCTGAAACTAACTGCTCCAATGGAAAGATCTCGAAAAATTAGGACGTTTCAAAAAAACAGCTCGAAAAACGGCTTCAAGATGAAGAAGTTATGCCTTTTGAAAAAACCTAGTTGTAGATGCCGAATAGTTACGAGAATGGGATGAAATGCGGCTTTTTTAAAAAAAAATTCCACCCCTTTGAACAAAAACGTTTTACAAAAGAAGCTTGAGAAGGAGACTTGAACCCAAGACCTCTATTCTCATATACTAACCCCTCACCAAGTGAGATAGTAAAAGGATCATGTTATTTTAGAAAGGAGGAAGGGGGAATTATTATTCTTCTTCTTCTTCTTCTTCTTCTTCGGTGTGCGTGCCTTTTCCTGCACAAAAAACACAAAAAATGAGAAAAAAAATGAAATGCAAAGCCCTATGGCAGAATATTAGATTCTCGGTTAGCCTTACAGGCAATTATCACTTTTTTCACTATTTCTAATTTTCCAAGATCGCACAAAGAAATGGGGAAAGAGCATACGTAGCAAAAAAATCCCTTTTTCCTGTTTCTGATTTGCCGAGATTGCACGAAGCGCACAACAAAGAGCATACATATAGAAGAGGGTATAGATCCAGCAAATAAATAAAACCTTAATACAGAAAAAAAAACCGAAATAAGTAGAACTAGTAACAAATATAATTGCAAAATAGATGCTTTATACCTCTAGATCTAAACTGACATAACTTGGGCAGCCGGAAACCTTTTCGCATGAAATGAAAGGCGTTCCTCACTATAACAGATGCTCCAGACACAACCGAGTAGTTATCCAAGCCCAAAAATGTTCAAAAATAGTAGATCTACAAAACAGAATTCGCATGCAATTAAATCAGCTTCGAATTTTGATCAACAATGAACGCGGCCCTCAAAATAGCTCTGATACCATGTAGAGGTTTACCGTTACACCAAAACTCGCAAGCGTTGGTGAACTACCAAACCAGTAACTAGGATCCCTAGTGTAATATTCCAAAATTTGCAAGCAACAAATTGGAATATTAATTTTTGCAGATTTCATAGAGGAGGAGAATAAATGGGTAGGGAGACCCATTCCTAATAAAAAACTTAATAAAATCCCTCATACTAATAAAAGGGATCACCCTTGGAACCGGTTTACACACCCTCATGTGTGAACAAGATTATTTGCAAGAGGTTTAGGTCAAGATTGACCAAGTTTGACTACGCAATAGAAGAAGGAGAAGCTTGTTTAGAAAGGCAGCGTAGTTCACATGGGAGAGAGATAACTTGGTGGAGAAAACCCTAAGGTGTGGGGTCCATGGTAAGGAGGCTTTCACTTGTATAAGAGAAGGGTATGGCAGCCATTTTTGCTTATGTTGAGTATTATTCATCTCATTGTCTATTCAGACAAGAGAGCATTCTTTGCTGTTCAGCAAGAATTGCCGGAGGAATTCCTGTTTAGGATTCCTTCGCCTTCTTGAGAGGCCTCTTGAAGGTTGTTCTTCATTCTCCACATCTCATGGCTCAAGGCCAAAGCTACTATCTCCAGTGACAACATCATTCTTGTTCAGGAGTGTTGTTGCATTGAAGAGATTTGCAGTGGAGGACATCTACACCACTTCCAAAGCTGATTTTCAGAGGAAGGGAGTCCTTATTCCTTTGGGACTTAGTGAGGAAGATTTCAAAGCATCATTGCAAATTTGGCATCAAGGCCATCTCAGTCCCTTACCCCTACAACGCATTTCACCTAGTGACTGCGTTATTTTCTTGAGAGCATTTGTAGTAGGGCTCTTGTAGAGTATTGGAGGGAGAGATCTTTAGTGAAGGGATCAGCCTTTCACTCAAAAGATCCATTGGAGGAGGCACATTCAGTTTGAGCATCAGATTCAGCCATCTCCATCCAGTTCTATTTCTGAGTTACTACAGCTACCCAGCTACTCCGACATTTTGCAGATTATATGTTCTATGATCAATCCTCCCAGGATTGTTAGGACGCAGCCTTTGGGAGTTGATATCTTCACTCCTAATGTTATTTTGTACCATATCATTGTATATCTATGCATTTGGCATTTGTAGCAGGCAGTTTCTCTTTAAAACTACATTGTCATAGCTAGGGCTTATATGTGCAACATAGTTCTTTCATGATTTATGTACTCTTCTCTTGAGGTTTGGCATTGTACATCTTGAGTATTATTTCCCTCAAGATTTTGTATACATATGTTGCTGCTGTTATTATGATGATATCGCTATGGATTCCTCTCACATTTTATGAGTATGTGTCACTACTATTGGTCTATTGGTGTATTTGTTTATTGTTGTAGCTCTATCTTGAGGCATTCTCAATAGAGTAGCTAGTTCCTAATAGGAAATCTCACATAGCTATAGATAGAGTCTGTGAAGGGCCAGGTAGCCTCTGGATCTCACCCTCTCTTTAGAGGTGACATATCTGGAAAATGCCCCCACAGTCTATCTCTGGAATAGACTTGTGAAATTTCTGAAAAATGATTATCTAAGATATTCCCAACATTGCAGAAATTTCCCCATTTGGGATATTACACCCAGGGTGGGAATTACAGATTCCATAGAGGTGTGGTGATTTATCCAACACTGCTTATGGAAATGTCAACAAGAAGAATGTTGTTTTCATTAAAAGGGATGCAAGGATGGTATTTGCAAAGCATGACACTTTGTATTGGTCACAGAAACGACCCTCCAATGTGCGATTTGGGGATTGCAGGGATAGTGACAAAATGTTGTGTAACACCCCTCCCCCCCCCGATTTATCCAACACTGCTTAGGGAAATGTCAACAAGAAGAATGTTGTTTTCATTAAAAGGGATGCAAGGATGGTATTTGCAAAGCATGACACTTTGTATTGGTCACAGAAACGACCCTCCAATGTGCGATTTGGGGATTGCAGGGATAGTGACAAAATGTTGTGTAACACCCCCCCCCCCCATTGTTAAAGTTAGGAGGCTAAGGGGGGGCTGAAAGGAATTATGGAGCGTCGAATGTGGATTAATGTGTGCAGATGACGGAGAGGTGGAGGACAATTAGTGCAGATGGGATGTGTGATGTGATGGTGGGTGTTATCACTGGAAAATCGAACAAGAAAAGATGACATTATTAAATGTCAGGCAGAAGGATTTACAGAGCTGAGGAACATTAGAGAATATGAAGAATTTCAAAAACCTCTAAGGTCCAGAAGAAAAATCAAATTGTGCACTCAAGACCATAGCAGAATGCACCTTCGCATGCATTTTTCTTTGATAGGTGTGCCTTTGCACGGCTTTCCCTCAAAATTCTGCACGGACCTGAGAGTGGCGGAAGTCACTTTCCGAGACCACAACGAAAACTCCAGGAAATTGATCCCACACTTGAGGCCGCCTAAGGACAGCCGCCTAAGCCTCCTTAGGACCTCAAGGGAGCACAAAATGGAATAATGTGGCACACAATGGTATCATCCTGCTCTCTTGGGTCACCATCCATCAATGTACTAAGAGAGGGAAGGAGAGTTTGAAGTATCCTATAAAAGGCCACCAAGAGATGAATAAATTGAGAAAACATTGTTATGCTGGTCAAAATTGCTTGAAGCAATCCAGCAGTGTCTGATCCGAAACAGAGATAGACGGGATTCATTTGTTGGCCATCCAACAACTCCAATCCTTCGGAGTAGAGAGAGGGAATTTGTGCGAAGGTAGCTCGGAGGTAAAGACATCCTTGCATTGGGTCTTAGAAATCCATAGTTCTAAGGGCCCCTTGGCAAGTGGGTAAACATTTCATCCTTTATTCCCAATAGTACTCAATAAGAAGGGACATAAGCACCACTGTTCATATTATTGTGTTGTTTGAATCTATAAGAGATTTTTCATTATTTATTTTATTTTAGTTTATTTTTTCTCTCTATATATGAATGTTATTTCCTTATCTAGTATGTTTTATGTTTTGGCATGTTCACTAACTTGCTGACTCCCTTGATTATCTGCCTGTGACCATGAACTTAAGAGGAAACAACCACTCCTATTAAGAAAGTGTGGATTGGTACACTCATGCACCAAATACGTAAACACATGATTGGTGAATCCACTGATTTTACTTCCTAGTTAATGTGGTTATGCCTTTTGTAGAGACCTATTTATTTGCTTTGGTGTTTGGCTTGAAATTCCCCTTTTCTCTTCTTCTTTGCCTGTTCACCCTCAATGAGAGGCAGAAGATCAGAAGCTCCAAAAATTTATTGCAGGAAAATCATGCGGCTTTTTCACGGACAGACGTGCCCAAATGCGCGCGTTCAGTAGTGACCTACGCGCAAACTTCGCGCTTGTGTGAGCCTTTTGTGCGCGGAAACCAGAGGCAAAAATTTATGCTATTTTTCTTCATTTCCTCTTCTAAAGTGACTAGAAGCCCATAAGAAATCTACTAGCATTGTGTGAGGTGTCCCATGACTTGTTAAAACTCACTCTTGGCTACATTTCAGTACTTTAGGTGTTAGTTTTAAAATTTCAAGTTTATTTTCACAAAGTGAACACATAGTTTAAGTAGGGGGCAATTAACTTGCATTATGAAATAATTTATTTTTTGTGAATTTAGACACCAGAATACACATAGGTAATTAGCCAAAGTAAGTGGCCCTAGTCCACACATGCTTAGCTAATTATTTTTCATTTTCCTAGTTTAAAGTCATTAATTTTAGTTCAATTTTTTGCACTAGGATTCAGGACTAGGACCTAATTATCCTTATAGAGCAAGTAATATCTGCTGCCTTTGCACCCTTGGGTAATCATAGGAAAACATATAAACACTCTCTGTTGATAATTTACCATCTCCCTATAGTTGATCATTTATATTAACTAGGCAACATTGTAAGCGACCCTTATCCACACATGTTTTGCTTTTGAACAAGGTACAACCAAATGTAGTTTAATAGGGGATTTTGAAAAAGATCATCGCATCTCCACACATTGTTAAAACTATGTGATTGTTCACCTCTTGCTCACACATGTTCACAACTTAAGTGAATCAAAGCCACCTAAAACTAACTTAAATAAACTCATTAAAATCTCCCCACAGGAGCCACAAGAGTATTTATAGTTTAAGTTAGGACCAAGGGGTAGGCATCCAATAAGTCACCTTGATCAGTTTACATCTTAAAACATAGAATTTGAATTTTTAGGGAAATTTTAAATTCGCTTATCTGCCTACGACAAAGAAAACTCGAGCACCACCGAGACCTATTTCAGAGGGGGTTAAGCTTAGGCCCAATGCGTGCGGTATTATTCGGGGCTACCTAACCTATCTAATACTCAATACCGGTAGCTGAATTACCAAGAAGCTCAAGACTCGAACGCTCACATGGGACGATGGTACTTAGTGGCCAAAACTAGGGCATCCTTCCTTATAGGTGACAGTGCAGGCAGCACTAGATCCTCTACCCTTACCTTTGTTGATTTTCTTTGGTTGACTAGGGGCATCGCTAGTTCTTTTGAGATGTTGTGCTAGAATTCACAAGGTATCTTCTCATGACCCAGTTAAATTTGAGTGTGTGAGGATGATTAGGTATTCTAGGGTTTGAGTATCATACGCAAAAACAACAAAAGCCATAATTTTTTATTGACTGGTCAAATAGGATTAATCTAAAGGGAAAATTTATCTTTCATTTTCATTTTGTTTTATGTATGCGATCGGATTTTTTCTTTTATTATATCTCTATCCTCTCAAATATTTCCAAAACCATACCTAGTCGAGGTCAGAACGGAGCCAATGGGACCTCGTCAATCTAGACATCTTTTGGACCTCCTCCCATCACCAGGAGGGGTTCCAGGTCTTTCGCCATTTAGGCATTAAAGACGGAATACTGCCACCCTTATTGGTTCATCCTGTATTGGGGAATCATTAGTTGGGAACCCTCGTCGATCACCCAATGCCACACCAGTGGACACCCCCATAGGGTTGCAACATTCCACTCCTCCCACAACCTCTAGGGGGTAGAGGAGCGCTACCTATTCAGGAAGTCAGGTGAATTCAAAACCGGGTATGTCGCAGACAAAGCCTATACCTAACCATAATACTGTTTCTTCAGAGTGTGCAATGGCTACCAATTCGCAGTCACCTTTCTTAGCTTCGTTAAACTTGCCAGATTTAACCAAGCTAACAAACGACCCTATTGCACACAACCCTATGTGGCCACCCATTCCCATGAAGCTCCCTTTGGACATTCTAAAGTTTGAAGGGAAGCAAGCAGAAGATCCCGGAAATAATGTTATGACTTTCTACCTGTGGTGTTCATTGAACAACATCATTGACAATACTATTTGACTAAGACTATTTCAACACACGCTAACCACAATAGCCGCAAAATGGTATGTGGAGCAACCATATGCTACACATGGAACATTTAGCACCCTCGCTACTGTGTTCCTGCCCTATTTTTAGCTACCCATCCACCACGATTCCGGAATGGAATTACTAACCCACTTTAGGCAGACACTCACCGTTCATATCTCAGACCACATCCATGAAGGGCGGCGACATCATAGTTTGTGTAAATCAAAACTCGACGTTCGATTTTTGTTAGACCTGTTCCTGAAAACTCTCCTCATAGAGATTTCAAAGGATGTGGCAACACAAAAGCCCATATCCTAGAGGACGCCATCTGCAAGGCCCAAAAGCTCGAGCTAATCTATATGCAGTCAGGATATATATACAATATGCTGCCTAATGCCCCGTGCCTTCAAACTTACAAATAATTTCCAGGCGCATCGAACTCTGCAGATAGTTTGATTAGGTCATTGACCCAAAATCACCTAAGCAACAACGCTCAATACCTTAGTTATGCATATGATTCTACCCATAACATACTGCAACCCACCTATCAAAGTCATCACGCACCTTCGTAAAACATAACTAATAGGGCATCATCGTACCACGATCAGCAAGGAGGTCCATATCCTCCAGCTCAGGGGACCCAGTACACAGCTATACATGCTGACGGAAGAGCTCCCCCCGAGAATCCACTCATAAACCATGGACAAGGATTGCAATACGCCTAGTCCCTGACACAAAACCCACCCATGCAGAACAATTCATAGGTCAACTTTGTGCAACCTTCCCAACCTCAACCGTGGCAACCGTAGAATTCGGAGAATCCTAATGCGGAAAACAAAGAAGGAAAAAACAAGCCCAAAGGAAATCCTGGACAGGGGGGCAATAATCAACAACACCTTCCGCGATCTCAGGCTGGAGGCAACTCCAACCGAGATCAAAACTAGGAGCCAAGCAACACCCAAGGGCAAAACAAGAGGATGAATCTTTGGACAAACCACTTTTGTTCTATCTATGGTGTGTATGACCATTACACTCACTACTGTCCCGACCTCCCTGAGCTGAAGAAGCTGCAAGGTAACCATGGGAGAGGGGGATCCTCACAGCAAATAACAGTCATGCAGGAGCCTTTCCCCCATCAAGGGAAAGCTAGCACCCAACAACATCAAACAATTCTCGACGATTCCAAAAAAAATAGCCATGAAATCTACATGACTAGCAAAGAAATTTTTTTTCAGACATGGAACCGAAATTATGATACCCCACCAGACACCAATTTGTCAAGGGCTAGTACAAGCGCACCAACAACACCTTTGATCATATCAAAGATGCCTATTCAGCCTTTGCCAAATATGGCTAAGAGACCAACTAGGTGGGCAGGAAACCATTCACTATAGCATTGACGATGATTTAGCCCAATCTCCCGCCACCATGTTAGCTTTGGAGGTATTACAATCATGCCCAAAGAAAAGGAAAACCTTACTTTTCGCATTAGGTGCCATCGATCCTTCCGATTCATGCCTAATGGATTTCGATTTAGATAAAGCCACCCCTAGGCTTCCTTTGATGGTCGCCTTCCAGATACCGGTGTCAGTTCATAACATCAGCATTCACTGATGTATCATTGACGAAGGTGCATCCACATGCATCATGTCCAAGAACATCTGGCATAAGTTAGGATCTCCCAAACTAAAGCCATCATACATCATGCTTAAAGCATATGACGGACGCCCTTCAGCTCCCATCGGCCTCTACCGAAACGTCCCAGGCTACTTGCCCGACAAGAAGATCCTTATAGACATTAAAGTCTTGGATGCTCAACTGGATTAAAATATACTCCTTGGCTGGAGTTATATGTATGCCATGTCAGCCATAGCCTCCTCCGTCTTCCGAACTATGATGTTCCCCCATGAGGATCACATCATTACTATCGACTAATTGACATACAATGAAAAGAGACCCCTAACATATATTGATATCATTCTACCCTACGTAGACATAGCTGCCGATATGCTTACGGAGTACCAAGAATATGGCCCGGCCAGTTCAAATCGTCGTCCATCCTAGGGTCATTCCTAGGAGATCCCCCTATTATACATGAGTCATCACTTGATGTCACAGAGGCTCCGGTGTGCATGATGTCCTCATCAAGCACTGAAGCCATTCAAGACATGGAGACGAGCAGTAATGACACTGATTCCTTGGCCACGGTAGCCTCTCTAGCCTACATCGTCTCCCAAACTCATTTTCCCTACCCCCTAGCTAGTTTTGTATCCCAACAGGTCTTAGCCATTGTGGTGTTACCAAATGTATCTTTTGAAATCCCAGTTTGGTACCTGGTTCCACCTACTAGGATGGGAGCCATGCACATCACCTCTATAGGGTTAATTCCCCTTAGTCCTGAGGAAGCCCCACCCGTTCAGGATATTGTCACAAACATCCTTGCGTAGGCAATTCCTACTGCAAAACCGATGATTACGACCAAGAACACATATAAAAGAGGAAATAAGGTAGAAAATCCCACCACACAATGGGAATCACCACCCTGCGCCATATGCGACGTAGTAGGCCACCCTACCCACATCTGCCCAGAGCTAAATGAATTAAAACTACTCCTTAGCTATGTGGTTGACATCGCGACAACAAGTCCCTGTAAAAAGGAACTTGCCACCAAAAATCAAGGTAAGGCATTGCGTACCAACCAGGCATGCGCTATTTTTGGCATTTATGGGCATTACACCTTTCGTTGCCGAGAAATTCTATGATATAGGGACGCCTTACACGCCATCGAGTAATCCTATCAAGAGGAATCCTCCATCCAATCAACTGAAGATGAACCTTACACCATTTTATACCTATAGGAGGAACGGCAGTCACTTGAAAGACTCCCAGCCATTCCCCTCCCCCTATCAAGCGCTATGTACTTTGTGATGAACATGATCATTTCATCACTAATTACCTAGCCCTGGAAATGTTTCAGCGATGGTATCCAGTCCATGTAGTATACCGCACTGACTGATACACCCAGTATTCATGTGAAATCTATGGTGGAAATCATCCTTTATGCCATTTTCACTATATCTCTAGATTCTGTGTAGCGCTACCGAGTATGCGTTCAACCATAGTTCACATCTCCCGAGAAGATGGCTCGGATTCTGAATCCATGAACAACTCGACAACTCAAGAAGATTTGACGAGTAGATCCATCCTCTTCCTGTCAGCTAAAAAGCGGTCAATCGGGGAAACCCTAGTCACCCCCCACCACCCTCTGCAAAGAAGACCAACATGTGCGTTATGTAACACGCCCAATCATGTGGTCTCCACTTTCCCTAACTTGGAAGCGCTATGCCGTTGGTACCCAGTCACACCATCAAACGAGCAGGACATAAACCCCATTTCTAGAATTTTTTGCTTAGTATATTAGGGCAATCACCATGAGTAGCGTTGTACCTATATCCTTCTAATACGTCCTCTAATTGACATGATACATATATTAGAGGCAAAATGCCGTGACCTTATCAATCTGAAACCTAACAACCAACATGGAAGGCAAAATGCCCCCAGGTAGTCTACTCCATACCCATGTCAGCATAATGGGCAAGTTAGGAAGGCGTGGCAACCAAGCACGACCTAGGTTCAACTTAGGATAACATGCAAACTATGCGACCTGATGGGCCATAGGGTCAATCAATGAAAATAATTAAAGAACCTTGCAAACAATTTTCACATAGTCTCTTACCTTCCAAAAATACACCTCTCTAACCAAGAGAAAATTACGCACAACTATTGCCGGATTTTCTCACACTTTGATCATACAATTTAATGTGATCATCTCCCAAAACTTAGAGCTGCAAGAGTGGTGATAAGTCTACACTCCCCAAGAGAGCTAGACATACCCAAGCCAAAAACTCATAAATGGAAGCAGAGAACCTCCTCCTGTACGTCTGATCCCTTCTGAGCGTCCACTTCTGGGACGAAGAGTAGTGTTGATTCCCACACAATCTACTCAATTGGCACATTGGTACCGTGCACCATTTGCACCGGCCATAACCACGAACCAGAGGCATCCCCACTAATGGAAACATTCAGGTACCTCTATACCAGGCACAACTTCCATCCCCCAAAAAGTGCCCATCCTAATGAGGTATCTAGCTTTGCGCTCACACAAGCTCCCATCATAGAAATTTTTCCCCCACCGAACGCTGATGACACGATACACCATATATGATTCATATCATCATGTATCTGAAGTATAACTCAGGTTGTCCTCTCATCTTCCCTAGGTGTTGAGTCAGCTGTAGCTATGAGAGTAGTTGTACCTACAACAGTGCAGACCTAATCTGTCTGCACTCTGTTGACCGCGTCTGGTTCCACCACATTGACGATGGTATCCTTCTCGTGTATGTCAACCAACTTAGTTCGTACCAAACCTTTCCTGCACAACCATGCACAGAACCAATCCCCCTTAGAATCCCTATTTCACTCATACAAGGACATCATGGAGGCCATGACGAAGCTGGATTTTCCATGGGATGCAATGAATCACCGCTCACTTTTTCTCTCAGGAAAAGTGTTTACTCTTGAAAAGACATAAGAACAAGAGATTTATGTGATTGAGTCAAGATTTCCTCCCCTCAGGGAAAGTCTATTGGTTCAGGAACCCCATCCCGGTGCCCAATGCATTCGAGGAAGGAAACATGTCAAACATTTCACCTACCGTCAAGGTGAACATATCAAAAATTCATGGAAAGGTCGAAATCTCATTGGGGGTAGCATGTTCACCAGAAGAAATAACCTCTTATACCCAATTCCTACAAGAGTATAGAGATATCTTCATGTGGGACTACTTATAAATTCCTAGGCTTAGTCCCACTATCTTAGAGCACCATATTGACACCTGGCCTGATGTACCTCCAATACACCAGAAACAACATCAACTACACCCATCAAAGACAGAATCAATAAAACAAAAAATCGACATGCTTCACAAAGCCGGGTTTATCTACCCCATTTCTTACACATCTTGGGTTTCCAACCCTGTTCCTGTCATGAAACAATAGGGAACCATACCCGTTTGCACTGATTTTCACGATTTGAACAAAGAATGTCCCAAGGACAATTACCCTAACCCATTCATCGACCAAGTGATCGATGCTTGTGCGGATCACGAGGCCTTATCCTTCATGGATGGATTCTATGGGTACAATCAAATTCAAATTCATCAAACTGACCGGTGCAAAACTGCGTTCACTACCCGCTGGGGCTAATTCACATACAAGGTAATGCCATTTGGCCTGAAAAACACATGAGCCACCTCCCAGGGAGCCATGAATTACATCTTTCATGACTTGGCACACATTATCCTTGCCTACTTGGATGACCTAACCGTCTGATCCAAGAAGCACTCAGACCATCTTGAGGATCTGCGACTGGTATTCCAACGATGTCGGAAATACAGCCTACACTTGAACCCCCTCAAGTGCATCTTTTACATCACAACAGGAAGACTTGTAGGTTTTATCGTGTCCCAGCAAGGAATTCGAGTGGACCCCCTCTAGGTCCAAGCCATCAAAGAGGTACATCCACCTCGAACCCTCAGGCAACTACAAGGATTGTAGGGGAAGGCCAATTTTATGAGACGTTTCTTCCCGGATTATGCCACTTGCGCTCAAGGGTTCTTATGCCTCCTTCACCAGCAAATCCCATTCAAATGGGATGATCACACCCAACAAGCGTTCGACGCACTGAAAGACACATTGTCTTCAACACCACTGATTAGTCCCCCAGATTATAGCAACGATTACATCATGTATCTATCAGCATCCGAGACCACTTTGGCCGGAGTATTGATCCAGGAGGGCCTAGATGGGAAGGAGCACGTACTCTACTATGTCAGCAAAACCCTATCAGGCCTGGAATTAAGATATGAACTTGAAGAAGAGACTACCTTAGAGCTGATACATGTAGTCCAAAAGCTTCACCATTAAATCATCTTAAATACCACAACGCTCGTCACGGATATCAACCCCATCAAATATCTGCTCATGCTCTGCCTAATGAACCACAAGTACACCCGCTAGATATTCATCCTATAAGAATACGACTTACAGTTTCACTCCCCCAAGAGAAAAAAGGCACTAATCTTAGTAGAGTTCATTACGAACCTCCCAAGTGATAATAAAGGATCAACATTAAACATTTCGCTACTAGACGAACATCTCTTCTCAGTAGCAACCAACGACCCTTGGTACGGAGATATCCTCATCTTCTTACGAACCCAAAAGTTTAGACCCCATCTTACTCGAGACAACCATCGATGCATTCGCCATTAGGCCCTCCGATACCTCCTTATAGGAGATGTCTTATACCGACAGGGTATCGACACCATTTTACATCGATGCCTTACTCACGACCAAGTGGAGAAAGCCCTTTATGAATGCCACAACGGAGCTTACGGTGGCCACCTCTTCGGAATGGCCACCGCCCAAAAATGCCTACGAGTAGAATATTTTTGGCCCAATTTGTTTCGTGACTGCATTACAATAGTCAAGAAGTTCGAGCGATGTTAGCGCTTTGTGCATAAAGCTAGATCCCCTCCAGCTCCCCTGCACCCTGTCATTGTCGTTGGTCCCTTTTGCAAATGGGGGGTCGACTTCATGACTTGCAACCCTATTTCGTCGGGAAATCACAAATACATCATCGTGGTTGTCGATTATTTCACCAAGTGGGTAGAGGCTATGCCCACATATGACAACACCACAGAAACCGCCGCATGATTTATGTTTAATCATGTCATTGCCTGGTTCGACATTCCCAAGGAGTTAGTCTCTGACCATGGGAAACACTTAAAAAACAAAGTTTTCCAAGAGTTGTCTCACCATTTCGAATTCACCCATGAATTCGCATCACCATACTACCCCCAATCCAATGGATAGGTAGAAGTTGTGAATAAAGTCCTCAAAACTATGTTACATTGCATGGTGAATAACCATAAAACCAACTGGCACCACATGATTTTCTCCACCCTGTGGGCATACCGCACGTTCGTGAAAACATCCACTAGTTTCACCCCCTTCCACTTGGTATACGGAGTCAAAGCCGTGATTCCCATAGAACATGAGATCCCGAATTTACATGCTGCCATCGAACTTCTTGATGATACCCAGCCTCTAGAACAACATTTAGTACAAGTAGAGTTCGTCTACAAAAGCCGAAGGCAGTCGCTGCAACACAATGAGGCCCACAAGAAACGGGGAAAAGCATCATTTGACCACCACGTCAACCTCCATTCATTCACCGAGGGAGAGTTAGTCCTCTGCTATGATGTCGCAAAAGAAGCCCCAGGGCCAGGGAAGTTTGAAACTTTGTGGAAAGGACCCTACGTCATAAACATTATCTCCTCAAGGGGGCATACATCTTGACAGAGCTGGATGGAACATGCCTCAACAACCCCGTCAACGGTCTTTACCTCAAGAAGTTCTACCCATAAGGACCAAGAGGGCCCACCCCTAGAGTCAAAGCACACAGACCAAAAAATTTAAATTTTTGACTGAAAGACTTGTCACTAAATACGCTCTAGTGTCAAAATGGATTATCAACCTGACCATTACTTTGGATTTGCCGATGGAGAATCACGATGGTCTAAAAGTTTAGCAACAGTCACTTGGGTCATCTACCAACCTGACCGGTCACCATTCTACACCAATGGTGTATGCATCGGTTCAACGACAAACAATTAGGCAGAATATGACATCGTCATCGGACTTATGTGTGATGCCCTCAATCAGGGCATACGCCATATGCATATCTACCTTGATTCTCAGTTAGTGGTGTCACATTTAAACCAAACATTTGAGGTATGAAATTCACATCTGTTTAGAAAATATTTGTGTGCAAAAAGATTAAGCTGACAGTTTGATCACATTACATTCACACATGTATCACGAAATCAAAACCAAACAGCTGATCACATAGCTAACAATATTCTAAACTGGAATGCATATCAGATAAACCATCATACATAAAAAACAGAAAACATAGAAAACATAGATTTCCATCAGCATAGCATAATCCATAAACAAAAACATGGGGCACACCATGTAAAGCCACAAAAAATATATCTCATATATACCAAAAAATATATGTGTCTGAGTAAAAAAAACAGTGTCTCTGACCCATAAGTCAACCCAAAAGATACAAATATACAAGATGAAAAAAATAATGGAAGCATCCTCATAACGAGTGCTTTCCCTATGTACAATATAGACTCCAGGGAGGTGCTCCCCCAAGTGGGGCACTTGAAACCATAGACGCTCCCGGTATCAACACTAGAGCCACCGTCAAAATGGAGATTGCCACTCAACATAAAGTTGGCCGATAGCCCCTCTCATGGGCCATCAATGTCTCTAACTATGCATCATCGAGGTCATCCACGAAGCCTCGGAATGCATCCCCTGGTTCAAGCGGTCCACTCAACCCCATGCATCCTCTAACACCCAAGCTCTGACCTCTAGAGAAACCACATGCTCTGTTAACTCGGCAACGCGAGCCTCTACTGCCTCGGCACAAGCCTGCTCAACAACAGTCTCAACAGCAACCAAGCTACTACCCTCCCATGAGGGACCAACCCCCCCATCAGGTGCTCCACCCTAAGGCTGTATTGGAGCTCCTCCTTGTCCCCTGCCTATGCAAGGAACACCTCGAGGCCACCGAATCAGCTGATGTCCTACCAACCGAGAAACAGGATGTTCGACCTCGCCAACATTTGCAAGAGTAACAAAAATATGTCAGTGTCATCTTAATACACATAAAAAACATAAATACTCAAGTAAATGCAAAATAAAACAAAAAAACATACATGTTGGCCCCGATGCATACCTAGCAGGAAGACCCATGTCTCGGTCTCTCCGGAAATCCATCCTCGCATAAGGGAATGACATAAACATCTGAGGATTAGCCTCAAAACAAGCCTCTGTGGTGGCATTCGAGTAACACCCCACTCTACCTCCACCTCCATGAGGCATCACAGGGACCCACCTCCTCATGCGAGGCCCTTGAGGCCCCCCGGTAGGCACAACTATCATAGGTCTCAGCAGCACCACCTGATCATACATGACACTACATAGAATGCTAGCATATGTGAACAACTTCGATCCATCACGAACCTTGGAAAGCTAAGCCAACAACCCGTCATAGCAAAAACGGGCAAAATAAAAAAAGTGTCCCGCCCTCAGCGAGCCCAAAACACCTATCTCCTAGGGTTCAGAGAGGGCTCTCTTTATTAGATTTAATTTTGTTTTGATTATTATATATTAGGATAGTTATGAATGTGCAATTGGTTTGGGTTGTTTGGTTTGGTGAGAAAAATCACTTAAAGAGATGGATAGTGGGAAATCTATTTGTCCATGGGGCTGAGGAGTCAAAAGTCAAGTAGACAGAACTAGGATCAAGGCAAAAAATTCAAATGTTTTTAGGGCAAGATAGATAACCCTTGAAGATATTGGAAAATTGTTTTGTGAGGTGATATGATCGGGATAAAGAGCAATGAAGGGTTCTTTGATACAGAAAATGGAAGTAGTAGGCAGAGGTCAAATGAAAGAGGGAGCAATTAAGGGTTCCCTACTCTGGAAATCAGTAGAAAACATAATTTAGAACACATAATGGATTGCATGTAACAAAGAAAGATAAAGAATGACAAGTAGAAAATACTTCACTTCAATAGCTCATCACATGAATTATAAAATATGATGCTAGTTTATCTAATCCAGTCTACTACTTGAAATTTGAAACAAAAAAGCCTTCAAGTCCACAAAAATGACTATATAAATCTCCAACAATTTATTCTACAATAATACTTCAAAGGATGAAGTATTTATACATAATTGTTTACAAAATATCCTAGAATGGTTCTAGGAATTATCTAAGGAAAATAAAAATATCTTTACAACAAAATAGAGACAGCTGCTTAACAAATCAGCAAGCTATCATATCTATCCAAATAAAATAGAAACTCATTATGGATGAGGTGCAGTTGGATGCCTTTTTGTCCTCCTTGCTGGCTTTAGATATTTCAAGTTGTTTTTGAAATCTGATCTGCTTTACCTTATACTCTTTCATTGATTCTCTTTAATCTTTGATAC
Organism: Pinus albicaulis; assembly: GCA_034641835.2. Taxonomy (NCBI): domain Eukaryota; kingdom Viridiplantae; phylum Streptophyta; class Pinopsida; order Pinales; family Pinaceae; genus Pinus; species Pinus albicaulis. The sequence goes on along the minus strand of CM076570.1, from coordinate 1,535,782,401 downwards.
TCTTTTAAACTCAGATACTCTTTAACGACTGTAAAATGTAGGTTTTAACCCTGAACAGAAATTATCTACTCATGAATATTATAATAGAAAATAAACAATAGCGAGAGCATAAAACATAAAACAGATAAACACAAAGATTTTCCCTTGGATCCCAAATCGGGACGACCAGCTTGATTTTCTATTATATTCCTTTTAGTGTTACAACACATATATATACATGTCGAAGCATACATAAACCCCAATCCATTAACCCTAGATTAGAACATAACCGTAGTTCCCTTGACCGGATCTACAAAAATACCAGGGGCCGAAAACCATCGTACCCCAATACCATGTGCAAAACCATGCACAAAAATATGGACGTGGACTACCCACCGGAAATTAAGGACCAAAAATTTTCGCTAGGGCGCTACCTCGAACCCCAACAGGGGGGGCTACTGCCCCCCCTGTGACCCCCCCGTTGCGCCTAGTGCAACGGGGGGGTTATCTCCCCCCCTCTTACCCCCCCGTGCGTGCTTAGTCATGGAAAGAATATAACACATACCCAACATAAAACATGTTTACTGCTATAAAAATTATGTTTTGACTACAAATCAACAAAATGTTTTCTCTTTTATCCTTCTGCCTTTTTACCTTTCATAGTAAATCTGTAAGGCACTGCCAATATTCATTTTTTGGGATTTGTATCTTCTTAAGCTTTCTGAAGTTTTTATCTGCTTGAGTATATTTGACAAAAGTTGGCTTTATGACAAACAAATTTCTTATCTCATGCTGCAGATAGAATAATTCTTCAAAGATTCTATGTAAAAATTTTCCAGTGGGGACTCATTGTCCATCTGTTTTGTTGACTTGTTCCTTTGCATATTATCTGATCTTTTTGTTGTAGTCTTCGTGAGGCATAAGTTTGTCATTGATGACCAAAATGTTAGGGAGACTTATTTGTCTCAAATTCTCAAATTTAACCATGAATCTGGTTATTGCTATGTTCATATTTTCACACTTCTCCTCAAGCTACTTCATTAGGTTCTTCTTGGTGATAAATTTCCTTATTTCAAGGATAGTTTCAGTCCTATCAGTAATTTCAATCTCTTTTAACTCTTGCATGTTTTTTCTGTTAAGAAAATTTATCAGTTCTAAAGTTTTCTCAGGTTTGTTTCCTAGCTCTTATTTAGTCCTCTGGATTTCTGCTTGGGCCGCTATTAGAAAATATCTCTGTTCAAAGATTACTTGAATTGAAGGCCATACATCATTGATGGCTTCAATGATATTGTTCCATAGTTGGTTCTTTACATATGATATGGGCTCTTTTAAAGTTAAGTCCTTTTGAAACTTCTTCAATTATTCATTTCATCTAATAGTCTTTTGCTCATGAGTTTTGGCATTAATTTGAGCCAACTTCTTTTGATCTTCAAGATTTTCAATCATCTGTTTCAATCTATTAATTTCACTTGTCTGGAGAGACATTTCCTCCATAGTTTTTACTAATTTTCTGGCCTCATCTGTAAGGTGAATTGTTGTTATAAATGACTCTGTAGCTGATGTTGTAGATGAAGTGATTGGCACTGAAGTAGCCAGTGGAACTTTGGGTGTGAACTCTTTTGCTAGAGTTGAAGGCACAACTGTAGTAACCATAGGAATGATTGTAGGTGTTCCCTGTGCTTTTACTGTTTCTTTTTCATGGACAAATTTGTCCATTTGAATCTCCATTTATTTTATTTGTGTTGTAAGTTGAAATATTATGTTCATCATATCATCCTTCTCATTTTGACCTTGTATAAGTTCTTTGGCCTGAGGATGTTCACTTGAAGGAAGTTTAATTTGTTTCCTAAATGTTGTAATGTCCTCATTCTTTTTCTTTATTAACTGTTCTGCTGCTTTGACATTTGCATGGTCAAATCCAACCTATATTACCAACTCTCCTAAAGATATGATTCTAAGATCTTTAGCATACAATGAGGCTTTATCAAGTTTCATTTGATTCTTTATTTTTGTGATGGTGTTCTAAAGTTTCTGAACACTCAAAGCTTTATTTGTAACAGTAGAATACAACATCTCTGAACTCTATCTATGAAATTATATTTGATCAAGTGCATGTACGATTTCTGTTGGCACTTCTATATCAATCTTCTTGTAATCTGCAACTGTCTTTGGAGTTTTTACTGTAGGCTGTAATACTGACATGATCAACTTTTTGTTTGAGTAATCAAAAGAAAATAGAAGTTTGTTTTGAATATTGGGTTTTCGCTTGAGATATTGAGAATACATTTCATTTTTAATCTCTTCATTATTTAACTTTATCTGTTTGTACTTTTCCTGATATCTAGATCCTTTTCCTTTGCTATCTGTGAGGATGAAATTTTCATGTTCTGTTGTTTTTCTACCATTTGTGCTTTTGAATTATCAACCTGTTCTTCATTTTGATTCTCAGTAACTGGCTCATTGATGATGACTGTGGAAGGCTCTGTATTTGTTACTGGTACATCTTCATCTTCAACCTCAATGGTCACTTTTTCTTTACTCACTGGATTTAACTTAGGATTTTTGTTGTATCTTAACTTGAACCTAGTTTCAGTGGTCATTTCAGTAACATAGGTACCTTCTTCTCTTACTCTCTTTATGGCTTTCTCTATTTGATCTGCATTTTGTAAAGTGTGACTAGTATCACTTTTCTTTACTGCATCTATTAAAGTATTTTTTGTCCACTCAGTCTGATTGACATATTTCTCTGTCTCTGGTTTTTTCTCATGAATGAAGGGTGTTAGATTACACTTAAACCTCATTTTACTTAGGATTCCTTGGGGATCATGATTCCAAGAAAAAATCTCTTCAAATATGTACTCCAAAAGTTATTTAGTTGCTTCTGCCTCTGCATCTCTATGATTGCAAATGAATGGTCCTACTTGATTCTTCAATTTAAACTGTATTTTCTTCTTTGTTGCTAGGAAATTGATAGAATCAGATTTTAATATTTGCCTGATATACTCCAAGGCAAAAACCCTCATTGATACAAATTTGGGTAGCTTGTAGGGCAACAAATTGGATCCAAACACATTAATCTCATTATGTTTTTTCATAGAAGTACCAATCACTAGTCTTAGTCTACTCTGATAACTATAAAATCTTCTTCATCTCATCATTTATCCCGGGCTATTCAGTATTTGTTAAAATTTTGATCAATGGATGGATGAATGAATCTTAAAACTCTCCATAGGTGAATTCTCTATACTCTTTCTTGATCAAAGAGGTCCAAAAAGTAACTGAAAGAGGATTTCCCTCTATGTCAAGCTTTTGAAGGTTTAATGGAAAATTATCTGCTTGAAAATACACGAACATGTGGAAGAGGAAGGATGTGTATCTAAACACTCCTTCAGTTGGTAACTTAACCAATTGGTTATGGATATTGTCTGCAATATACTCATCATAGTTGAAGATAACAAATGGAGGTTATCCTGGGGTAAAAGTGGATAGGAAACCTAAAATGGATTCATCTATATGTTCATCAGTGAAATACCCTAGAATGAATGAAAGCATTGAAATGATATGCCTTGAACCTTCTGAGAACTTTAAGGAAGAATATGGAGGATTAATTTAAGGAATTTCCACATGCATGGGCATAAATATTTGGAATATTTGGAATCTCTTAGGAAGATCAAGGCCAATGTACAACTTGGTAAGGGCCTCTATGGAAAAAGAGACTACTTGAGGATCAGGCTTGAGCTGTAGCATTCGGTTAATGGACTCATCAGTCATTAGGAGAATTTTGAGGTCTAAAATGGACCTCCTAAGGAAATAATAAAATAATAGCTAAACCAATAAAATAATATTTATGAATTTGCAATTCACTTTTTGCACCACAATCCATGTAACCATAGTTAAATTCAATTCAACAGTTGTACAAAATAAAATTAATAAAAAAATTGTATTGATGTGACTATAAATAAGAATGAGCTTTTCAAGAAAAATTCATTATCATTAAACAACTAATGCATTTGTCCTTTGTACTTAAATAACTTAAAATAAAATATAAATATAAATTTATAAATTCTTAATTATATTATATGTTATTAATTAAAATTTATTTTATTTAAATTGTATAATAACATGTAATTAATATACTATATAAAAATAATATAATATAATATAATAAATGTATGGGGATATGCATTGTTTCTTTCGAGAAATATGAAATGAGAATAATATACTTTTATTCAAAAAGTGTGAAATGACATTTATTATGAGTACTTTATGACTTTAAAAGTACTTAGAGCACTATCATGGTTAACCATGTGTTTTTATCCACCATTGAGAATGTGACAAGTAGGTACCTTTAACTCGAGAAATGCTACCTCAACCATTAGGGATGATGTCATCCCCTAAAATGTGATTGGTTTTCATAAAGTGAATTTTGATTGTACATTTTCCTTAGGAGGCCCATTTTAGAGCTCAAAATTCCCCTAATGAATGGTAAAAAGTATTTCTGTGTTGGCATTGACTATTGCTTTTTGCTCAGGCATATAATAATGATGGCATAACCTAATGACCTCTGTGCATGAAAGAGTAATTGGAACAACATATTTGAGCAAATGTGATTCCCAAATTTTAACTGCTTCAACATTATCTAAAGTTTTTTCAAAGCTCCAGTTATGAAGTTCGAACAAATTAAATTCTACAATAGGGTTTGTATCCTATAGTCAACATCTGCTTATGGAGTGTGCTCAATGTCTACAACAGGAGGTTGTAGAGGATTTATAATGATAACAGTTTTGGAAGATGAAGCTGGAGTAGTTTTAGGCATTTTGAGACTTTTTGGACTACATCACTCTACTTTTAGGATTTTTTGGCTACTTCTGCAAGATTCAACAGTTTGCAGAAGTATTTTTGACTCTGACAGGGATTTCTTGGATTAAAATAGGCAGAATGTGGTCTATCCTTGGATTTTTCCTTTCAAATTTTGACTTTCAACATTATTTACAGACTTTACTGTTTAGAAAACAAGAAACAAGGGTTGCTTGGGCTTTTTTCAATGAGTAATTGGGCTAAAAGTCTTTTAAGATTAGGCACAAAAGTTTAGGCTACCTTCAGAGGGTTTCTAGGCTCAATTTGGAGTTTTAAAATAGTTTAGAAAAACTATTTAAACTCATTTTTTTTATTCAAAAAAGTGCACAGCATAAACAAGGTTTTTTTCAAAAATTTTGATAGGGTTTGGCCTATTTTTTTAGATCTTTTTAATAGGTTTGTTTTGAATAATTTGAACTCTGACTGGAATTTTCCTTAAAAAGGTCTTTTAAAACTGATAACAGGCTCAAATTCTGCAGGAATACCTGTTATACGCAGGTACAAGGCTTTGAGGATGTCTCTGAGGTTTTTTGAACAGATTCAATGGTGTCTTTATGATCTCTGGAGCAATTCAAAGCTCCTTGGAAATCTTTAATAGGTACAGGAATAAATTTGCATGTTTTTGGCAATAAAATGGTGGAAAATGCTTGTTTCAAAGTCGGAATAACACATACAGTGGATACGCGCAGAAAGAGAGAATAACAATGCATTTCCAAGGTTTATTGGGCAAATTAGGTTAAATTTACATGCAATAAATGAATGTCAAATCAGGCAGGAAGGTGGTTTTCGCGCGCCACTTCAGTGGTAAGTGGTTTCAGATGGATCGAATGCGATCCAGTAAAAAGACGCCACGTCAAGGAGAGAGAAAATGGTAAAACTGCCCATTTCACGGGCAAATGAAAAGGTTAAGCGCGGGCAAGTTTATTTGTGATTTTGTTTCTCCGTCGTTGGATCGTGGGATTTGGTTGCGAACGACAAAGATTTATTTTGAAAGTTGCATCGGGATTGGAGTGGGGTCCATGGTTTATACATTCGGCTGGACGATTTGTTTAACTTTATAAATATGTGTTTAATAAAGTCAAAACATTGGGTTATATGATATGTGGAAGGGTTGTACTGTTATATATGTTAATTAAAACATTTCACAATCTTTTAATCAATACACGGGTGTGGGTCTTATTTATATGGTTTAAAAGCATTTGAAATTTGTTTAATAACCACAGGGGGTGGGGTATTTTATTTTATTGATAAGTTTAAACCAATGGGATAAGCGCGGATTTTATTTCATCACATGGGTTATAATAACATTGGTTTAAAATTAAATAATGGGTTTTGTGGGTTATTTTAAATATAAAGAGTTTAATACTATAGAGGAGGGTGTAGTTTAGGGATTTAATAAATAAGTTAGAAATTATAATGAAAAAGGGGTAATGTATGTAATGAATAAAAATACATACTTTAACACTAATTAAAGTGTAAAATAAAGCATAGCTTATCCTTTTTGTATTTTTCACACTTAAACTTAGGATAAAATGCATTTTATGGATTTTTGAGTGATTTTGAAAGGAAATGAAATTAGTTATTTAGGGTTTTACTTTTACTAAGTAAAAATGGGTTTTTTGTTTAGGAAAAGGGATTATGATTATGGATGAAGGATAAATGCTGATGAATATGGGTTTTGTGTAGGAATTCAATATTTTTTAACCAATCAGTTATCGAGCCTTGGCTCTGGTCCCGACAGAAGTCAAAGAAATACTCTAAAGACTTTTTAACTGATAGTTTTGAATACTGAATAATTGTAAGGGAGGGGAAATTAGTAATTTTTGCCCGATGATGCTTTATTACATGGCACAACTTCTTTCTACCTACCTATCATTATTTATAACATTTTTTACTTCATTTTCATGGGTGCATTTAGTCTTACAACCCTAAATCAATTTTTCTTTCAAAACATAAAAAATATCTAAGTCTAACCTTATTTCATCCGAGGGCTTAGATTAAACTGTTGAGCTCCTCATTTATTCTCTATCTTTATCTATTGATTTTCAAGTTTAAACTGTTTGACATATCTTTATTCTCTATCTAAAACATGAAATTTAAAGCATGAAAAGTTAATATTAAGCTGTTTAACTGATCATGGATTATGGCATTTATTGACAATCTACACATAATCATTATTCTTACAATAAAAGTAAATAGTAGTGGCATTTTTACTTGCTCACTTTCAGGTCTTATTCTTATCTCTTTTTTCTTTTGTGGTCTATGTTTTTCTAAGTCCTTTGATATTTCTTTTAGGACTTTTACCCTCTTTTCACTTTTTATTATTTTTCATCTTTCAAAATATTGGAAAACAACTTGCAGAAAGCAAGGTATGTACATATTTGCAATACTATCATAGTAAATTCAAAAATTATGAACCCTATTATTATAGGACCCTAACAGTGGCTCAACTTAGGGATGACATTTCCTGGTGAAATTTCAAGAACTTAAAGACTAGTAGCCTTTGAAATTTGACTGTGATGACCCTGTAAGTATCTTCTGATATTTGCAATTATTCATACTTATGATATTATACCTCTGAAATCTTAGGGCCTTCTCTCCAGGCTTCAACTTTGTTCAGAAAACATCAAATCCAAAAATATTCAATGTATATGTACAATGATTCAAAGTAAATGAAACTAGCTATTTGTTATCTCAGGGGAGTAGTAGTGCTTCAACATTCTGCCATTTGATGCTCCTTTTGACATCTCTGACCCATCCATTTCTCTTAGAAAGAAAGCATTGTTACCTTTGTAACCATAAATGACATAAGGTCCTTTCCATAGAAAATCAAATTTTCCATGTTTACCTTTTGTTTTCCCTTCTTGAATCTCATTTTAACACTTTATCTCCAATTTAGAAATCATCTTCTTTACTCTTTTTTATGAATTTTTTTTTTATCTTATCCTGGATAATTTGAGATTTGATATAAACTTCTTCCCTTGTTTGTTGCAAGTGAATAGTTTGATTAATCCTTTTTTGAATGTCATTTGTTTCAACTTGTAACTCTTGGATAATCTTCATCATTGCTACTCCTAAGGAAGATTAAAAACAACATCCATTCCATAGACAAGCTGGTAAGGGGAGGTACCAATGGATTTTTTAGTAGTAAGTCTATCTACCCATAAGGAATTAACTAACTTCTTATTCCAAGTCTTTTTATTATCTTCCAGTAACTTTTTGATGATGTTTACAAGGCTCTTATTTAAAGATTCAGCTAGACCATTACCTTGAGGGTAATATGCAGTAGAGTGACCTAGGGTAATATGGTATTTATGGAAAAATTCAATCATCTTTTTATATTTGAATGTCGTTGCATTATCAGTAATTATCTTTTGGAGACGTCCAAATCTTGAAATAATGTTACTTTCTAGGAAGAAGATAATGACATTGTATGTGGCTTGCTTAGAGGGTATGGCTTCAATCCACTTAGTAAAATAGTCAATGGCTATCGAAATCCACTTGTGTTGGGCTGATGATGGGGGGTGAATTTCTCCAATGAAGTCGAGACCCCATTGTTGAAATGGCATTTCTGTAAAAATGGGCTTTAAGGGCAGGAGTAATAGCTTTTTCTTACCCTCAAATATTTGGCACTTGTGACAAGAGGTCACATATCTTTTTACATCTACAAACAAAGTAGGCCAGTAAAAACCAACTCTCAGGATTTTTTCTGCAATAATATTCCAGTAAAGATGTCCTCCACAATCACCTGCATGAAATTATTCTAGTATTTTGTCAACTTCTTCTTTTAACAAACAATTTAATAAAATCCCATTATGCTCTCTCCAAAAAAGTACATTGTCTAAAATAAAAAATCTTACTGCCTTTAGCTTTAAGAATCTAGCTTTGGTTCTTGAAAATCTAGGAGGAGCTTGTAAGTTTAGTAATACAAATATGATATCTGTATACCATGGTGAGTCTAAAAAGATTGCACTGATCTCTGGAGTTGCCATGTCTTTCTGATAATTCACTTGGGCAATAAAATTTATGTCTAGGGTATTACAATTTGATTCATCCATGAGTCTGGCTAAACCTTGACCTTTTATAAGCTTTGTGGGTTTTGTTTCTACGTCATATTCTAAAATTGTGGCAATCCACTTGCCTCTTCTTCCATCAGGACCATCTTGAATAATAATGTCTTTTACTACAGCATTTGGGACATAGGCAATGATGTGAGAATAGAGAATGTAAACTCTGAAGTCTTTAATGGCCTTTACCAAAGCTAAGGCTTGTTTCTCCATGATATTGTACTTCAAAGATGCATCTCGAAGTGTTCTTCTAAAGAAAGCTATGGGCTGTTCATAACCCTAGTCATTTTTCTACAGTAAAACTGCAACAATGGTGTGCTGTGAAGAAAATGAAAAAATGATGAAATCCCTTTTAAAGTCAGACTTATAAGGACTGGAGTTTTGGTTAAGGCCTGTTTAATGGATTCAAATGACTGTTTGGTCTCAACAGTCCATTTAAGAACTGAATCTTTTTTGAGCATATTATTTAGTTCTTTAATTATCTCAGCTAATTTGGATATGAATCTTCTTAAAAAGTTGATCTTACCTAAAAAGGCTTGTAACTCTTTTATGTTTCTTGGTGGACTGATGTTAAGAATTTCTTCTATCCTAGCAGGATCTATTATGATTCCTTCCTTAGATATTATATGTCCTAGTAACTTGTCTTCTTCTAATCCATGTTAGGTTCCCGTGATTTGGCCGATTGGTGAGCCAAATGACGATGTAACATCAAACCAAGCTTTGGAGCCCAAGGACCTAGTCTTCCTGGACTCAGAGAGGGCTCTCTCTATATGTGTAAAAGATATCGGTGTGTTTGCTTATGGTGTTCTGATATTAGGCTAGTTATGAAGTGAATTTTTTGATTTTTTGGTTTTTTAAGTTTGTGAGGGATAAAACTGATCAAAGATATAAAATGGGTAACAAGAAGTTAGATTAACTGGGCTATGGGGTCAAAAAATTCAAGGAATCTATCAGATGATGATAAAAGGCTGCTGTAGGGCCGATTTGATTCAAGGTAGAAAGGATATTTGGGCAAAATGGAGTAAATGGACATCAAGTTTGTGAAAGACGAAGGATTTCAAGCATAACTAGTTTGATAGCAGACATAAACATGTTATGGCAAGCCATTAATCATGCAAAATGTAACTACAAGCTAAATAATACATAGAAATAAACATTCAAGCCATGCATAGAAGTATAAGACCCTCTAACTTTGGGAAATGGCTATCAGACTTTTGGGAAAACACATAAGACGGACTAACAACTCAAAATACTATGCCAGAACGCCTAAACACAGTCTTTAAGTTATTGGGCACTTTGACAAACAAGCTTTCATAGTTTTAGGCAAAGGGCTAGATTAGGACTAGGCCTCCTTGGTTCAACAAGATGATAATCTAATCAGTCAAAGATATAGTTTCATAGATAGAACTATGGATAGCCATAGATAAGCAAGGCACACCATACATCCTACTCAACATGCATAGAACTTATGAATGAAACTAGCAACAATATCCTTAAGTTACTAAAGAGCAGTTAAGAATTCTTTAGTGCAACTAAGGAAGAAGAAAACATAAAAGCTATGAAGATTTAGGAATTTTGAGGTGCCTCCATGGGCATATCTCAAACTTGTTCTCTACTGATCTATATCAAGCAAGAAACATGTATTCATGAGTGAAAACTAGAAGACAATAACATAGAAAGAGACACTATACCATTCTACCAAGTCATGGAATCCATCAACAATCCTTCATCATTCATTCAAAAGCATCCAAGAGGCAGTCCAAAATCATAACACAAGTATGTTCTTCAAAGCTCATATGACCAATATATTGCTTCTTCTCTCAAGTTCAACCTTGTTTTACAATGAAGCCCTTGGAATAAATAGGCTCAAGTGAGGAAAACCTCATGGTTCAACTAGCTATCCCATTGGCCTAATCAAAATATCTAAACTTGTCCTTGAGGCTTTGCAAAGCCCAAGGCACAAAATATCTCATAAAATATCTAATAAAATGCTAAAAATGGAAATTATATTGACTTTACATCATTTTTCATGTGCAAAAATAGCTAAACGCACATTTGGAAAAAGCAGATTTTTGAGGTTCAAAAATTACAAAAATACTTCAAATTTATATCAGAAAAAAGTCCCCTGACTTGCCGGAAACATTTGGCAGCCTTCCTGATGTCGAAACGAGGCTCATGATAGCTTGTTGGAAAGCTCTGAGTGTCTACTTTCTGGCACAACTAAAATTTCTCCAATCCGATGCCCAGAAGTTCTCCAAATCTGCACCTGTGTGTAAAAACCAAAAAATTGCAGTTTGCTGATAGACCGGGCAGAATGTGTAAAAAGTGAGCATTTTTCGCTGTTTTGAAGGGGAAAATGATCTTCAAATGCTCTGAAAATCACTGAGGACCTGCTCATGAAATTATGGCATCCAATGGTACATTTCTCCTCCCTTGACGAATCCTCAAAATGAAATGGCGAATTTATGAGTTTTTGATCAAAAGCTCAAAAATGCCAAAAAACCAAAAGTTGTCAAAATGGGCCCAAAATCTGTGTGCATGGCCCTCAAGGGTCCTTGGCAACATGCTCCGAAGCTGAAGCCAAAATTTCAAGTGCTGATATGTCTTTCTTCTCTTTCCATGCCCGACGCTTCCTCTTTTCTTCCTTCAGTTTCTCTTGGGTGGCCTTTAGCTTGCGCCGGGCGAACTGATTCAACCTTTGATAATGCTGTGTCCTTTTCCTTTGCAGCTCCAGGTCTCTGTTTGCCTTTTCAAGTCTCATCTCCAAGTGTTTATTGGCTTTTTCTAGCCATGCCTCCTTATTTTCTTCAATTTCTTGCTCAAGTAGGGCAGTGAGGGGAAAAGATTGAAGATGAGCCTGTTCTTCTTCCCTTTGCTTTTCCAGGGTTCTTTTAAGCCCTATGGTTCTAGGCCTCTTCCGCCTAGGCTGGTCTTCCTCTTCATCTTCATCAAACTCACCGATGAGCTCCTCTATCCTTATGTGTGCTTTCGCTGCTTCATTCTTGTATTTGATTGCCCGTGCTTCATGAACAACCAAATGGACATTCATTTGTTTATTTTGGATCTCCAAGAAATGATTGAAAGTCTTTGCCCGATGAAGGTCATTCTCTAATGCTTCAATTTGACCCTCTCGATGGATTAGAAGGTTTTCAAGGATGCGGGCTTCATTATCGCTGTCATCACTTTGGATTGGAATGACAGCCATGCACCTCCATGTTCTTGACTTTCTCCAATTTTGCCTTTCCCTTTGAAAGCCAATCTTGCACTCTTCCTTCTTGGCATACTAGTGAGAGACCTCCTTGGCGATTTTCTTTTGCTAGGGACAATTCTTGTCACTTTTGGAGTGGCAGCCTTAGGCCCTTTCTTTCTTGCTGTGCTGGGCTTTGCTCTTTTGGGAGTAGGAGACACAATGGCTTTACCCTTGTCAACTTCTTGAAACTGCTGCTCTCCTTGAGGCTGCTGTGTGTCCTCTTTAAGTTGCTTCTGCCCCTCAATATTATGAGGCTGATCTGCCTCAAATTCTTTTTGACCTTGATCCTCAACATTATGCTACTGTTGTGCTTGGATTTCCTGTTCATTTTGTGGTTCAAGCTGCTGCTCAAATTCCTGCTCAAACTGCTGTTCATGACCTTCAATATCAAGCTGCTGCTCTCCCTTCTGTTCATTTTCACTGAGATGCTGCTACTCAGCACTCTTTTCCTCTTGTTCCTGCTGTTTCCCTTCATCTTCAATTTGCTGCTCTTCACCTATCTCTTTTTGTTGTTCAAACTGTTGCTCCTGTTCACCAACATCAAGCTGCTGGTGTGTTTCCACCTCATGCTCACTCTGTGGCTCAAGCTGGTGTCCCTGACCATCAAAATCATGCTGCTGGTCTTCATCAGTTTCTCCATGCCTATCCTCTTCCTCTTCTACCTGTTCATATCTTTCTTCTTCATGCTGTCCTGATTGTTCTGTAGGAAACTTGAGCCTTCTAGGAGTAGGCCTGCTGGACAAAGGTACAGGGCGATGAACAGGCTGGGTGGGAGATATATGGACAGGAGGAATAGTAGAGAAATCTGGGTGGCTGATAAAAACATCCCATGGAACCTCTTTTTTCTCTAGCTGGTGTAGGATGATAATATTGATCAGAGAATGATGGAAAAGGGAAGGTATTTGCAGAGATGGAGCCTTCTTCTGGATTGTGGATGCCATCTTCTCGATACTCTTGTATAAAAAGTAAGGGAGATTTAGCTACCTATTTCTAGTGAAATGCATCAATAGTCGGACATGGTAGGCATAAACTCGAGTAAATCTCCCTTCACAAGTAAAATACTTCATTATGACCTTCATTAGAGGAGCATAGCTGTCAAGAAGATAAGAAAAAGGAAAAATAGCAGTGCAAGTATCTCTATGTTCAGGCTTGATGAAAGGCTTGTAATCGTCCAAGTCAAGATGGGTTTGTTTGAACCATTTCTCGCCATGATATGGAATTTTGGTGGCTTTGGACACTGACCTCGGGGAAAACTTGAAATCAAGGTCTGCCACCTGGAAATGCTTGTTCTGGAACCTCAGGGCGCATAGGTGTGTCAAGGACGAGAAACTTTTGACCTCCTGTACCTTCTGGCAGAAATCTAGACAACCTACCTCATGAAAGTTGAAGAGGATAGATGGATGAGCATTGACCTCCACTGTAGAGATTGGCTCATATCTTTTATGTAAACCACTTCTGATGTCCTGCCTGGGCGGCATTTTGACCTAGATGTGCTTTTAAAACACCAATTTACTACAAGGCTTTTGAAATGCCTTCTTTACACCAAACTCTGTTTCAGCCTCCTGTCAATTCACTGTATGATAATGCAGGAATGATTTTGAGGGTAGTGTGAAATGCCCTCTTTTGATATAAGACCCTGTTTCTTCAAAATAAAACCTTCTTCTCGCCTTTGTATATAAATCAAAAAATACTCATAATGACATACACAGTCAAGTCAAAGAAAACATAGTGAAGACACCTTCCTGTGTTGGTAGACTAAGGTAAAAATACAATCTTCTGAGCTTCAAACACTATTTTTTCCTTGTATGCCCTTCACCAGTAGATCTAATCAAAATGAAAACAGTCAACCAGAGTATATCTTATTCAGCTCAAATCCACTATTATAGGACTAGGTGACAAAGTTTGAAAGGTTTTTTAAGGTGGCAGTCAAGGTCTTGCAACAGTCATAGTACCAACAAACTTCTTTTAAACAAAACACTGCTCCTTTTGGTGTGTTTCTCCAGTGGTTTCAGCAATCATAAACACAGTCAATCAACAAGTATCTTTCATAGTCAGAGGCTATTGTGTCATAGGATCAGGTGACAGAGTCTTCTAGCATTTGGTCAACCATCAATTCTTTTTCAACAAATATTGTTCTTCATGCTCTGTACTTCCTTAGTTTCAGTTTAATAACACCTACTTTTTTCACCCTTTTAAGCATCTTACTGCTCTTTCCTTCTTTTAAAACTGTTTCACTGTGTTTTGTGAGTGGTTTAATATCTTTCTCTTATCAACAGAAAACACAGTTTGAAGGCAATCAATAAAAACTTTGTATTAAGCAAACACTTATTCGAACCAATATACTGCCCTGTATTTACCAATTTTCACTCACAAGCTTTGTCAATACCTCCCAGTGGCAACTCACAGTTTTAAATACTAGACTCTGTTTATGTTTTAGAAAACAGCCTTGAGTCTGCTCTTCAGCATACTGAGAAAACTTTGAATGATGACCAAGACTGTCTCAATTTGCAAATACTAAGTTTCTGCCTTAACACAGTATCTCTATCTCTTAACCTTGTTTAGAGGGCAGTCTATAGGCTCTTTTGAAGCAATCTCAACCTCTAACCCCAACTGACTATTATTCTCCTTAACACATTTACTCAAAAATCTTGACTTCCATCCTGGCCCTTATCGCCTTAAACATTGTCTAGCAATTCGAAAATTGTAAGGGTGGAATAAAAAATACCTTTAGAAGACGGTAGCAGACTTTGCTCTGAGAGTTGGAATTGCTTTGAAGGCGTTTGGAGGCATAATCAACAAACGCAACGCGTTTGAACGAGAAAACGCCGAGCTATGGGCTGTCGGGTGACTCTGTTGGGTCGGTCGGGCGTTGCGTACAGGCGCGTCGCGCACATGTACAGGCGCGCCGCACAATAGTTGAGCGCTCGTGTTAAATTTATTCTGAGCGTGTCGCGCGCTATTCCAGGCGCGCTGCGCAGTGAAACTGTGAAAAACTTCTTCAAACCGCTCCGAAACTTCTTTGTTTGATCTTGAGGGCAGCAAAGGGGCTCTGCTCGAGCTTGGGTGTTTACACGATGAATTTGCAATGGTCTCTATCACCTTGGAATGCACAAAATGGCCAACGGTTCCTTTATGCTTGATTTGAGAGGGTTTATTCAACGTTTCTTTTGAAAAGCCTTTGTTTTTAAACCGAAGTTTGAAAACTCCTTTTTGAACATACAACTGACATCTTTGTTTTGGATATGTGCACAAGGGTAACAGACCATCTATTTGTAAGCGAGACCTCTCTTAACCTTTATGAAAATTTGAAACTCGACTATCCGCCTTCACTTTCCTCCAATGATAGCGAACCTGCCAGTCTGTAGGTTTTGCCCTTGAATTATTTTCTTCATAGAGAGAAAAGGTCTGCCCTTTGGTATTTTTGGCATATTCTTCATAGGGAAAGTTCCTCCTCTTTTTACAATGGCGTGCTCACCTTTCTTTGACTAGGTTCCAATACCTGACAACATGTCATGATATTTGTGCATATGTGGGAACTAGTAAACCTATCTGCAATATCTTTTTTGCTGAAGGAGGAGCTGAAATGTCACCTCAATATCCCCTTTCATACCCTGGTCTGTCTTTGTTATCTAAAAAGAAGATACCTGTAGAGGATATTTTATATCGCAGGAGGTTTTCTTTGGCATTTTGACAGAGGTCCCTTTTCTCTTTTGCAACATAAACTAACATTTTTGCTTTGGATGCTATGGGTATAGTCTTGTCCACTGTGTAAACTGAATTAGATGGCAGCTGCTGCTTGGCTGTAGATGCAACTGTTAGGTGTCTTTGAGTTTTCCTCTTTGACTGTGGGTAGAAGACAAAACAAGAGATGATACACCAAAGTTAAAAAGTGAAGCAAGGAGAACTGCCCTTTTGTTTCCTGTGAAGGAGGTCTTCATTGTCTCATTGCAGTGTTTTTTGCTAAGGGGAAACTGAACTGTCACCCACTTGCCTTGGTCAACTTATGATAAGTCATTTGAAAGATAACCTCTATGAGTAGGGAGATTAGTACTCTTTGAAAAACAACCATTATTTCTTTTTCCTGTGTAATGACATGACTTGTCAGCCTTTCTTCAATTTGGTTTTGTTGGAGCAGCAGGCTGTCTATAACTAGAATTGTTTTCAGTAATGATATGTCTCCCCAAAGGTTTAAAACTTCATATCATGACCTTTTTATACCTTTGTGTTGAAAAGATAAGTATGTGAGATGTGAAAAAGCAGCTATAATTACTCACAGACACCAAGGTTCCTTTGGCCACTTTCTTCTAATGGAGCTCTGAAGTCACCAAACTTGCTGCATCTGAAGGATACACTTGTCTTTGTGGTGGAGTGTAGATTGCAACAACTGGACTTACACTGGCGCTTTGACTGATACCAAGATGTCTTAGGTCTGGGACTGTATACTATTTTCCTGCCTCTTCTTTATGTTCATCCAGAAACCATGGACTGTACTTCACATTTCAACAAGAGCAAAAGAACACACAGGGGTCTTTTCACTGAAGCATTTTCCTGCTCAACACTGATTGAAGCTATTCATATTAACACCTCTATAGAGATATTTGTTATGATAGCTTTGATTAAAGGAGTCCTTGTTTTTAATGCGCCCTGTTGATGACTGAAACTTCAAATGATTCTCTTTCTTAGGACACAGGACCAAAAATTCTGTTTTCTTTTGTCTTGCACATTTCAGATCTTAGCCATGTCTTGATCATTACTTTCACTCAGAAACCTAGAGTCACTGTTTTACTGTCTAGTAAAAAACAAACCTGTGCTTATAGTAAGTTCTACAATCCTTGAAGTCAATATTGGCCATCGCCCTCTGCTTGTAGATCAAGGAGGCGCCTTAACCCTCTGCTTGTAGATGAAGGAGGTTTTTGGCCATGACAAATTACTTGTTTGCTTGACAGTGTTGTCTTTCTTCTACTTTGATTTCATGCTTAATGGAAGCTGCAAGGTCTTGATGACTAACTCCTTACCCTGCCTATGTATCTCAGGATCATGTTGACATTGAGAAGCAGCTGTTCTTCTAAATGTGTATTCAAGAATTTTCTCCTGAGATGAAGATATACTTCCTGTCTTTGTAAAATCCATAAAACACTGTAAAACACCTAATAATCAGCGTGAGACTGTGGTCTATGCAGTGCTGAGACTTAGGGGTGTATAAGTGGCGCGACTTAGGGCTATTATCAATTTCATTTGCAGAGTGGGAGGTCTGTCATGATTGGTCTGTATTAGATGGAGGTTTTTTGGCCTTTTGATGGTTGCCAAGGGTAAAATGTCTTAAAGCGCCACTTCCTAACTTGGGGGAGGCTTTTGAAACAGTGATTGGATTTCCCTTTTAGAGCTGATGGGAAGACCAGTAGGGCTAAAACTAGAAAGGATAGTGATAATGAGTTTTAACTTGGACATGGGAGGACTGAAAAATAGGAGGGCGAAAAAAGTTTTATGAGGGTTTTCTAGATGACAAATTGACATATGGAGATCAGCTTCTAGAAAACTCAGCTATGGATCTAGTCATCACTAACAAGTGAAAAATACTGATGAATAACAATCCAAATAACGTTTTCTTAGGATTTAATGAGATGCCAAACTTTCTGCATTTTTATAAAAACTTGTCTAAGATGATCCAAGTGTTCATAATCAGTTTTAGAAAATACAGTTATTTCATCTACATAAATTACAAAGAACTCATGAATTTCCTTTGCAAAGGCTATATCCATAGCTCTTTAAAAGGTTTCCCCTTCATTCATTAAACCAAAAGGCATTTTTAAATACATAAAAATGTCCCAAGGAGTAGTAAAAGCTGTTTTGGGTTGATCCTCTGGTTGGAATAAAATCTGATTGTATTATGAAAAACCATCTAAAAGTGAAATCCTAAAAGAACCAACTACCCTTTGTAATATGTGATCCATTTTTGGTAAAGGGTAATTATCTTTTAAGGACACTTTGTTTAGATTCCTAAAGTCGACTCATAATCTAATCTCTCATGTTTTCTTTCTTGTTGGAACTAGGTTAGAAACCCAATCAGAGTATCTGATTGGTGCAATTATCTATGCATCATACATTCTTTTCACTTTTTTTTTTCTATCAAAGGCATCAAAACATGATTGATCCTTCTTAACTCTTGTTTAAAGGGCTTTCGATCTTCTTTTATAGGGATTTGATGTTGAATTATGTTGGTGTCATAGGATTTAAGGTCCTCATAACTCCAAGCAAAAACATCTTGAAATTCCTTGAAAAGAGCAATATATTTTTCCTTTTCTTATTGGGGTAAGGCTTTGGAAAGTTTGATCATTTTGGGTTTTAATTATATACCAATATTGCATTTCTCAATGTCAGATCTAACTGGCTCCATTTTGGGTTTTCTAGCAACATCATTTGAGTCAAATAGATTTTCTAAAGGAGTTAAACCTTTTGGTAAGAAATTGTCTTTGCGATTTAATATGTCAGTTTTTTCATCAATTATCTCATCAATCTCTACTCTTTCCAATTTATCTATATCTGATTGACTAAATCTAGTAGGTTTAGCAAACTTTACTTTATTTACATATACCTTATTTATATCAATTTCACTATCTAAATCTTGATCTATGGTACAATCAGTGTATATTTTACAGTTCTGAAATTCACCTTCATTATTCAAAAAATGGTAAATTTATTGGTCTTGTGAGAAAATTTGCCAATATTTGAGGTTGTCTGGAATTATTGGTCTATGTTTTACTTCTGCAGTATAGATGTGATTAGACTGAAAAGGTAAATTACAAGTACTAGAAAAAGTTGCTAAAGATTGTGCCTGTAAATTTTTCTTTCTTGGTATTGCAAAAAAATTACATTCTAATAAATCATTAATCAAATCTAATGCAGTATCTCTGTATCGGCCTAGTCTAGGATTGTAAACTGAATATTATCCATTAATTTGTTTTACAATCAACTCATAATATCCCATTATTATTATTCTTTTACCTCCTAGGTTTCTGATTATCTAGAGTCCTAAAATAAGGGCTTCATACTCAGCCATATTGTTGGTACATTTGAAATTCAGTTTGAAAGCATGGCTTTTGCATAATTTTTCTCTCTATTATTTATCCATACTCCTGCTCCTGCTCCTAACTATTTACTGAACCATCAAAGTCTAAATGCCATAAATATTCATGAAAGATATTATCATTGTCTTGTGTTTTCTTTTCTTCTGTTAGTTTAGTCTTGATTTCATTATCAGTTTCAGCATTACATAGGATGAATGAATCTAGGTCAGCAGGTTTAGTGAAAATTGGGCAATTTATTGACCTTTCAACACTACTTACCATATATTTCATCAAGGTTTCCCTATACAATTTATTTGGCTAACCAAAAACTGATATATTAGCATAAGACATGTCCAATTGTAGAGATCCCTGTAACTTTGTTCCCCATGAGTGAGATAATAACATTCCATATTTGGGTGGGATATCAGCTACTACAATGTCCATTAGTATACTCTTACTAGGATATTGAACTAGTGTTACACATAAATATTTGATTAAACCTAGGAATTTTACTTTGCTTGAGTCAAATGAAAATAAATCCTTATAGGGCCTTGTGATGTCTAAGTTCAGGGTTTCCATTATAGATTTGGGAATTAGATTATGTGAAGCTCCTGAATCTAGCATTGCATTGTGTAGGATTTGATCATGAATAGTTAAACTAATGTAAAATGGAGGAATTTCTCCATCTAAATTCTTTCCATTTACATCTGGGCCAAAAATCAACTCTAAAATATCATCATTTAGGTTTATGGAATCTTCTCCATCGTTTATGTTTAATGTTTCAGTTATAGTTGATTTATACAAATCATGTTTTACTAATTCTGTCAATGGAATTGGTATTTTTAGCTTTACAATTTCAGATTGCATGTTGAATGAAGGTTGTGTTTTACTTATTTGAATCAATTCTTCTTTGGTAGCTATAGTTTGGGTTGGTTTATCTTGTCTTTCTACAGTTATCTTTTCAGTTTCAGTTTGAGTTTCTTGTATCTTACTGCTCTTTGTTTTCTTTTCAGGAATGGTTTGTGAAGCAGTATATGTTTTCTCGGATTTGAAATTATCAGAAGCTGTTTTTGCAGTGGTAGCTTTTGGATCTGCTGATTTAGGATCAACATTGGGTATTTCATAATCTAAGTTTGATGTTTTATCAAAATTATATGCTTTAGGAGCAGCATATTTTTGTGAATCTTTTGCAGCTTGAGCAACTTCATCAATTATGTCAATAATATTAGGGCTTGGTGAAATCTTAGGGCTGGAAACTTTTTGGGAAGAACTGGAGTTTTTCTTATTTTCCCTAGGGAAAATTTGTAGAACTTTTGTTTTGGTAGCTTCTACTGTTTTCTTATTCTGTATTTGGGAGGTTTTCTTAGTAGAAGACTCATTGTTTTCTTACTTTTAGTGTCCCGTGATTTAGTAGATTGGTAGACAAAATGCACAGGGTAACATCAGACCAGTCTTTGGAGTCCTAGGATCTATCCTTCCTGGACGCAAAGAGGGATCTCTCTATTATGCAAAGGATGTGAACTTGTTCGCTTTAGATGGTTTATTTTAGGCTAGTTGTTAAGTTTAGGGTTTGTTGTTTATTTGGTTGAGGTAAGATGATTGAGTAGGAAAGGTGGAATGAGAGGTTGTCAAACATTGGGCTATGGAGTCTATGAAGTCATTGATATCTCAATAATGAATCAGGGTACATCACAGGGCCAATATAGTGTAGTCAAAGGATCTTTAAAGTTTATGTGTGAGGTGAAATGGACATTAAGTTTGGGAACCAAGGTAGGGAAAAGGGAAGTTAAGAATCCTTTGTCAAATACCTATGAACAGAGAGATCTTAAATACTGATAAGCTAAATATACTAGTCACGAGATAGGGCTCACCATTTACTAAATGACAATACTTTTAAACAAATACACATTCAAAACATACAATCTAGTGGAATATAGAAAGTAAGACAACTTATCTGAATTCTACTTTCAAGATTTGAAAAAATATAAGAGACAAATATCATCAATAAATGAAGAGGGAACACCTAAACATCATTCATTAAACTATAAAGATCTTTGAGGCAAACTGATAAGCATATACAAAGGGCAAGATCGAAACAAGACCTCTTTGGCTTAACCTAATCAATCAATACATCAAAGAGAGATTTCAAGACAGAGTTTAGATAGCATAAAACAAGCAAGGATTACCATGAATCATGTTTGTAAATTAGCATATTAATCCAATAATCAAATAGACAAGCTTAGTTGGGCTAAGAAGCAACTAAGAATTCCTTAAACTAACCCAGCAGAAGAAAACATGAAGACAATCGCAAACAGGAGGACTGAGGTGCCTCAAACAACATTTCTCATCCTATAATCTTCTGAGTTACTGCAATATAGAAATATGGACATATGAAAAACAAGAAAAATATGAAAAAATAAGAGATACTTCACCATTAACTAAACTCAGGAATCCTATGAGCAAGCCTTCATCAACATCAATCAAGGAAAATCATCCACAAGCTCCACAACACCAAATTGCTCTTCAACTTCCAAAAACCATGTATTGCTCTCAAACACATCAAAGTCCAACATTTACAATGACTCTCCATGCTCTATTTATCATGAAAGGAGAAGAAATATCTAACAAAGTATCTAGAAGTCTATTGGCCAACAAGAAATATCATAATTTTTCCTTGAGGCCTTGCAAGGCCCAAGGCACAAAATATCCAAAATAGATATCTTTTCGGCGATTTGTGGCAAAGAAATTGACCTTTGAGGCCTGACATGATTCTGAAAAATTTCTAAACACACATTCTACCTTGTCAACCACAGGAGCGCAGCACACTGTGTCAAAATTTGAATTTATGCCAGGAGTGTAGCACAGAGACAGGAAAAATAGGTCTTCTTGTAGCAGTGTTTTGGAGACCTTCCTGATGTCAGAAAAGGCTCAGTGATGGCTCGTTGGAAAGCCCTTGAAGTCTAATTTCCAGATATACCTTTATTTCTTCAATCTGACCTCTGAAACCTATCCAAAAAGTGAAAATTACAAGACTTCCAAGAGTGCAACACATGTCGTGAAAAGCAGACAGAATGTTGAAAAAATGGGTGTTTTTGACCCTTTTGAGGGACCAAAACAACACCAATTGGGCTGAAACTATCTGAGCATGCTATATGGATGATGAGGAACCCAAAAATTCAAACCTTTCCTCCTAAATATGCCTTGGGAAAAATCACAACACAGGGTGTGCTGCGCTCCTAGCCTCAAAATTTGCAAAAAACAAAATATTGTCAAATTTTTGCCAAATTTGGTGGAGGAGTGCCTCATGGGTTTTGGGAAACTTGTAGAGAAACTTGGGCTAAGATTCCAAGCCTATCTTAGTATTTTTCCTCTTTTGGTGTTGGGAGCTTGCCTCGAGCCTTCTTCAATTTGACTCTTGCAAATTGATTTCTTTGGGCATAATGCTTGGTCATTCTTCTTTGTAACTCCAAGTCTTTATTAGCCTTGTCTAGCTTGGTCTCAAGGTGTATGTTAGCCCGTTCAAGCCATGATTCCCTATCATGTTCAATTTCCTTTTCAAGTAGTTCATTGAGAGGAATTTTTTCCGCAAGGGCTGATTCTTCTTCTCTTTGCTTTTCCAATGCTTTCCTTAGACCCATAATTCTAGGTCTCCTTCTAGTTTGACCTCCCTCATCACTACTCTCCTGATAAGTGCCCATCAATTCCTTTATCTTCATTTGTGCCTTTTTTCTAATGGCTAAGTTGATGTAGATGGCAAATTCCCTTGCCTCTTGGAGGAAACAAACATTTGCCTTGATCCTCTTTGATAAGTGATAGGGAGAAAATCAAAATTTAGCATGTTTCATTTCATCATGGGCAACCTTAGGACTGTTTTTCTTCTTATCAATGATATTTGCATTTGTGTCCTCTTCACCTTGTTCTTGACTATCTTCTTGGGAAGTTTTTTCACTTTCACCCATGCTAGCATCATTGTCCTTACCTTCATCATTGTCATCCTTTCCCGTGTTGTTTTCCCATTGTCATCTTCTTCAAACTATGTTTTGACTATAAAAATATGCCTCTATTCCTTGGCTGTCATAATTTTAATTTTCTGTGGGGTCACTGCCTTCTTCTACATTATTTTAATTTTTATAATCACTGTTTTTACCATCAGAATCTGCCTTTGTTCCTTAGATGTCACCATTTTCACTTTCTGTGGGGTCACTGTTAGAGGCATTTTCCTTTTCAGCCATGTCATTCGCTTCTTCATTTCCTGCCATGTCATGTTCTTAGTCCTCATCATCCTCTTCGTTTTATTGGCCATCATCATGGCTGTCATTTGCTGCTTCTTGATCATTTTTACCTTCTTCATTTTCTTCCATGTCATGGTCTATTTCCTCTTTAAAATATTTTCACAGCTGAAGCAACAGGCTCAGAAATGCATTATGGGCAATTCGGGCACCCTTTGCATGAGGTTCGGGCAGCTTTTGAATGCACAGGAGTGCAGCAGGTCACCTCTACACGTAGGGTCAGGCATCTCCTGAATGCGGAGGAGCGCAGCAGGTCACCTCTGCACGCAGTGTCGGGTGCCTCTCGGGAAAGTGCTAAACGCACAGTAGAGCAAGACACTGTGTTGGGCGGGTTGTCGTGCAGTGTTGGGTCCTCCTGGGAAAATGCTGAATGCATAGGAGCGTAGTAGGGCACCTCTGCACGACCTGTCGAGTGCCTCCTGGGTAGCCCTGAATGCACAGGAGCGCAGCACAGGCTGTCGGGTCCTCCTGGGCAGCCCTGAACGCACAGGAGTACAACACCACCTCCCAGAGGCACAACACCACTTTGTAGAGGGAATTTGGAGGCCTTCTCGGTGTCAGAATTTTTCCTGTGATTTCTTGTTGGAAAGCTTAACTTGTATAATTTCCAAATATACCATTTTTTTTCCTTATTGAAGTAGATTTGACTTGTCAAAAAATGATTTTCCCAAGACTGGTCAAGAAGTGTTGAATGATGGTGCAGAAATGCAGAGTGCTGTTGCAGACCACTTTTGGATGCCTTCCTCAAATCAAAATTGAGCTTATGATAGATCATTGGAAATTTATTCAAGTTTAGTTGTCATTTGACTCATCAAGGAAGTCATTTGGGCAGTCCAGCTATGAGAAAACATAAATTTCCCAAGGTCACGCTAGAAGTGCAGAAATTCTCCTGGGACACTTTTATTTTTTACATTTCTCCTAAACCATGATACCTGTGTAAAACCTGAATGAGGTTTGCCTTCTTGGGCCTATTATGGACAAAACCCTCTCTCACTTTTGTCAAATTCATCTCTGTTTGGTCATAAACATAGTTTGAAGAAAAACTGGCCCTGGGTGTGACACATGGCTTGTCTCTTGGAAAGAATTCCTGGAAAAAGACGGAGGCGTGATGTTTATGAGTTGGTATGGATTTATGATTGCTGATATGACCTACCATATGGATCCTTTTCTCTTATGCCTCCTTTTCATAGCAAACCCTAGCTTATTTGGAAGAGGAAATTAGGGTTTGGTGTAGGGGATTTAGGACTACCTTGTAGAGGGAGGGGAATGAAGGGGTTAAGGGTTGTCTAAATTCTTGGGGAAATTTTGGAGAATAGGGATAGATGTTAGAGAGTAGGGGAAAGTGGAATTTCAAGAATTGAGTGAGGGGAAGGGATCCAAAAGGGAAAAACATAAGCCTAGTGTCAAAAAGTGTCAAATTGTAGCAATATGCCAGGCTTTGTAAAAAAATGATGAGTTTGAGGGATAAGAATGATGGGAAGTGTTTATGAAGGTAAAATAAGGATAGAAGGAGTTGTAAGAGCATCAGGATACAAGCCTTGTTGATGTTTTAACCATGCAAGTCATGAAACCAAGAAAAATTACACTCAAAAAACCTAGTTGGATAATGGAGTCATAGGCAAGGGACAAACAGAGTAATGAGATTTATGGGTGTGAAAATGGGACAAAGATGAGAGGCATGAATCCATGAGGTATCTTCCATGAGTGATAGGCTGACTATGACATGATAGAGTAGTAGAACAGTGAAAAAATTATCCTAAGGATAATGAAGGCAATGAGATTTCTAGAACTCACAAGATTCATAAATTTTGTTTCTAGAAATCTAGGACAGACATTTAATCATCTACAAAGGAAAAAAAGTATTGATGACTAACAGTGATTCCACTTGGGGAGGGCATCTCCTTTCAGGAGGTGTCCAGAACTTCATATCTCTGGTTTATGGTGACGAGTGCCTCATCCATTGGGCAAAATTTTCTTCTTTCATTTGCTGATGCTTCCTTGGAAGTTGTGATTTCAATAATCTGAAAATATGATTAGCTCAAATTCATCTCTACCTACCCAACCTACTTGCCTAACATTTTTTCTTCCTTGGGTGCACTTGAACTGGCAAACACATTGACATTTTTCTTTTGAAAGCAAAAACAAACTATCTACTTCTACACTTATTTCTTCCAAGAGTTTAGATTATGCTAGTAAACTCTTCTTATTCTCTACCTAGACTATTTGACTGTCAAGATTAAGCAGTATGATAGACTTCATTCTCTAAGATTGACAAGAAATTTAAAGCATGAATTGAACGAGGATTAGGCAATCTAATTCATCATGAGTTGTGGTATTTTAAACAAACTGCATAAAAACATTATTTTCATAAGCAAGCAAAACTAGGTGTGAGGGCTATGTTTCTTCATTTGCTAATCATCCCTATCCTTCTCCTTAGTTCAGATTTAAGCCTATGGAACTAGTATCTTTCATTCCTAATCTATTTTCTTTTGACAAGTCAAGCTTAAATTATTTGACCAACATTATTTCACTAACTTATCAATAATAAATTGAAAACATGTTGAGCCATGATTAGGTTAGATGACTGAACAAGACCTTCTTTCATAACAAGTAGTGGCATTTATGCTTGCACATTTTCGGTATCACTATTTTTTAGGTATGGGATTGTACCTTCTTTTCAAATCTGCCCTCTTTTTCATTTTTTCTTTGTTTTTTACTTTTTCTCTCTTTTTGGTCAAAACATTCTAAAATTAAAGGTAGAAAGATGCTCATAGTGCTGAGCTTATTCGCTTGCCTATCTATCCTAATCTAACTTATACAACATATACATTCAACTGGTGAACAATGTTTTCCAATACAACTAATCAAGAAGATGATTCCATGAGGGATCTTGGTTTAGCTCTTTGAGTGTTTTGAAAAAATCAAAAGGCCACTCCCACCTAATTTGTGTTTGAACAGTAGTACCTAAAATGTTCTTGAAATTCTGGATCAAACTTCTCTTGACATGTTTTACTCCCTCTTCAAATGTTTCTAACAAATCAGCAAAGGGATCTTGAAACAATACCTAAATGTGGGGATTTAGAAAATGAGCTTGATTCAGGACTGCTTCTTCCTCCACTTGGCTGAACTTGGGACTCTTTTGGGAAAGAAAATCCTTCTCTTTCTCAGATCATCTGCACTTTCTGACTCATCATATATTGCCATTTTATCCTTTAGCAAACCTTATGGGTTTTGATAGTGTGGGTTGAGTTCTGTGTGAAAACCACCATGTTGATGAATAGGAGCACTCCTTGGCAACAAATTTTCTTGATAAAGTGTTAGTGTCCTGTGATTTGGCAGATTGGTAAACCAAATGATAGGGTAACATCAAACCAGTATTTGGAGTCCTAGGACCTAGCCTTCATGGACTCAGAGAGGGCTCTTTCTATTATGTGAAGGATGTGAGTTTGTTTGCTTTGGATGATTGATTTCAGGCTAGTTGTTAACTGTAGGTTTGTTTGTTTGTTTTGGGTTGGGGTAAGATGATCAAGTAGGATAGGTGGAGTGAGAGGTTATCAAATCAATTGGGCAATGGAGTCTATGAAGTTATTGATATCTTGGTAGCGAATCAGGGTACATCACAGGGCAAATCTAGTCTAGTTAATGGATCTTTTAAGTTTATGTGTGAGGTGAAATGGAAAATAAGTTTGGGAACCAAGGTAGGGCAAAGGGCAATTAAGAATCCTTTGTCAAATACCTATGAACAGGGAGGTATTTAATATTGATAAGAAAAAGATACTAATAATGAGATAGGGAACACCATTTACTTAGTGACAATACTTTTAAACAAATAAACTTTGAAGATAAATAGTCCAGTAGAACACGGAAGCAAGACACATTATCTAACTTCAATGATTCAACTTTCAAGATTTGAAAACATATAAGAAACAAATAGAATCAATAATTGAAGAGGGAATGCCTAAACATCATTCATTAAACTATAAAGAACTTCGAGGCAAACTGATAAGCATATTCAAAGGACAAGATCGAAACAAGAACTCTTTGACTTCAAAGACAAAGTTTAGATAGCCTTAAACAAGCAAGGCTTACCATGAATCATGTTTATAAACTAGCATACTAATCCAATAATGAAATAGACAAGCTTAAGTGGGCCTGAGGAGCAATGAAGAATTCTTTAAGCTAACCTAGCAGAAGAAAACATGAAAACAATAGCTAACAGGAGGACTGAGGAGCCTCAAACAATGTTTCCCATATTATACTCCTCTGAGCTACTGTGAAATAGAAAGATGAACATATGTAAAACAATAAAAACATGAACATATGAGAGATGCATCACCATTAACTAAACTCAGGGATCCTGCAAGCAAGCCTTCATCACCATCAATCAAGGCAATCTATCCACAATCTCCATAACACTAAATTGTTCTTCAACTTTCAAAAACCATGTATTGATCTTAAACACATTATTTTCCCATTTTAAAATGAATCCTCATGCCTTATATAACAAACAAGGAAGAGGAGAGCCCACTAGAGCATCTAGAAGTCTATTGGGCAATCAGAAATATCCCAAGTTGTCCTTGAGGCCTTGCAAGGCCCAAGGCACAAAAATATCTAACAAAATATCTTTTTCGGCCCAAAATATCAATTATATTGACTTTTAGGCTCCGAAAATCATGAGAAAACTTGCCAAACGCCCATTCTGCCCAGTCATCTATAGGAGTGTGCATAACACAGAAATAGGCCTTTTTGCAGCAGTCTTTTGGAGGTCTTCCCGACACCGGATTTGGCTCCGTGATGGCTCGTTAGAAAGCCTGATGAGTCTAGTTTCCAAAAAAATTTGAGTTATTCTAAGTGGATTCTATTTACCTACTCAAAATCAAATCTCCCAGCACTACTCTGTGTGTAACACCTGGTCTGAAAAGGAGGCAGAAAGGTCAAATTGTTGATGTTTTTTGACCTTTTGAGGGGTAAAGATGCTCCAAATGATCTGAAAATCGGTGAGTAGACTATTGGTGATGTGAAAAATCAGAAAATGTAAACTTTGAGAGTTTTGGATGCACCAATTTTGTGCGTAGCACCTAGGGCGCTGCGCTCATAGGGGTCAAAATTTGGAAAAAACAAAAAGTTGTCCAATTTGCCTCAAAATCTGTGGAGAGACCCCTCAAGAGGTTTTGGACACCTGTTGAGAAGCTTCAGCCAAGCTTCCAAGGATATCATGCACTTTGGCTCTTTTTAGGTCTTCTAGCTCAATGAGGGCCTTCTTTAGCTTGACACTAGCAAGCATGCTCTTCCTTGCATAATGTTTGGCCATTTTATTTTGTAGGGAAAAGCCCCTCTTCACCTCCTTGAAATGATTATGTTCCTCTTTGTAATAGTGGATGACCCTTTGAGCCATATCAAATTCCCTTTCCCATTCCTAAAGTTGTGCATCTTTCTCCAAGAGAAGCAATTTAGTGTTCATCTCCTGGTCCTCATTGTAACTATCTAGATCAATGAATTGAGGGCCTTGAGAAGTCATTTTTATCCTTTTACCTCTTCTTACCTTCACCTTCTCACCTTTCTCCATCTTTTCCTTTCCTTTGTCTTGATGATTGATTGTTGGAGGAGAGATGGCACTTTGCCTTTTTGAGGCAGCAAACACATATCTTCTGCTTCTGTGATAGATGCATGTGAGAGGATTGATGAGGGTGTTTTTACCTTTGGAGGTGTAACAAGCATTTTCATCTTTGTAATGGATTTCATGAGTCACTTGATGCTCCATAGGGTTACTGATTTCTTGACCTTTAACCTCATCATCATCCTTGCTTCTCTCACTATTTTGGCCCTTTTTCTCATCATGGGGATCACTGATTTCAACTCCATTTTCTTGCTCACTATTTCCTTCTTGGGAAGCTACCTCTTCTTGGTCATCATCACTCTATTGTTCTTCTTCTTTAAACTTTGTTTCTGTCCCATAATCTTCATCATTTTTACCACTTTCATCATTTTTACCACTTTCGTCATCTTTATTAAGCTCTACATTTATAACACTGTTTTCTGCTTTATTCTCTTCACTTCCTTCCATGCTATCATCACCCTTATGGTATTCCTCAATAGTTTCTGCCTCTTCCTCACTCCTGTTTGTTTGTTCTTCATGGTCACTACCCTCATTATTTCCTTCAGTATTGCTGTCTTCTTCGTTGTTGTCTTCAGCTACCTCAATTTCTACCTCACTGTCCTCTTTCTCATCATTGTCATCTGTTTGCTCCTTATTGGAGCTATTGTTAGCTTCTTCACTTGGTACATTAGGAGAAGAGATAGGAGGTAAATTTCTTTGTGGAGAAGGCATATGCAGAGATGATGGAGGAGTGGAGCTAGGTGGTTTTGAAGTGGAAGGTAGATTCTGCTGAATAAAGGCTTGGGGATTTGTAAACACATCATGTGAGATGAAGACTTTCAAAGGGATTCCTTGCTGCTCCAGCTAGTGTAAGACAATCATTTTGGTCAAGGAGTGGTGGAAAATGCTCGACATTTGGCGGTCATAGTTTTTTTTCTTGACAACTTAGGCCATCTTGTCAATGCTCTAGAAAAGGTAGTATGGTAGGTTCATCATTTTGGCTTTGGTGAAGTGCATTAGTAACCTTATATGATATGAGTAAATCCTGGAGTATCTCCCCTCACAGGTGAAATACCTGATAATCTGCCTCATCAGTAGGGCATACCTCTCTAGAAAGTGGGAGAAAGGGAAAATAGCCTTGCAGCCTTGTTGACAACTAGGTTTTAGGTAGGGCTCATAATAGCTCAAATCCAACTACTTTTGTTTAAACCATATCTCACCGATGTCTGGTATACTTGTTGCTTTTGAAATGGATTCAGAAGAGAGTTCAAATTCCACTCCTAATAGGTTAAATTTGTGATTTTGTAAGCTAAGGATGAACAATCTAGTCAAGTCTGAGTGGCTTTTCACTTGCTTGACCTTTTCAAAAAACTGATAACACCCAACATCCTAAAAACATGAAAGGATCATGCGAGAGGAGATAATTTGAATGGTGTCTAAGGGCTCAAACCTATTGGACCTTCCCCCCTTGTGTATAGGCTTGGTAGGCCTATGGCTCTCATCACTGCTGGTATGAATTTATCCTGTAGACATGGTGACCGGTTCTAGCACAGCAAGATTTTTAGATTTTGTTAGGGAACCTTTAGGTCAAAGGATGAAAATTAGTGAGGTGAGGGAAAATTTTGCAAATGGGGGCCAAGATGAAGCTTTCAAGGAGTGTACTCAATGTTTAGAGGTTTTTTTTCTTTCACTCAGTCTCCTCTTGCATATATAACAGTTTTTTCCTTTGCAAACCCTAACCCAAGAGATTTAAAACTGACTTTTTATGCAGCCTACGGTTTGGTCTAAATAGGCCTTTAAATGTATCTTTTGCTTAGAAAAATGAAAGTTTGGAAGGCAAGAAAATGAACCACCAACCTTGTTTCTTTGATTGCAGTAGGTTTGGAGGTGAAAAGTCGAATTTTTTGTCCCCTTTTAGCAAATCAAGACACACTCTGCCTGTGCGTAGTTCCTATGCGTAATGTCTGGGTCGACTTGGGCCGGAGATGGGCTAGTCGGGCCTGTCGGAGCGTAGCGCCGGGTGGCTGATAGGCATCTCGTGCAGCTCGAGCGCTTTCTTGTGCTTGTGCGTAGCGTCTGCCCAGGTGTGTAGCACCTACCCAGGTCCGTAGCACCGGGCACTAGGTGCGTAGAGCAGTGTTAAATAACATTGCGCCACCTCTCTTGTGCATAGTGCCGAAGGCCACGTGCGTAGCCCTAGCCTCGGTGCGTAGCGCCTGCGAAAATTTACCAATTTTGCACAGAAACCTTCAAACTCTCTCCCAACGGCTTTCTCTTCCTTGAAGATGACAAATGATGTGGGGGAATACCCAAAAAGGTCTTTATAACCTTTCGAAAAATAAATTTGAAGCCAAACCCACTTTTATAATGTTCAATTCTTTTCACTTTTTCTCGCTATGCCTTTGACTGCTTTTGTTCCTATAGGTGGGCAATTTGATTAAAATATTGTTCTTTTTTCACTGATGGAGGCCTCTTAAGGTTCTTTTTAATTTGACAACCTTCCTGAAGATACCAAGACTATGCCTCTCAGCCTATTTTTTTGGAAAAAGAACAGTTTTTAACTTTAACACATATACACAACAAACTCATTATTTTTGCCATTTCTCCCTTTGACTGATATTCTGCCATGTTTTTATCATTAATAAATGAGGAAAAGACCTATTGGTGGGAGAAATACCCTAGTAGTAAGTATAAACGACGGCTTGGTTTTTTTAGATGTGCCACCTTTATGGGAAAGTAAACCAGGGGTATATTTGTTTCTTAGGCCACTTTGATAATGATATATGTCTAGTGAGGGAGGTTAGATCTTGAAATTTTTTTGTGTTTTTCTGGCCACTTCTGATCTTGCAGGTGCCTACACAGTCTTTGTCTTTTGATCACTGTTTCTTTTGAAGTTTGGACAGCTCCCCTTATCCATAATGAGCCATGTTTTTCATAGTCGCTTTCTTTCGCAACTTCTACCCATGTTTGTCCCTTTTGGCCACTGGAATATGTCTCTATCTTTTCTTTAGAGAAAAGAGGCCTTTGAATTGATATTTCTTGCCTCTTCCTGCTGATACTCTTCATCATCTTTATGCCTTTGGTGTAGTGGAGTAATGATCTTCATGTCTACCAAACCTTAGAAGGTAGTTTGGAAACCCTTGAAGCCATCTGTTGTGACGAAGGAGCTTTTATTTGTCACTATTTGGACCATCTTTGTCCATCTTCCCAAACTTATGAGTTTTTTAGGGGCACTTAGAAAAAAAATTAGTGTTATCATCTAAGTTCTCAAAGAAACACTTATCAAACTCATTACTTATGTCTAAAAAGCCTTCAATGATCATTTGAAGCGGTTGAGGTGTCCTTTGCCTTTGTAACCCTAGTATTTCTTTATTGTTTGGTCAAAACAATCATAAATCCTGATTTCCATCAAACCCATACCTTGCTGATTTCTTCTTGGTTGTGAGTGGTTTTCTTGTGATGGTGCCTCTCATTACCTTACCTCTTGCTAGGTTGATAGCTTTTTGACTCTTTTGCAGAAAAGTAAGTAAGGGACAGTTGTCCCCTTACAAAACTTGTGCTTCAGGCCAAATACCTTTTGAATGATCTCCTCTGTGAACTTAAACCTGTTGTATCTCACTACCTGTTGTGGATGCCTTTATGAGTTTTGTAGGCCTCCTTCTTTGACTATGTTATGCTATTGACCATTTACAAAACATTCCTACAGAAATGCTTGGACATGGTAAATTGCTCCTTTGCAGGCTTACTTCTTGATCAAGAGGATATCTTTGGAGGTCTTTGATATTCTTTGGACAATGATAAGCTTCATCCTTGTGTTCTCTTAACTTCAACTTTGAATATCTGTGGAAATAGTGAATTTAGAACCATGATAGTGCATAACCTAGGTGACCATATTTGACTCATTGTAACGTCCTTGGAATAGCTTTTTTACTGAAAAAGCTTGAATCATGGTTTGGATGAGGGGAGAGGGTTTTGACACTCTATTATGCACTATCATCCTAGACAACTAGAAAACCTTTTTTAATCTAGAGGGCTTTAGAAAGGGACTTTTGAAATCACCATGAATTGAGGCACTTGGTGAGTAGGGGAAAAAGTTTGGTTTACTTGGTGAAACAAGGTGTGAAAGAAGAGGGCTTAGGCAAACAGAGATAGGGTGCTATAGGCAGAGGTGGAAAACATAGTGAGAGTGAGGGACATTAGTCCAGGATTTGGTCTTGTGTGAGTGATAGATTGGCTATGCTTCGACAGAGAAGCGGGATAGTGAAAAAATTATTTTTGAGGATATTTCTAGAACTCACATAATTCTTGAATTTTGTTTCTAGAAATCCAGGACAAAGCATTTTAGTCATCTAAACATGAAAAAATTACTGATGACTAACACTGGCTCCACTTGGGGAGGGCATCTCCTTTTCAGGAGCTGTCCAGAATTTTAGATCTCTTGGTTTAGGAAGACCAATGCCTCATCCATTGGGCGGATTTTCTTCTTTCTTTTGCTGCTACTTTTCCTAAAGTAGTGATTTTGAAACTCTGAAAGCATGATTAGCTCAACTTCACCTTTGCTTACCCAACCTAATTTGCTAACATGTTATCTTCCTTGGGTGCACTTGAACTGGAAAACCCATTGACATTTTTTCTTTTGAAAGAAAAAACAAACTATCTACTTCTACACTTATTTCTTCCAAGAGTTCAGATTATGCTAGTGAACTATTCTTATTCTCTACCTAGTCTATTTGACTGTCAAGATTAAGGAGTATGACAAACTTCATTCTCTAAGCTAAAAACATGAAATTGAAAACATGACTAAATCAGGATTAGACAATCTGCTTTATCATGGGTTTGTGGCATAAAAAAAAGCTGCATAGAAATGTTATTTTTGTACAAAATAAGATTAGAAAAATCAGGGCTAGAATAGATATTTTGCTATTCATCCCTATTTTTCTCCTTAGTTCTGTTTTGAGCATGTGGAACCAGTAT
Organism: Pinus albicaulis; assembly: GCA_034641835.2. NCBI lineage: Eukaryota > Viridiplantae > Streptophyta > Pinopsida > Pinales > Pinaceae > Pinus > Pinus albicaulis. The sequence goes on along the minus strand of CM076570.1, from coordinate 1,535,748,325 downwards.
CTTTCTTTCATAATCTATTTTCTTCGACAAGTCAAGCTTCAATGATTTGACCAACATTCTTTTCACTAACTTATCAACAATAAATTTAAAACATGTTCAACGATGATTAGGCTAGATGACTGAACAAGACGTTCTTTTTGCACCAGTAGTGGCATTTAGGCTTGCACACTTTCAGTACTACTATTTTTTTGGGTATGGGGCCGTACCTTGTTTTTGAATCTGCCCTCTTTTCATTCTTTTCTATGTTTTTTTGTGTTTTTCTCTTCATTTTGGCCTTTTCTTCAAACAATGGTATGTACAATGAGTGAAAAACTAAAACTAAGGAACTTGACAAAAGTAGTGTTTCATTGTCCTGCCATTTACATGACCTCCAAATGCTTCAGTCCCATCCAGCTCTTGTAAACACAAGGCATTGTTTCCTCTATTTGAATTGATAATGAATGGCCCTTTCCACAAGTGTTCAAACTTACCATGTTTACCTTTGTCTTCTCTCCTTGAGTCCCATTTCAATGCTTTATCTCCAATCTAAAAATCATTATCCTTGGTTCTTTTGTCAAATATTTTCTTCATATTCTCTTACACTAACTGTGTCCTTTTGTATACCTCTTCTCTTGTCTGTTGTAAATAGATAGTTTGGTTCAACCTCCTTTGCATGTCATTTTCCTCTAATTGTACTTATTATAGTAGTTTCATCACGGGGACCCCAAAAGATGTCGGGAAATGGCATCCATGCCATACACTAGTTGATAGGAAGACATACTGATTGATTTCTTGGTGGTTAATCTATCAACCCCATAGCGCATGTACTAGTTTTCCATGCCATGATTTTTGATTTTGTTCCAAAATCTTCTTAATGATATTGACCAGGCTTTTATTAGAGGACCTGACTAACCCATTACCTTGAGGCTAATAAGCTGTGGAATGTTCTAATGTGATGTGATATTTATAACAGAAGTCAACCATTCTTTTGGATGTAAAGGAAAAATCATTGTCTGTGATGATATTTATGGGGCAACCAAATCTAGACAGGATATTTGTCTCAAGAAATTTGATAATGACTGAGTCAGTGGCGTTCCTAGAGGGGATGGCTTCTATCCATTTGGTGAAGTAGTCAGTGGCAGTGAGGATCCACTTGTGTTGGGAATATGAAGTAGGATGGATCTCTCTGATGAAGTCTAAACCCCATTTTCGAAAAGGAGCTTCAACAGTGATAGGATGCAAAGGCAAAGGTAAGAGTTTTCTCTTGCCATAAAAAATTTGGCATTTATGACAAGTCATGACCAGTTTGTGGGTGTCAGAAAAAAGGGTGGGCCAATAATAGCTAGCTCTAAGAATTTTGTTAGCTGTGGTTTTCCAGTAAATATGGCCTCCACATTCTCCTTCTTGTAGTCCGTGCATGATCTTCCCTGCATCATCTTCAAGCAAACACTTAAGCAGTATACCAATAGGATTTTTCTAATACAAAACTCCATCTCAAATGCCGAAATTTAGAGCCTTTTGTTTCAGAAATCTTTCTTTTGTCTTTGATAAGGTAGGATGAACATTGAGATAAAATAGTACATAAAGGATATTAGCATACCAAGATGAATTTAAAAATGTTTCTTCAACATGAGGAGCTGTGCATTCTTCTTGTTCTTCTAAGGTGCATTCTTCTTGTTCTTCTAAGGTATCAAAAAAAATCATATCTAGTGCTTGGAGATTTGTTTCGACCATGAGTTTTGCGAGACCTTGTCCTTTAACTAGCTTGGTGGGTCTGATTTCTAAGTCATATTCTAAAATGATAGCAATCCATTTTCCTCTTTTACCATTTGGATCTTGATTTAAAATGTCTTTGACAACTGTGTGAGGAATAAAAGCTATGACATGAGAGTGTAAGATATAAACTCTAAAATCTTTCAAGGCTTTAATTAATGAAAAAGGCCTGATTTTCCATGATGTTGTACTTTAGGGGAGAATCTCTAAGGGCTTTGCTGAAGAAAGCTATAGGTTGCTCTTGCCCCAGTGTATTCTTTTGTAATAATACTGCCGCCACAGTGTGTTCAGAGGCAAATGAGAAAATGTAGAAATCTTTGGTAAAATCAAGACTTATTAGGACAGGTGTTTGGGTCAGTGCTTGTTTAACTAGTTCAAAAGATTGCTTGGCCTCTATAGTCCACTTAAATCCTATTTCCTTCTTCAACATGTTTTTAATATTTCTTAAAATTTTGGCCAAGTTGGGTATGAATCTCCTTAAGAAGTTGATTTTCCCAATGAAAGACTGCAATTCCTTAATGTTTCTAAGATGATTGATTTGTAATACGCCTTCAATCCTTTTGGGATCTATTTTGATTTCTTCTTCGGAGATGGTGTGGCCCAAGCGTTTTCCTTCCTGGAGACCAAAAAGTGTTTTCTTGGGATTCAATGATAGGCCATATTTTCTACATTTTCAAAAACTTTTCTTAAGTGTATTAAGTGCTCTTCATCAGTCTTAGAATAATGTCATCAAGGTAAATTATTATGAAGTAGCCTATATCCTCTGAAAAAACTATGTCCATGGCCCTTTGAAAAGTGGCCCACGCATTCATCAACCAAAATGGGACTTTAACATACATGAAAGTACCCCAAGGTGTGGTGAAGGCAGTTTTATGCTGGTCACTTGGGAATACTAACACTTGGTTGTACCCGGAAAAACCATCAAGCAGTGAGATTATCTTAGAGCCAACTACCTTTTGAAGTATGTGGTCCATTTTTAGGCAAAGGATAGTTATCTTTCAAGGAAGACCTTTTCAGATTTCTAAAGTCAATGCAGAGTCTGATCTCCCCAGTTTTCTTCCTAACTGACACAAGGTTGGAAACCCACTCAGAATATCTAAGGGAAACTATTATTCTGGCATCATACAGCTTCTTAATTTTTTTTCAACTAAAGGTAGCAAAATAGTGTTGATTCTCCTTAATTTTTGCTTGAAAGGTTTTTTGTTTTCTTTGAGGGATATTGTGTTGAATAATGCTTGTGTCATAAGATTTTAAATCTTGATATCCCCAAGCAAACACATCTTTAAATTCTTTAAAAAGCTCAATATACTTCTGTTTTATGTGAGGAGGAAGGCTCTTTGACAGTTTAATCATTTTGGGCTCCTTTATGTTTCCTATGTTGAATTCTTCAACATCAGTCTCGGTGGATTCTATCTTAGGTTTTTTAGCCACATCGTTGAAGTTGAACAGTTCTTCTAATGGTGCAAGCCCTCTTAGTAATGTGTCATTTTTGCATTGTAAGACTTCCAAGTCCCTTTGGCCTGGATCTCCAAAAAATTTGGCCTCATAAGGATGTGTGAGCATGTTTATGTCAGCAAAAGAAGGCAACTTTGTTTCATGATCTTCATCTTTGATAAAGACATCTTCTTCATGTTCTAGGTTAGATTTAGTCAGTGTAAATTCATTTCTAGATTGAAGAAAATCACCAATTTTTTCATCACTCTCAAACACCTACCAATGATTAATGTTGTCAGGCACTGTAGGGCGATGTTTGACCTTGATAAGGCATTGTTCATCTGCAGGTGGTACCTGTTGTCGAGGCATAAAATGTATCTTTTTAACACCTATTTATCTCATATTAATTATCAATCCAGGAGCGATTTTTTATTTCAAGATTGTACTCAGTCTGAGGCAGAAATTTATCTAAGAGTAATGCTGTGAAGATGTAGTACAGAATAACAAATGCAAAGGTAAAAAATGCTTGTAAAGAAACCTACTTACAGTGACATGAATGGAAAGATTAAACTACATCAATCTTGCAGAACATCGATCAAGGATGCAGTAGCAATAACTCTTTCCCTTAGAAATCGATGCAAGATTACCAATTCTGGGGACTTGGAAGCGAAAGCCTCTATCCTCTATAGTTGGGAATCTTAAAGCAATTGAAACACAAGCAAAAGCAATTTAAAAGAAACGCAATCAGAAAAGGAACAACAGCGTATCACTGTAACTCATCTATTTGCAAATCGAAAGCTGTAAATAAAAAATGAACAGAAAGTGAATAGTAACATGAAATGAACAGCAATCAAATAACTCTATAATCGTAATAAGTCTACATGCAATTATCACACAACAGAAATAAAAGAATAGAAATACAAACAACGGATCGCTCCACCAGGGTCGGGCCCTCAACCGCCGATGAAAGCGCCGCTGGGCTACTGCAGAGCTTGAGAAATGGAACAAGAACACCTCTTTGTATTAATCAAACATGAATAGCTTTTGCATCAGTTGCTATTTGATCACAAGAGTCAAGGAATTACAGTGATACAAAATGAATACAATAATCATCCATTCTCCTCCATCCTCTCCTTGTTCTCCAATACACAATACATGTTCTCCTTTTATAATCAGAAGGAGGAGAAATTAAATATCAAATATAATCTTTCATAACAATATGATCAACTAGAAAATATATTTTCAACAATATTTTAACAAGAGCAAGGCGAATTTGGCTTTGCAGCTGAGATTTGGAGGACAGCCGCAACAACAGAACTAAGAAAATCGTGCTCAAAGAACCCTGCGTATCTCTCAATACAGGCCGAATTTGGGCAAACCGTTCTATACTAAAGTTAATTGGGTCCGTTCTGGACAAAACCCATGTTCCGGATTTTCCAGATTCTTCTTCATTTGCCTAGAATCGTAACCGTAAAACTGTCACTTCTTATTCCAGCGGATTTCTGAGTTGGAATATTTCATAATGATTTGGAAATCAAATCTATAATCTGGCAATTATCTTGGAGGCTAAAATGGTGAATGATATTAATAAACCATCATTGATAAAATTATGCATAATAATAATCAATTTACTAAAAATAAAGGAGAAGAATTAATATTCATCCATAAGAGCATAAATCATTATAAGATAGATTTATATGATAAATTATAATAAATGATATGATAAACAAGAGTGAAAATGGATGAAATAAGTGTTAAGAAGTGGTCGTATTCACGGCCCAACATACCCCCAAACTGAATATATTGCATGCCCTCATGTAATCCAAAACTGAATATATTGCATGTCCTCATGCAATCCAAAGACAAAACCCATGTGTTAACCAAGCAAAGAAAATTGTTCATCCCAACCCATGAAATGGATGGAACAAATGCATGTTTCCTCAAATAATGAATATTCAATTTTAGCAATCTTGATAAAGGCATAACAATTTTTGGAGTTGATGTTCAACTGTATATGAAGTTGCAGAAAAATGTAACATAAGTAACAACAAACTCCATTAACCATTTTCTCAAAAATCAGATCGTTTGGATACATGGATCATGAGATATATAAAAAAATGGTTGTAGGTGATAGTGCATAATTTTCGAAATTTTATGAACTAATTTAGCGTGAAATTATCTGGGTTTGTGTATTTTAATGATACTTTTTTGTTATCCAGAAATCACAAGAATTCAGTTCATAGTTTTAAGGATATATGCAAATCAATTTCTGCACTATATACAAATGAAATTGTATGCCTTAAATGAGAAAGAAAGTGGAAAACATCCATCATGTGTAGCAATTCCCCCCCAAACTGAAGAATTAACATGTCCTCATGCGATGCTAGAAAACAAAGAGAGGTGATCGCTATAATCTGTTGAAATCGATGCTTGGTGTAAAACATGGAATAAGGAAGGTGTTGAGAATGAATAAGAATATCCATGGATGATAAAGAATATGACGGAAATGGTCATAAGAAAGAAATGAAATAAATCAACACTCCCCCAAACTGAAAGATGAGACGTGTCTAAAAAAATGGGAAGTGGTAAAGATGTGTAATGAATGATAATAAATAATGCTCAATGGATGTTCATGAAATTCTCCTAAATTCATAATAAATCAGAAAATTATGCTATTTTATCTGAAGTGTTACCTCTGAAAAAAAAAAATGTGGAATGACATGTAGTGACTGGCCTTTGTTGAAGCTGATGTAGGCTGAGCGAATACTGAAAGTGATACAAAAGGTAGAATCCATACAAGCACATCATGTCTAAAGAATTGTGTGCATTCGCGAGCCTTTGTTGTTTAGTTGCAATAGTGATCATGCTGCAGATAGAATTTCCCCCCCCATGCTTGTTGTTCTCTTGTAAACAAATCACAATTCTGTATACAATTTTCTTGAATCCACAGTTTCGGTTTTGAATGGAAACAGATAAGATGCATGCAAAAAGTTCAAGCAAAACAAAAATTCTATAGAAATGCAGTATTAATATTGTGGCAACTCAGCAAAATAAAAGAGCAGCATATTGCACAACAATTGTACAGCATGGAAAGGCATACATACTTATGATACAATCAATGAAATTATAGCATTTACTGAAATCCATGCATGTAATGAATCGTTAATAAATAGAAAATCATTTTGTAATGATTTAAATACGAGGAGAAGGGACAGCATATGATAACCATAAGTATAATTGTGTTATTTACCACTTTGGATTAATATGATCGACTTATAATGATTTTCATGTATAATAGGTTCGGAGGTAAGGGATTCATATTTTCATTTGACATTTAAATAAAGATATAGGAAAAGGGTTAAATATAACTATTGATGTGTATAAGTGTGACTCCAATACCATCAGCAGAGCTCTGCTGCCCACATGTGTCCATAACCTTGATAGAGTTGCTTTCTTACCCACGGAACCATTGTCCTTTATGTATGCTGAGGAAGTGCTTTTTATTGAATATCATGACAGAGGTCATTGTGCTAGCTTGGTGACCAGATAAACCACAATGCCGTTCACCGGGAAGAAGTGAAAGGTGGGCAGACCGGCTCGTGATGAGACCTCCTGTTCCAAGGACTTCTTGATTTTTTCAATTGTCTGTTGGACCATTTCCCTGGTTTGGTGGCCATAATGAGAATGCCACTTCACTTTCTTCCTTATGATCATGGTAGGCTGGCTCTTGGTGAGACCCCCTATCCTCCATCTGCAAAATCATTATTAATGAACTATATAAATATTTTTTCTTCTTTTATTTTACACACAACATTTTTCCTCAGTTAATCATAAGGGATGGCTCAACACTCCTTAAGAGTAGGGATGGTGGAAGAAGTCTGAACATCTCAATAGAAAAAAAATATGCCCTTGTTCCTACTCCATAAGTAAAAATCAAAGAAAGTTATAAAATATGGGGAAGAACCAACATGATAAATATAATCGATCCTATGAATTTAGTGGTAATAAGACAACAAAATCATGTTATTGATTATGTCCCTTTTTCCTTTTTCTTATCATTACTAAACAACTTTCTTAAAAATGATGATTTATTTTGATTTGCTGATTACAGTAAGCTCTAATTTGTATGATTGTGTATCCTTTCATAAATTGTATGTTTGTCTTTCAAAAAGTCATGAAAATTTCAAAAAATCCTCAAAAAATTGTTCACAAACAAGAAAAATGCACTCAAAAAAAGTGTTGTTCCTTTGGAAAGGAACAATAAAAACAATTTGCGAAAATGTTGTTAAAAGGAACAACACCGACTATTCTTGCTGTTCTTTTCCAAAGGAACAACGTTTTGGCAGATTGTTTTTGCTGTTCCCTTTGAAAGGAACAACAAAAACAATCTGCCAAAACGTTGTTCCTTTGGAAAAGAACAGCAAGAATAGTCGGTGTTGTTCCTTTTAAAAGGAACAACAAAAACGAGCGGTGTTTTTCCTTTTGAAAGGAACAGCGAAACATGCAGCAACAATATTGCTCTTTTTGAAAAGAATAGCAAAACTAATGAGTGAAAATGTTATTCCTTTGGAATGAACAACAAAAATAAACACACAAACACATTGTTTCTTAAGAGGAACGACTGCTATTCCTTGAAAGGAATACTAACTGTTCCTTAAGAGGAACAACAAATAGCTATAAACACGCAAAAAGGAAAAAAAATAGGGAAAGAAAAAATCTAATGTGTAATCCATTGCCAAGCAAATCCAATCAAATAGAAAGGAAAGTTTATGCACAGGTTTCAAGAAAAAATAAATTTACAAAATTGGTGCTACTGAAGAATTGTCTTCTGCGATTTGAAACTTGCATTGTGGGGTCCTTATTGTTCAGTTGCAAATAGAGCAGAAATTATCATTTGGAGGGATCAACACCTGAAACACAAAAACATAAAAGAAATCAGAAAATAAATAACACTTTATTAAGTTACAACAACTATGATGTTATTTCTAAGAGAATATCAAATCTATTAATGGAAAAAAATGATCTTTTGAAAAATGTTTGGCAGCAGTGACATGAATCTTCAAATAGAAACCAATTCTTCATATCTTTTTGTTATGAATCTATTAGGTAATGAACTGGATGAAATGCCCTTGTTTCACTAAAATTTCTCTCAAGAATTGCTCGTCCATAAATTGACCTTTTTTTGTTCTGCTAGGACCTGCAAAAAAACGAGTGTCTACCTGCAATAAAACATTAAATCATGGAGAAAGAGAGATGCACGGGCTCTCCTAATCCAAGAATTATGCAAAAAAAACTAACAAGTAGTTACTCTATAGAACAAGCCCACGGAAAAATAAAACAAATTATATTTGCTACCTGCGGGAGAGCAGTGGTCGACGATAGTAACCAGCAGTGTTTTAATCATACCTTCTTTGTTTTTTGTCCGATTTGAGTGATTCCAAAGCCAAATGAGAAATAATTCAAAGGTTTATTTCCAATATAAACAAGTTTTAAAAATTCCATGTAATGGTATGTTAAACTTGCTTAGAACAACCTGCATAATAGAGTCATTTTCGATTTTCCAGCTCATACCAACAGTTCGTATTTCAAGCATACATTTTTCGTTTGATGGCGGATTGAACCGATTCAAATTGGAGATTAAAGTAGATTAATTTAGTGATCTCCAATAGAAACAGGTTTTGAAGAAAAGAAGGATTGATGGGTCAAATATGTTAAGGAACAACCGAGAAAACAGAGTTTCAAGAATGCTGATTTATGATAGGCAGTCAGTATTTTGGTCATAAATTCCTCATACGATATCGAACTTGAGTGATTCAAATTACATTGTAAACTAAATTCATAGAGGAATCTACCATAGAAACAGGTTTTAAAAATATAGTCATTTAGACCTCCAAAAATATACTGTCCCAACGTTGTTCCTGAGCTGCCTACTAGACACCCTGTCAATGTTTTGGTTCTAACTTTTTCGTTTCAAATCCAAATTGAGTGATTCCAATTGGGTTAGAAAGTATACATCAAGGGATACTTAGGATAGAAATAGGTTTTAAAAATATTCAATTTTGGTCCCCCAAAAAATGACTGTCCCAACTGTGTTTTCTGAAATTTCATCAAGCCCGCAAGCCAAAAAATATGATATTCAAGAAATTTTTCCATATTGATGATAAAAATGATATAAGTGTTTGTAGAATTGTTGTTTGCAATATAATTCATCTACATACATAGATTTATCATCAATGTTGATTTCACAGCGTGTTGCAACAAAGAAACAACTATTTTTACAAAAATAAATAAAAAAATGTGTTTGTTTTATTTCCTCTTTTATTTATTTCTCCACTATCCTACTCTTATTTGGAGAATGAATAAGATTATGTATAAGAGTATTTCCAGTGGAGCCATTTTCGAAATAAGAACTTTAGTACATACATACCCAAATTTGAAAAATGTATGTTAATAAAAATTAAGGTATGAGAAACCAACTTCCCTTGAAAAGATGGTGCCAAAAATTGTTGAAGTATGGAGTGATGTTGCAAACAAATGATGGAGTAAAACCAATCTTCAATATATCCTTTACTTTCTTGATTTACCATAGCCATCATATCATGAGGTTCTTGAGCTTTTAAAATGGTTTGTTGGTGCAAAATAGAAGAAACCTCATTTTCTTTCGTAACTTCTACAATTTTTGGATTTGATACATTCTAGATCTCAGTGTAAATTTTTTCAATGGTGTATGTGAGATAGAATGGGTGGGACGGGTGAGTGAATTTTGCAGTTCAACACTGTAAGCATGTTGTACTGGTTTATTATGGTGAAGGTGTGGAATGAGTTGAGCAGGAGATTGTGTAGGGAATGGAGCCTCTTGATGATGTAGTTGATTTTGTTGAGTGAATGATTTTGATCGGCAAACAAGGTGTTGTGGAAGAGCTGGAAGATGTGTTTGTGCTACAAGATGAGGGAGAGTAGTCATGCAATCATAAGGTGAACCATTCCAAACTTGCAAACAAGATTGGTAGTGGTTATATTGAGATTGACATGGCTGCCCTAACATATAAGTATTCCATAATGTATTATGCAAGTAGGAGAATGGAGAGGAAGTGTTTTGAACCATACCTGTAGGCCATGATTTCCATGGTTTTGACCTTGTTGCAGCTTCCCCATCTCTTTGATATGCTACTTCCAAATTAGATAAGGAAGAGTGATTATCTATGGGATGCTCATTTTGGTAATGAGGGCAAAACACTTCATCAAATTGTTGATTTCTCTGAACCTGCAAAACATTCAATTGTGAATTTAGAGAGCTAATAAAATCATATTTAAAATTTTCAAATAAAACCTTGATTTCAGCTCTTATGTCTTATGTTCTTGTAGCAGATTTGGAAAAGAAAGAACAAACATCTCTAGAATTCTTACCAGCCTTAGAAATTCCTCTTGAATACCTTATGCACAATTCACAAACATCATCATATGATAACTGAAAAACATCACCTTTTCCTATCAGATTTAAGAGTTCTAAAAAATCATCTTTGATTCCTTTAAGAAGGAGTGTTTTCAAGATCTCTTTTTCCAAATGCTTATGCCTTGATTTTTGAAGGTTGTATCAAAATCGCTCTACATAGTCCTCCAAGATTTCCTCTTCCCTTTGTGTCATACCAAAAATATCTTCATTGGATTTGCAATAGTTTTGGTACTTCTTCAAGAATATGTTCTTCATGTCCTCCCATGTTTTGATGTAGTTCCCACTTAGGCTCATGAGCCATCGAAGAGCTGCTCCTTTTAGAGTAAGAGGAAACACTTTCAATATTTGATCGTTAGTACAATAATCATATCCTCTACAAAGTATTTCAAACTCAAATAAGAATGTATCTGGATCTTCATTTGTCAAACCATGAAAATTTGGTAGAGACAATGGGGGAATTATGTGCATTTGTGTCACTCCTCCTAGATATTTGATAGGGAATTCAAAAGTTGCAATGTCAGCCATTTCTTACCATAATAGAAGATGTTCTTCAGGTGTTTCTTTAAGGATCCTCCTTCCAATGTTCCTGTCAATTGGTTAGTGAAATGGGTGGTGCTTACATCACCACTCGAGGGGAACTACACGATTTTTTTCAAAAAAGACTCTACCTCTAAAATTCAAAAAAAAAAAAAAAAAAAACGCAAGCATTCATTCCTACCTTAAGCTTTCACTCAATTATGATGTGAAGCAGGCCAGTGAACAAGTGTGTTTCTTGCTCGGTGCGCAGGTTCTTACCTTCTGTCTTTAATACCCAATTCTTCCCAAGCAGAAAAAATTAAATATGCATCACTCTTTCTAAATGGCATACACTCTCCCCGACAACGGCGCCAAAATGTCGAGGCATAAAAGGTATCTTTTTAACACCTATTTATCTCACATTAATTATCAATCCGGGAGCGACTTTTTATTTCAAGAGTGTACTCAGTCCGAGGCAGCAATTTATCTAAGAGTAATGCTGTGAAGATGTAGTACAGAATAACAAATGCAAAGGTAACAAATGCTTGTAAAGAAACCTACTTACAGTGACATGAATGGAAAGATTAAACTACATCAATCTTGCAGAACATCGATCAGGGATGCAGTAGCAATAACTCTTTCCCTTAGAAATCGATTCAAGATTACCAATTCTGGGGACTTGGAAGCGAAAGCCTCTATCCTCTACAGTTGGGAATCTTAAAGCAATTGAAACACAAGCAAAGGCAATTTAAAAGAAACACAATCTGAAAAGGAACAACAACGTATAACTGTAACTCATCTATTTGCAAATCGAAAGCTGTAAATAAACAATGAACAGAAAGTGGAACAGTAACATGAAATGAACAACAATCAAATAACTCTGTAATCGTAATAAGTCTACATGCAATTATCACACAATAGAAATAAAAGAATAGAAATACAAACAACGGATCGCTCCACCAGGGCCGGGCCCTCAACCGCCGGTGAAAGCGTCGCTGGGCTACTGCAGAGCTTGAGAAATGGAACAAGAACACCTCTTTGTATTAATCAAATATGAATAGCTTTTACATCAGTTGCTCTTTGATCACAAGAGTCAAGGAATTACAATGATACAAAATGAATACAATAATCAGCCATTCTCCTCCATCCTCTCCTTGTTCTCCAATACACAATACATGTTCTCCTTTTATAATCAGAAGGAGGAGAAATTAAATAGCAAATATAATCTTCCATAACAATATGATCAACTAGAAAATATATTTCCAACAATCTTTTAACAAGAGCAAGGTGAATTTGGCTTTGCAGCTGAGATTTGGAGGACGGTCGCAACAACAGAACTGAGAAAATCGTGCTCAAAGAACCCTGCGTATCTCTTAATACAGGTCGAATTTGGGCAAATTATTTTTTGATAAAGTTAATTGGGTCCGTTCTGGACAAAACCCATGTTCCGGATTTTCCAAATTCTTCTTCATTTGCCCAGAATCGTAACCACAAAACTGTCACTTCTTATTCCAGCGGATTTTTGAGTTGGAATATTTCATAATGATTTGGAAATCAAATCTGTAATCTGGCAATTATCTTGGAGGGTAAAATGGTGAATGATATTAATAAACCATCATTGATAAAATTATGAATAATAATAATCAATTTATTAAAAATAAAGGAGAAGAATTAATATTCATCCATAAGAGCATAAATCATTATAAGATAGATTTATATGATAAATTATAATAAATGATATGATAAACAAGAGTGAAAATGGATGAAATAAGTGTTAAGAAGTGGTCGTATTCACGGCCCAACACCTAGAAATTGCTGGCAGAAAAGGCAAGCTCATTGCCAAGGCTATTTTGGGCTCTAGGGATGTAAGTGAGCTCATATTTCTCGAAAGTTTTGAGGAGGTCTAGAGTTGCATTTCTGTATTCCCTTAATATTGGATTTTTGGCCAAGTATTCACCTTTGATTTGTTTAATGACACGTTCTGAATCTCCTTCGGCCGATTTTCTCTTAGCCCCTAAGTCTTCAAGTCGGTGCAAACCAAGGAGGAGAGCTTCATATTCTGCAATGTTATTAGTGCATTGGAATTCTAGTCTGTAGGAATGACCTTCATTTGTGTTATGTATCCAGATGCCAGCTCCTAAACCAGCTTTACCACAAGAACCATCAAAGCTCATGTTCCAAAATGTTTCTACTTCATGTTTGTTACTAAGTTGTGTTTCGAGGTCACTAGAGCTTTGGTTATCATATTTTTTATGTGAGCATGAGTGTTCTGGAGGACCTAATTCTTTCTTATTTCCTTTTACTTGTCCACTGATCTCGTCTTCATTATAGAAGATAAAAGAATCCAAATCTGAATGAATAGAATAAATCGGGGTGTTTTATGGCCTCTCTAAGATGCTCACCATGTACGTCATGTGGGACTCTCGGTGTAATCTCCTAGTTTGATTGAAGACAGGGATAGTGGCATAGGACATATCCATTTGGAGGTTACCTTGAAGTTTGGCTCCCCAAGATCTGGACAAAAGCCTGTCATACTTAATGGGAATATCAGCAACCACTATGTCCATGACCAGACTCTTAGCGGGTATTTGCACCAAAGTAATACAAAGATCTTTGATTAGATCCAAACATTTGACTCTACTTGAATCGAAAGAGTACAAGTCTTTGTAAGGTTTGGTTATTTCTAGGCCTAATTTTTCCATAACCACCTTAGGCATGAGGTTGTGCGAGGCGCCGGAATCTAGCATGGCATTGTGTAATATTTTTTCATGTATGTTCAGGCTGACATAGAAAGGAGGGACAACTCCTTCTTGATATTTCCCCTCTACTTCGGGACCAAACAAAAGCTCGGTTTTATCATCAGTTAAGTTTAGAGTGTCTGTATCGTTTCCTATGTTTAGAACTTTCAGAGCTTGGGATCTGTACATATCCTGAGCTACCAGTTCAGTGAGAGGGATGGTTATTTTGATTTTAGCAATTTCTCCTTCAAAACTGAAAGGTATTTAAAGTTTGGACATATTTACATCAGTTTTATCAGCCATAAAATTTTCCACATTTTTAATTTGTTGATTCTGATTCGAGGCTTTGGTCAATAGAGTTTTCTCAGGGCCACTAGCAAAGGTACTGGGACAACTTGTGTCAATACTTGGTTGGCTAGTTTTGTCTGTGTTAGATCAGTTTTCTTAGCCATGGTATTGTTATTGTTTGCTGCTGTTTTAAGAATGTTTTCGAAAGTTTTCTTAACAACAGTGTCTAAGTTGTTTTTCCTGGAGTTGTCTTGGTTTTTCTTACTTCTAAGATCATATTGTCTATGGACTTCCATTATGGCATTTTCTAATCCCAACTTATGGTCTTCAAAATCTTCATAACTTGTTTCATCTTGGTTTGAGGAGAAAAAACCTTATTCTTCTCTTGTGAGAAAAACATCACCCTTGCTATCAGATCCTATTAAGTTTAGATTGTTTTCATCTGGTTGTTCAATATCTCTTTCTCCTTTGTCAACATAGTTATCTTGGAAGGGTGGCCTGATTTGTTGATCATTTTCCCTTGGTCTGTTTTGGGGCAGGTCTCTTTTAAAGTTCTGATTCCGGTTTTTGTTTTGGGGATTTGGTTGGTTGTTCCTAGGGGGTGCTCTTTCATTTATGATTATTCTCTCCATCATTCTTTCCATGGTCCTAAGGAGGTTGTTAATCTTGGAGTCAGATGAGGAGGTGGAGGGCATGGTTTCATCTTTGTAGGTTACCCTCTTTTCTGATCTTAACCTAGCTCTTTTTTCAATCAAGTTGGCCTCTACACTTATAGCTCCCTTTTGCATGTCTTCTAAGGTTAGGGGCTCTCTTTCTCTCAGCTGATAGGCCACATCAGGGTCAAAACCTTCCGGAAATTTAGCTAAGGCTAAGCCTAATGGGGGTTGCATGTTTGGAGGTAGTGCATTATAAACACTATTGAACCTTGTGCAATAGTCTTGGACACTTTCCCCCATGTTTCTTTTAAGATTTCTATATTCCGAGAGGATCTGAAGAGGGTTTTTCTTGATTTCCCATTTGTTTATGAAATTTTGGTAAAGGGAAGGGAGATCGTGTATGTTGTTAGGAGTTAGGCTCTTGAACCATTTCTTAACTTCTCCTCCTAGGCTTTGGTCAAACATCCTCATCTTCATGGTTTCCTCTTCTAATTCCATGTAGTCAAAAGCATCATTCATTCTATCTACATGTTGTTGGGCAGTGGTGGATTCAGCCCCAATGAAGTGTGGGATTCTGGATTGGTAATCCTTTGGCAAAGGTACTAATGGTTGTGGTAACACAAGGGGTGTATACCGTGCTTCCATGATAAGCGCTAATGGTGGATTTACAAGCGGAGGATTTGTGATATGAGATGGAGTGGTTTGCATAGTGGCGGTGTGAATGGGTGTGGTGGAAGTACTCAGACCAGTAAACTGATTCTAAGCAGACTTGAAATGAAAAGATCCAAAGTGATGGAGAAGTTGTAAATCAGGTGGTGTGGAAGGAGAAGCTTCTCTGCTAAGACTCTGTTGCAAATCTATGGGCTCAAGGTCGGTATAGTCTGTTGCAAATCTTTATGACTTGATCCTGAAAAGGTTTTTTGTATGGCGCAAGTCAAACTAGGGATCTTGCAATGATGTAAGATGTTCAGGTACAAAGATTGCTTTATTAATGGTCCTATTAGTAGATAAGTTTCCAGTTTCAGAAGTTTGCTAGAAAAATTTTTCTGGGTCATCAACTATAGTAGGTGGGTTCGGGTCTGGATGAGATTTGGTATTGAGTCTTCGCGAAGCCAAATTTCAAACTCAAAATTCAGAGAGGCTGTAAGATGTTCTTAAACTTTTTGGAAAATTTTACCTCTTTTATGCTTGCTAAACTTACACAGTGTGTGACTAGGATTCTAGACTTCTTAGGGTTGGTTTGATGCAATCCTACAGGAGTCTATAGATACTAGTAAAATTAGAAGGCCTACTGGAGGCTAGTGGAGTCGCCAGGTGGATATTTTTAGTTGTTTGACGATATGTTGTCTATGGTCCACCACCAATACTGACAAAAAGCCAATCTAGAAATGTTTTGGGGTTTTTCTGAGTTTATATATGTAGCCCAAAGGTTTGTAAGAGTTTCCTAAGGTTGAGTCATCAATTTTTCTAGGATGGTGAAAAATCTATATTTCTACTCTCAAGCTATCAGTTAAGTTCCTTATGATTTGATGAAGGTTTCTGAAGTCCTAAGGGATACTTAGTTTTCCACTGACATCAGAGGTTGCATCATAATCACCATTGCGTTAGTGATAGTGATGAAGTAGCTATAAATCATAGGATACTATTTGATGAAGGGATTCTAGAGTCCTAAGGGGAATTTAGATTGTTATGAACTCATAATGTCCCATCGTGATCGCCATTATTTTAGTGTCCCGTGAATTGGCAGATTGGTAAACCAAATGACAGGGTAACATTAGACCAGTCTTTGGAGTCCTAGGACCTAGCCTTTATGGAATCAAAGAGGGCTCTCTCTATTATGCAAATGATGCGAGCTTGTTCACTTTGGATGATTGATTTCAAGCTAGTTGTTAAGTGTAGGTTTGTTCATTTGTTTTGGGTTGGGGTAAGATGATAAAGTAGGATAGGTAGAGTGAGAGGTTATCAAATCAATTGGACAATGGAGTCTATGAAGTTATTGATATCTTGGTGACGAATCGGGGTACATCACAGGGAAAATCTAGTGTAGTTAATGGATCTTTTAAGTTTATGTGTGAGGTGAAATGAACAATAAGTTTGGGAACCAAGGTAGGGCAAATGGAAATTAAGAATCCTTTGCCAAATACCTATGAACAGGGAGGTATTTAATATTGATAAACAGAATATACTAATCATGAGATAGGGCACACCATTTACTCAGTGACAATACTTTTAAACAAATAAACATTGAAGATAAACAGTCCAGTAGAACACAGAAGCAAGACAATTTATCTAACTTCAATAATTCAACTTTCAAGATTTGAAAACATATAAGAAACACAGAGCATCAATAAATGAAGAGGGAATGCCTAAAAATCATTCATTAAACTATAAATAACTTCGAGGAAAATTGATAAGCATATTCAAAGGGAAAGATCGAAACAAGACCTCTTTGACTTAACCTAACAATCAATACATCAAAGAGAGATTTCAAGACAGAGTTTAAATAGCCTTAAATAAGCAGGGCTTACCATGACTCATTTTTATAAACTAACATACTAATCCAATAATTAAATATACAAGCTTAGGTGGGCCTAAGGAGCAATGAAGAATTCTTTAATCTAACCCAGCAGAAGAAAACATGAAAACAGTAGCTAACAGGAGGACTGAGGTGCCTCAAACAACATTTCTCATCCTATACTCTTCTTAGCTACAGAAAAACAGAAAGATGGACATATGGAAAAAAATAAAAACATGAACATATGAGAGATACATCACCATTAAATAAGCTCAGGGATCCTGCAAGCAAGCCTTCATCACCATCAATCAAGGCAATCCATCCACAAGCTCCACAACACTAAATTGTTCCTCAACTTTCAAAAACCATGTATTGCTCTTAAACACATCAAGTTCCCATCTTTAAAATGAATCCTCATGCCTTATATAACAAATAAGGTAGAGGAGAGTCCACTAGAGCATCTAGAAGCCTATTGACCAATCAGAAATATCCTAACTTGTCCTTGAGGACTTGCAAGGCCCAAGGCACAAAAATATCTAACAAAATATATTTTCCGGCCCAAAATAGAAATTATATTGATTTTTAGGCCCTGACAATCATGTGAAAACTTGCCAAATGCACATTCTGCCCAGTCATCTACAGGAGTGTAGCGCACTGTGTCAAACAATGAAAAAATGCCAAGTGCGTAGCTCAAAAAATAGGCCTTTTTGCAGCAGTCTTTTGGAGGTATTCCCGACCCCAGATTTGGCTCTGTGATGGCTCGTTGGAAATCCTGATGAGTCTACTTTCCAAAAAAATTTGAGTTGTGTTGAGTGGATGCCATTTACTAGCTCAAAAATCAAATCTCCCAACACTGCTTTGTGCATAGCACCTGGTCTGAAAAGGAGGCAGAAAGGTCAAATGTTTGATGTTTTTTGACCTTTTGAGGGGGTAAAAATGCTCCCAATGATCTGAAAATTGGTGAGTATACTATTGATGATGTGAAACATCCAAAAATGTAAACTTCTAGAGTTTAGGATGCACCAATTTTGTGCGTAATTCCTAGGGTGTTGCGCTCCTAGGGGTCAAAATTTGGAAAAAACAAAAAGTTGTACAATTTCCCTCAAAATTTGTGGAGAGACCCCTCAAGAGGTTTTGGACACCTGTTGAGAAGCCTCAGCCAAGCTTCCAAGGTTGTCATGCACTTTGGCTCTTTTTAGGTCTTTTAGCTCAATGAGGGCCTTCTTTAGCTTGTCACTAGCAAGCATGCTTTTCCTTGCATAATGTTTGTCCATTTTCTTTTGTAGGGCAAGGCCCCTCTTCACCTCCTTGAAATGCTTATGTTCCTATTTGTAATAGTGGATGACCCTTTGAGACATATCAAAGTCCCTTTCCCATTCCTGAAGTTGTGCATCTTTCTCCAAGAGAAGCAATTTAGTGTTCATCTCTTGGTCCTCATTGTCACTTTCTAGATCAATGAACTGAGGGCCTTGAGAAGTCCTTTTTATCCTTTTAATTCTTCTTACCTTCACTTGCTCACATCTGTCCATCTTTTCCTTTCTTTTGTCTTGATGCTTGATTGCTGGAGGAGAGATCGCCCTTTGCCTTTTTGAGGCAGCAAACACATCTCTTCTGCCTCTGTGATAGGTGCATGTGAGAGGATTGATGAGGGTGTTTTTACCTTTGGAGGTGTCACAAGCCTTTTCGTATTTGTCATGGCTTTCATGAGTCACTTGATGCTCCATAGGGCTACTGATTTCTTGACCTTTAACCTCATCATCATCCTTGCTTCCCTTACTATTTTGGCCCTTTTTCTCATCATGGGGCTCACTGATTTCAACTCTGTTTTATTGCTCACTATTTCCTTCTTGGGAAGCTGCCTCTTCTTGGTCATCATCACTCTACTTTTCTTCTTCTTTAAACTCTGTTTATGTCCCATAATCTTCATCATTTTTACCACTTTCATCATCTTTATTAAGCTCTGCATTTGTAACATTGTTTTCTGCTTTATTCTCTTCACTTCCTTCCATGCTATCATCACCCTCTTGGTCTTCCTCAATAATTTCTGCCTCTTCCTCACTACTGTTTTTTTGTTCTTCATGGTCACTGCCCTCATTATTTCCTTCAGTACTGTTGTCTTCTTCATTGTTGTCTTCATCTACCTCAGTTTCTACCTCACTGTCCCTCATCATTGTCATATGTTTTCTCCTTATTGGAGCTATTGTTAGCTTCTTCACTTGGTACATCAAGAGAAGGGATAGGAGGTGAATTTCTTTGTGGAGAAGGCATATGAAAAGATGATGGAGTGGAGGTAGGTGGTTGTGAAGTGGAAGGTAGATTCTGCTGAATGAAGGCTTGGGGATTTGTAAACACATCATGTGAGATGAAGACTTCCAACGGGATTCCTTGCTGCTCCAGCTAGTGTAAGACAATCATTTTGATCAAGGAGTGGTGGAAAAGGCTCGGAATTTGACGATCATAGCTTCTTTTCTTGACAAATGAGGCCATATTGTCAATGCTCTAGAAAAGGTAGTATGGTAGGTTCATCATTTTGAATCTGGTGAAGTTCATTAGTAACGTTATATGATATGAGTAAATCCTGGAATATCTCCCCTCATAGGTGAAATACCTGATAATTTTCCTCATCAGTAGGGCATACCTCTCTAGCAGGTGGGAGAAAGGGAAAACAACCTTGCAGCCTTGTTGATAGCTACGTTTTAGGTAGGGCTCATAATAGCTCAAATCCAATTTATTTTGTTTAAACAATATCTCACCGATGTCTGGTATACCTGTTGCTTCTGAAATGGATTCAGATGAGAGTTAAAATTCCACTCCTAATAGGTTAACTTGGTGATTTTGTAAGCCAAGGATGAACAATCTAGTCAAGTATGGGTGGCTATTGACTTGCTTGACCTTTTCACAAAACTGATAACACCCAAAATCCTAAAAACATGAAAGGATCATGGGAGAGGAAGTAATTTGAATGGTGTCTAAGGGCTCAAACCTATTGGCCCTTCCCCCCTTATGTTTATGCTTGGTAGGCCTTTGGCTCTCATCACTGCTAGTATGAATTTCTCCTTCAAACATGGTGACTAGTTCTAACATAGCAAGATTTTTAGATTTTGTTTGGGAACCTTTAGGTAAAAGGATGACAATTAGTGAGGTGAGGGAAAATTTTCCAAATGGGGGCCAAGATGAAGCTTTCAAGGAGTGTACTTAGTGTTTAGAAGTTTTTTTGCTGTCACTCAGTCTCCTCTTGCATAAATAACAATTTTTTCCTTTGCAAACCTTAACCCAAGAGATTTAAAAATGACTTTTTTTGTAGCCTAGGGTTTGGTATAAATAGGCCTTTAAATGTCTCTTTTGCTTAGGAAAATGAAAGTTTGGAAGGCAAGAAAATGAACCACCAACCTTGTTTCTTTGATTGCAGGAGGTTTGGAGGTGAAAAGTCAAATTTTTTGGCCCCTTTCAGCAAATCAAGACACACTCTGCCTGTGCATAGCGCCTGTGGGTAACACCTGGGTCAACTCCAGCTGGAGATGGGCTAGTCGGGCCCGTCGGAGTGTAGCCCCGGGTGGTTGATAGGCAACTCGGGCAGCTCGGGCGCTTTCCTGTGCCTGTGCATAGCACCGGGCCCAAGGTACGCAGTGTAGTGTTAAATAACACTGCAGCCACCTCTCTTGTGCGTAGCGCTGAAGGCCAGGTGCATAGCACCAGCCTTAGTGTGTAGCGCCTGCGGAAATTTATCAATTTTGCACAGAAACCCTCAAACTCTCTCCCAACGGCTTTCTCTTGCTTGAAGATGAAAAATGATGTCGGGAAATACCCAAAAAGTTATTTATAACCTTTTGAAAAATAAATTTGAAGCCAAACCCACTTTTATAATGTTCATTTCTTTTCACTTTTTCTCACTGTGCCTTTGATTGCTTTTGGTCCTATAGGTGGGCAATTTGATTAAAACATTTTTCTTTTTTCACTACTGGAGGCCTCTTAAGCTTTTTTTAATTTGAAAACCTACCTAAAGATACCAAGCCTATGACTCTCAGCCTATGTTTTTGGAAAAAGAAATGTTTTTGACTTTAACACCTATACACAACAAACTCATTATTTTTGCCATTTCTCCCTTTGACTGATATTCTGCCATGTTTTTATCTTTAAGAAATAAGGAAAAGACCTGTTGGTGGGAGAAATACCCTAGTAGTAAGTATAAACAACAGCTTTCTTTTTTTAGATGTGCCACCTTTATGGGAAAGTAAACCAAGGATATATATGTTTCTTAGGCCACTTTGATAATGATATATGTATAGTGAGGGAGGTGAGATCTTGAAACATTTTTGTGTTTTGCTGGCCACTTCTGATCTTGTAGGTGCCTACATAGTCTTTTTCTTTTTATCACTGTTTCTTTTGAAGTTTGGACAGGTCCCCTTATCAATAATGACCCATGTTTGTCATAGGCGCTTTATTTGGCAACTTCTACCCATGTTTGTCCCTTTTGGCCACTGGAATATGTCTCTAGTTGTTCTTTAGAGAAAAGAGGACTTTGAACTGACATTTCTTGCCTCTTCCTACTGATACTCTTCATCATCTTTATGCCTTTGGTGTAGTGGAGTATTGATCGTCATGTCTGCCAAACCTTAGAAGGTAGTTTGGAAACCCTTGAAACCATTTGCTGTGATGAAGGAGGTTTTCTTTGTCACTATTTAGACCATCTTTGTCCATCTTCCCAAACTTCTGAGTTTTTTAGGGACACTTAGAAAAAAAACAGTGTTATATTCTAAGTTCTCAAAGAAACACTTATCAAACTCATTACTTATTTCTAAAAATCCTTCCATGATCATTTGAAGGGGTTGAGGTGTCCTTTGCTTTTGTAACCCTAATATTGCTTTATTGTTTGGTTAAAATAGTCATAAATCCTGATTTCCATCAAACCCATACCTTGTTGATTTCTTTTTGGTTGTGAGTGGTTTTCTTGTGATGGTGCCTCTCATTACCTTACCTCTTGCTAGGTTGATAGTTTTTTTATTCTTTTGCAAAAAAGTAAGTAAGGGACAAATGTCCCCCTACAAAACTTGTGCTTTAGGCAAATTACCTTTTGAATGATATCCTCTGTGAACTTAAACCTATTGTATCACACTACCTGCTATGGATGCCTTTATAAGTTTTTTAGGCCTCCTTCTTTGACTCTGTTTTACTGTTGACCATTTGCAAAACATTCCTGCAGAAATGCTTGGACATGATAAATTTCTCCTTTGTAGGCTTACTTCTTGATCAAGAGGATATCTTTGGAGGTCTTTGATGTTCCTTGGACAATGATAACCTTCATCCTTGTGTTCTCTTGACTTCACCTTTGAATATCTGTGGAAATAGTGAATTTAGAACCATGATAGTGCATAACCTAGGTGACCCTATTTGACTCATTGTAATGTCCTTGGAATAAGCTTTTTACTGAAAAATCTTGAATCACGGTTTGGACGAGGGGACAGGGTTTTGACACTCTATTATGCACTATGATCTTAAACAACTAGAAAACCTTGTTTACTTTAGAGCGCTTTAAAAAGGGAGTTTTGAAATCACCATTGCTTGAGGCACTTGGTGAGTAGGGGAAAAATTTTGGTTTACTTGGCGAAACAAGGTGTGAAAGTAGAGGGCTTAGGCAAACAAAGACAGAGTGTTATAGGCAGAGGTGGCAAAAATAGTGAGAGTGAGGGACATTAGTCTAGGAATTGGTCTTGTCTGGGTGATAGATTGGCCATGCTTCGACAGAGAAGCAGGATAGTGAAAATTTTCTTTTTGAGGAGATTTCTAGAACTCACATGATTCTTGAATTTTGTTTCTATAAATCTAGGACAAAGCATTTTAGTCATCTAAACAGGAAGAAATTACTGTCTAACAGAAAGAAGTGCAACAACTTTCTTGTGATCATCAATTTTCAAGGCTTCATCTGCAATCAGAAATTCAATGGGACTTGGTGGCTACTCTTCTGGAGCTGAGGAAAGTTCTATGTGATAAATGATTTCCTCAACCATTTCAAGAGAAGGCTTCTCATTGACAACTTGCTCAATAAGTTCATCATCCTCCTCAACCTCATCATCAAAGCTGAAAGATTCTAAACTTTCAAGGCTTTCCTCATCAATGTCATAGGTGACTTGTCTTGGCTGATTACTACTTTCAATCTGATGATAGTGAAACTCATCCCACAAATCAACTGTTGATGGCTCTACAAGGTTAGCTTCTATTTGGAAAACATCATCATCATCATACTGATCAAAATTTGGAGAATCATCAACATAAATAATCTCACCAATCAAACATATTGGATTGCCAATTTGTTCTTCCTTGAATTGATCTACAAGTTCACTTTCTGATTTATGGTGGATAGGATTAGCAGGAGAATGAATAGAAATGTTTTGTTCACATGAAGGCTTAGAGGCTGGCTGAATGTTTAGCATCTGATTTATTTCCTCTTCAGTCAAAAGAGGAGGAATTTTCCCCTTTCTTTGGATAGAAGTACAACATTTCTCTTTCTCTTGTGAAGGATGATTCTGAGGCTGAATGTTTTCTTGAGCCTCACCTAGAAGATATTGTGAATCATCACTTGTGCCTTCAGAGAGACCCTGTGGGTTTTCTTTTATTTCTTGATTGGGTTCTTCCTCAACTAACTCCCCTAGGTTGTCATGATAGCTATCTTGAGTATGAAATGAATGGAGTTCTTCTAATAAATCTTCAAGATGCCAATTCCATAGATCTTCATAAATGTTTACAAGGTGTTGTATGAAATCTTCAGATTGATAACAACAATTTTTAGCTGATAATAAAGATAGACAATATTCTTTATAACGTTCATAAACACCTTGTGGAAACCTTTCAAGAAAAACAAGCTACCAGGTTTTAACCATTCATACCAAACACATCAAAGTCCAACATTTACAATGAGTCTCCATGCTCTATGTTACATGCAAGGAGAAGAAAGATCTAACAGAGTATCTAGAAGCCTATTGGCCAACAAGAAATATCCTATATTGTTCTTGAGGCCTTGCAAGGCCCAAGGCACAAAATATCCAAAATAAATATCTTTTTGGCCATTTGTGGCAAAGAAATTGACATTTGAGGCCTGAAATGCCTCTGAAAACTTGCTAAATGCACATCATGCCTTGTCAACCACAGGAGCACAGCACACTGTGTCAAAATTTGAATTTATGCCAGGAGCGCAACACAGAGACAGGGAAAATAGGTATTCTTGTAGCAGTGTTTTGGAGACCTTCCCGATATTGGAAAAGGCTCCATGATGGCTCGTTGGAAATCCCTTGAAGTATAATTTCCAAATATACCTTTAGTTCTTCAATTTGACCTCTACAACCTATCCAAAAAGTGAAAATTCAAGACTTCTAGGAGCATAGAACATGTCCTGAAAAGCAGGCAGAATGGTGAAAAAATGGGTGTTTTTGACCCTTTTGAGGGACCAAAACAACTCCAATTGGGCTGAAACATTTCGAGAATGCTATATGGATGATGAGGAACCCAAAAATTCAAACCTTTCCTCCTGAAGATGCCTTGGGAAAAAGCGCAACACACGGTGTGCTGCAATCCTAGCCTCAAAATTTGCAAAAAACAAAAAGTTGTCAAAATTTTCCCAAATTTGGTGGAGGAGTGCCTCATGGGCTTTGGGAAACCTATAGAGAAACTTGGGCTAATATTCCAAGCCTAGCTTGGTCTTTTTCCTCTTTTGGTGCTGGGAGCTTGCCTTGAGCCTTTTTCAATTTGACTCTTGCAAATTGATTTCTTTGGGCATAATGCTTGGTCATTCTTCTTTGTAACTCCAAGTCTTTATTAGCCTTGTCTAGCTTGGCCTCAAGGTGTATGTTAGCCCGTTCAAGCCATGATTCCCTATCATTTTCAATTTCCTTTGCAAGTAGTTCATTGAGAGGAATTTGTTCCGCAAGGGCTGATTCTTCTTCTCTTTGCTTTGCCAATGCTTTCCTTAGAACCATAGTTCTAGGTCTCCTTCTAGTTTGATCTCCCTCATCACTACTCTCCTCATAAGTGCCCATCAATTCCTTTATCTTCATTTGTGCTTTTGTCTAATGGATACGTTGATGTAGATGGCAAAGTCCCTTGCCTCTTGGAGGCAACAAACATTTGCCTTGATCCTCTTTGATAAGTGATAGGGAGAAAATCAAAGTTTAGCATGTTTCATTTCATCATGGGCAACCTTAGGACTTATTTTCTTCTTATCAATGATATTTTCATTTGTGTCCTCTTCATCTTGTTCTTGACTATATTCTTAGCAGGTCTTTTCACTTTCACCCATGCTAGCATCACTGTCGTTACCTTCATCATTGTCATCCTTTCCCATGTTGTTTTTCCCACTATGATCTTCTTCAAACTCTGTTTTGACCATCAAAATTTGCCTCTATTCCTTGCCTGTCATCATTTTCATTTTCTGTGGGGTCATTGCCTTCTTCTACATTGTTTTCATTTTTACAATCACTATTTTTACCATCAAAATCTGCCTTTGTTCCTTGGTTGTCACCATTTTCACTTTCTATGGGGTCATTGTTAGAGGCATTTTCATTTTCAGCCATGTCATTCCCTTCTTCATTTCCTACCATGTCATGTTCTTGGTCCTCATCATCCTCTTCATTTTCTTAGCCATCATCATGGCTATTATTTGTTGCTTCTTGATCATTTTTACCTTCTTCATTTTCTACCATGTCATCTTCTTCATTTTCTGCCATGTCATGGTCTATTTCCTCTTAAAAATATTTTCATAGCTGAAGCAACATGCTCATAAATGCATTATGGGCAAGTCAGGCACCCTTTGCACGAGGGTCGGGCAGCTTTTAAACGCACAGGAGTGCAACAAGTCACCTCTGCATGCAGGGTCGGGCAGCTCCTAAATGCGCAGGAGCGCAGCAAGTCACCTCTGCACACAATGTCGGGTGTCTCCTGAGCAAGTGGTTAACACACAAGAGCGTAGCACACAGTGTTGGGCGAGTTGTCGTGGAGTGTCGGGTCCTCCTTGGAAAATGCTGAACACATAGGACCACAATAGGGCACTTCTGCATGACCTGTTGGGTGCCTCCTGGGCAGCCCTGAATGCACAAGAGCGTAGCACAGGCTGTCGAGTCCTCCCGGGCAGCCCTGAACTCACAGGAGCGCAACACCACTTCCCAGGAGCGCAACACCATTTTGTAGAGGGCATTTGGAGGCCTTCCCGGTGTCGGAATTGGGCCTGTGATAGCTCGTTGGAAAGCGTAACTTGTATAATTTCACAATATACCATTTTTTTCCTTATTGAAGTATATTGGACTTGTCGAAAGTTGAGTTTCCCAAGACTAGTCAAAAAGTGCTGAATGATGGTGCAGAAATGTAGAGTGTTGTTGCATACCACTTTTGGATGCCTTCCTTGAATCCAAATTGTGCTCATGATAGCTCATTGGAAATCTATTCACGTCTAGTTGTCATTTGACTCATCAAGGAAGTCATTTGGGCATTCCAGCGGTGAGAAAACATAATTTTCCCAAGGTCACTCCAGCAGTGCAGAAATTCTCCAGGGACACCTATATTTTTGACATTGCTCCTAAACCATGATACCTGTGTAAATACTGAAGGAATTTTTTCTTATTGGGCCAATGATGGACAAAAACCTCTCTCAATTTTGTCAAATCCATCTCTATTTTGTCAGAAACACAGTTTGAAGCAAAACTGGCACTGGGTGTGACACATGGCTTGTCTCTTGGAAAGAATCCCTGGAAAAAGATGGAGGTATGATGTTTATGAGTTGGTATGGCTTTATGATTGCTGATATGACCTACCATATCGATCCTTTTCTCTTATTCCTCTTTTTCATAGCAAACCCTAGCTTAGTTGGAAGAGGAAATTAGGGTTTAGTGTAGGTGATTTAGGACTGCCTTGTAGAGGGAGGGTAATGAAGGGGTTAAGTGTTGTCTAAATTCTTGGGGAAATTTTGGGGAATAGGGATAGATGTTAGAGAGTAGGGGAAAGTGGAATTTCAAGAATTGAGTGAGGGGAAGGGGTCCAAAAGGGAAAAACACAGGCCTAGTCTCAAAAAGTGTCAAATTGTAGCAATAGGCTAGGCTTCGTAGAAAAATGATGAGTTTGAGGGATAAGAGTGATGGGAAGTGTTTATGAAGGTATATTAAGGATAGGACGAGGTGTAAGAGCATTAGGATACAAGCCTTGTTTATTTTTTAACCATGGAGGTCATGAAACCAAGAAAAATTGCCCTAAAAAACCCTAGTTGGATAATCGAGTCATAGGCAAGGGACAAACAGAGTAATGAGATTTATGGGTGTGAAAATGGGACATAGATGAGAGGCATGAGTCCATGAGGGATCTTTCTTGAGTGATAGGCTCACTATGACATGACAGAGTAGTAGAACAGTGAAAATTTTATCCTAAGGATAATGAAGACAGTGAGATTTCTAGAACTCACAAGATTCATAAATTTTGTTTCTAGAAATCTAGGATAGATATTTAGTCATCTACAAAGGAAAAAATTACTAATGACTAACACTTAATTCTTATGTTATAATGACTGTGTACTTTTTTATTGGCAAAGTCATAACCTTGTTTATAATCAAAGGATTCCCCTTAATCTAATTGGAGTTGTTGGAGTTCAAATAGCTCTTGATCTTCCTGTGTGAGAAAGATAGTGTTATTATCATCTCTTCCCATTAAATTTATGGTATCCTCATCATCATCATTGTTTTGAGAACTCTCAGCATAGTTCTCTTGAAAGGGAGGTCTTATTGTTTGATCTGGGGCTAATTATTTTGTTTTTCCTGAATTTTTATTTTCTCTAAAGTTGGGATTTCCAATTTGCTTTTGGTTATCCCATTGAGGTCTTCTTTCTATGTTATCTAATCTATCCATCATTATCTCTAAAGTTTTAGCTAACATATCTATTTTTGTGTCTAAACTAGAGGCTTCTTCTTTCATGGTTACTCTCCTCTCATTTCTTAATCTGGCCTTTTTAGCTAGAATTTTTACTTCTACACCTACAACATCTATTTGCATTCTTTCCAATGTTTCTGCATTTCTCTCTCTCAACTGGTATGCCATGTCTGTGTCAAATCCATCTGGGAATTTAAGTAAGACAGAGTCAGGAGTGGGTTTGAGATTTACAGGAATGGAATTGTAAACACTGTTATATCTAGTGCAGTAGTCTTGTATAGATTCATTTGGAGCTCTTTTCATTGCATCAAATTCAGACAATATTTGAAGTGGATTTTTCTCCTTTTCCCATTTTCTTAAAAATAATCTATCAAAACAATTAAATCAACTATACTACCAGTAGCAAGACCTTCAAACCATTTCTTGACTTCCCTTGTTAATGTTTGTGCAAAGCGCCTCATTTGTACATCAGATTCATCTATCTCATGGAGTTCAAAGTAATCTGGCATTTTATTAATGTGTTGTTGAGTTGTGTAATGAGTAGTAGCATCAAACTGTGGTATCTTACTTTAGTAATATTGGGGCATATCATGAAGCTGCATTGGAAGGACAAGGGGAGCATACCTAGCAACCATAGCTTGAATTCTAGCTTGGATAGGAGGTAAA
Organism: Pinus albicaulis; assembly: GCA_034641835.2. Classification (NCBI taxonomy): domain Eukaryota; kingdom Viridiplantae; phylum Streptophyta; class Pinopsida; order Pinales; family Pinaceae; genus Pinus; species Pinus albicaulis. Next base: position 1,535,719,411 of record CM076570.1, on the reverse strand, counting down.
GTAGAAGTGCTAGGGGCTGAACTGGAAGTAGTGGCTGATGAAACTAGATTATAAGGCGCTGAACTAAAAAAAGTAGTAGATGAACTAAAAGCTAAAGTTGAGGTACTAGGAAGTGAAACTGGAATATATATGGAACTACTAGGAAATGAGAATGATGTGTTTGAAAAAGCAGTAAGTGAACTAGTGGATGAAGCGAACGAAGGGGATGTAGGGAATAATATTCTACATTGTAAGTGTAATCTAGGACTAAATGGATCCATGGATTGAATGGTAGTAGAAACTATAGATGATGCAGTGGTGTTTAAATGAGGAATAGAAGGTTTAGATGTATAAGCTAACAGTTGAGTTTGTTAGGGTCCTATAATAATAGGTTTGATCATTTTTGAATTGACTATGATAGTCTTGTAAATATGTGCATACCTTGCTTTCTGCAAGTTGTTTTACCATATTTTGAAAAATGAAAAATAATAAAAAGTGAAAATAGGGTCAAAGTCCTCAAAGAAATATCAAAGGACTTAGAAAAAAATAGACCCCAAAAGAAAAAAGAGATAAAAATAAGACTTGAAAGTGATCAAGTCAAAATGCCACTACTATTTACTTTTACTGCAAGAATAATGATTATGTGCAGATTGTCAATAAATGCCATATTCCATGATCAGTTAAACAATTTAATCTTAACTTTTCATGCTTTGAATTTAATGTTTTAGATAAAGAATAAAGATATGTCAAACAGTTTAAACTTGACAAATCAGTAGATAAGATAGAGAATAAATGAGGAGCTCAACAATTTAATTTGAGCCCTCAGATGAAATAAGGTTAGACTTAGATAGATTTACGCTTTGAAAGAAAAATGGATTTATGGTTGAAAGCTTAAATACACCCATGCAAATCAAGTAAAAAATGTTAGAATAATGACGGGTAGGCAGAAGGCAGTTGTGCAAGCATGTAATAAAGCATCATCGGGCAAAAATTACTAATTTCCCCTCCCCTACAATTATTCAGTATTCAAAACTATCAGTGAAAAATGCTCATAGCGTTTCTTTGACTTCTGTTGGGACCAGACCCAAAGCTCTATAGCTAATTGGTTAAAAAATATTGAATTCCAACACAAAACCCATATTCATCAACATTTATCCTTCATCCATAATCATAATCTCTTTTTCCTACGTACAAACCGATTTTTACTTAGTAAAAGTAAAACCCTAAATAACTAATTTCATTTCCTTTCAAAATCACTCAAAAACCCATAAAATGTATTTTATCCTAAGTTAAAGTGTGAAAAATACAAAAAAGACAATATATGCTTTATTTTACATTTTACTTAGTGTTAAAACATATATTTTTCATTCTTTACATACATTACCCTTTTTTTCATGTTAAATTTTAACTTATTTATTAAATCCCTAAGCTATCCCCTCCCGTATAGTATTAAAACCTTTGTATTTTAATAACCCAAAAAACCCAATATTTAAGTTTTAACCAATGTTTAAATATCCCACGTGAATAAATAAAACCCACCCTTTTATCCCCATTGGTTTAAAAACATATCATTAACATATTCCCCACTACCCTATGGTTATTAAACAATTATCAAGCGTTTAATAACTATATAATAAACCTGCACCCATGTTGAAAAATATGTTAAATGTTTCAATTGGAAACATATAAATCTTACCCCCCACTCATATAAGCCTACGGTTTAAATTTTAATAAATATATATTCATAAATTTTGTAACCAACCCCGCCGCATATATTAGACCCTGGACCCCACTCCCAAATCCCGATGCAACTTTAAAAGTAGATCTTGGCCGTTCGCAACCAAAACTCATGATCCAATGGCTAATAAACCAAATCGCAAATAATGTTGTCTACGCTTAACCTTTTCATTTCCACGTGAAATGGGCAGTTTTACCATTTTCTCTCTCCTTGACGTGGCACCTTTTTACTGGATTACATTCGATTCGTCGGAAACTATTTACCACCGAAATGGCGCGCGATAACCACCAGTTGTTTTTCGCCTATGGAACGCTAAAACCACCTTCCTGCTCGATTTGAAATTCATTTATTGCAGGTAAATTTAACCTAATTTTCCCAATAAACCTTTGAAATCCATTGTTTATCTCTTATTTATTCGTGTATCCACTATATGTGCTATTCCACCTCTGAAAACAAGCATTTTCACCATTTTATTGCCCAAGAACCTGCAAACTTTTGCCTATACCTATTGAAGATTGCTAAGGAGCTTTGAATTGCTCCAGAGATCAGAAAGACACCATTGAATCTATTCAAAAACCTTCAAAGACATCCTCAAAGCCCTGTACCTGCGTATAACAGGTATTCCTCCAGAATTCGATCCTATTATCAGTTTTAAAAGAGCTTTTTAAGAAAAATTCCACTCAGAGTTTAAATTTATCTAAATAAGCCTATTAAAAAGATCCAAAAAACATGCCAAACCCTGTCAAAATTTATGAAAAAATGATGTTTATACTGCGCATTGTTTTAAATGAGAAAAATTGAGTTTAAATAGTTTTTCTAAATTGTTTTAAACTCCAAATTGAATCCAGAAACCCTCCGAAGGTAGCCTAAACTTCTGTGCCTAATCTTAGAAGACTTTTATCCCAATTACTCATTGAAAAAACCCAAGATTCTTATTTCTAAACCAGTAAAGGTCTATAAATCATGTTGAGAGTCCAAAATTGAAAGGAAAAGTCTAAAGATAGACCATATTCTGCATATTTTTCCCTGTCAAAGTAAAAAACACTTTTGCAAACTGTTTAATCTTGCAGAAGTAACCAAAAAAGCCTAAAAGCATAGTTTTGTAGTCCAAAAAGTCTCAAAATGCATAAAACTACTCTAGCTTCATCTTCCAAAACTACTATCGTTATAAATCCTCTACAACCTCCTGTTGTAGACATTGAGCACACTCCATTAGCAGATGTTGACTATAAGATAGTAGACCCTGTTGTAGAGTTCAATTTGTTGGAACTTCATAACTGGAGCTTTCAAAATCTTTAGATAATGTTGAAGAATTACAAATTTGGGAATCACACATGCCAAAATATTTTGTTCTAGTTACTCATTCATGCACAAAAGGCATCAGGTTATGCCATCATTATTATATGCCTGAGCAGAGAGCAATAGTCAATGCCACTAAAGAAGCACTTTTTACTATTACTGTTGAATCCATTAACAAAATGCTATAGCTCAAGTCTGATCCTCAAATAGTCCCTTTGTCCCAAACTGTACATCGGCCTTGATTTTCCTAAAATATTCCAAATATTCCAAATATTCATGCCCATGCATGTGGAAATTCCTCAAATTAATCCCCCATATTCTTCCTCAAAGTTCCCAGAAGGTTTAAGGCATATTATTTCAATGCTTTCATTTATTTTAGAGTATTTCACTGATGAACATACATATGAATCCAATTTAGGTTTCCTATCCACTTTTACCCCAGGACAACCTCCATTTGTTATCTTTTGTTATGCTGGGTATATTGCAAACAATATCCATGACCAATTGATTAAGTTACCAACTGAAGGAGTGTTCAGATAAACATCCTTCCTTTTCCACATGTTTTTGTATTTTCAAGCAAATAATTTTCCATTAAACCTTCAAAAGCTTAACATAGAGGGAAATCCTCTTTCAGTTATTTTATGGAACTCTTTGATCAGGAAAGAGTCCACAAAATTCACCTATGCAGAGTTTTTAGATTCATTCATCCATCCATTGATCAAAATGTTAACAAATACTAAACAACCCAGGTAAATGATGAGGTGAAGAAGATTTTACAGTTATCAGAGCATACCAAGACTGGTGATTGGTACTTGTATGAAAAACATCTTGAGATTAGAGTTTTTGGATCCAATTTGTTGCTCTACAAGCTACCCAAACATGTATCAATGAAGATTTTTTCCTTTGATTATATCAGGCAAATATTAAACTCTGATTCTATCAATTTCCTAGCAGCAAAGAAGAAAGCACAGTTTAAATTGAAGAGTCAAGTAGGACCATTCATTTGCAATCATAGAGATGAAGAGGCAGAAGAAACTAAACAATTATTGGAATACAGATTTGAAGAGAGTTTTTCCTGGAATTATGATCCTCAAGGAATTTTAAGTAAAATGAGGGTTAAATGTAAGCTAACACCTTTCATTCATGAGAAAAAACCAGAGATAGAGAAATATGCCAATCAGACTGAGTGGACAGAAAATACTTTGATAGATGTAGTAAAGAAAAGTGATACTAGTCACATTTTACAAACTGCAGATCAAACAGAGAAAGCCACCAAGAGAGTAAGAGAAGAATGTATCTATGTTGTTGAAACCACCACTGAAACTAGGTTCAATTTAAGATGCAACAAAATGCCCAAGTTAAATCCAGTGAGTAAAGAAAAAGTAACCATTGAGGTAGAAGATGCAGATGTACTAGTAACAAATACAGAGCCTGCCATAGTCATCACCAATGAGGCAGTTACTGAGAATCAGAATGAAGAACAGGTTGATAATTCAAATGCACAAATGGTAGAAAAACAACAGAACATGGAAGCTTCATCCTCACAGACAACAGAGGAAAAGGATCTAGATATTAGGGAAAAATACAAATAGATAAAGTTAAAGAATGAAGAAATTGAAAATGAAATTTATTCTCAATATCTCAAGCAAACACCCATTATTCAAAACAGACTTCTATCTGCTTTTGATTACTCAAACAAAAAGTTGATCATGTTAGTATTACAGCCTATAGTAAAAACTCCAAAGACAGTTGCAAATTAGAAGAAGATTGGTATAGAAGTTCCAACAGAAAGTATACATGTACTTGATCAAATAGAATTTCATAGACAGAGTTCAGAGATGTTGTATTCTACGGTTACAACTAAATCTATGAGTGTTCAGAAAATTCAGAACACCATCACAAACATGAAGGATCAAACGAAACTTGATAAAGCCTCATTATATGCTAAAGATCTCAGAATCAAATCTTTAGAAGAGTTGGTAATATAGGTTGGATTTGACCCTGCAAATTTCAAAGTAGCAGAACAGTTAATAAAGAAAAATAATGAGGACATTGCATCATTGAGGAAACAACTTAAACTTCCTTCAAGTGAACATCCTCAGGCCAAAGAACTTATACAAGGACAGAATGAAAAAGATTATATGATGAACATAATATTTCAACTGACAGCACAGATAAAAGAAATGTAGATTTAGATGGACAAGTTTTTCCATGAAAATTAAACAGTAAAAGCACATGAAACACCTACATTCATCCCTATGGTTACTACAATTGTGCCACCAAATCTAGCAGAAGAGTTCGCACCTAAAGTTCCACTAGCTACTGCAATGTCAGTGACTTCATCTACAACATCAGCTACAGAGTCATCTACAATAGCATCCCACCCTACAGATGAGGCCACCAAACTAGTAAAGGCCATGGAAGAAATATCACTTCAAACAAGTGATATTAATAGATTGAAACAGATGATTGAAAATCTTGAAGATCAAAAGAAGTTGGCTCTAATTAATTCCAATACTCATGAGCAAAAGGCTATTAGACTAAATGAAGAATTGAAGAAGCTTCAAAAGGACTTAACTTTAAAAAATCCAATTTCATATGTGAAGAAATATTTATGGAACAAGATCATTGAAGCCATCAATGATGTGTAGCCTTCAATTCAAGTGATTTTTGAACAAAGAGATTTCTTAAAAGCTGCACTAGAAAAAATCCAGAAGACTAAAGAAGAGCTAGACAACAAACTCGAGCAAACTTTAGAACTGATAAAGTTTCTCAATAGAAAAAATAGATAAGAGTTAGAGGAGATTGAAATTACTGATAGGACTGAAACTATCCTTGAAATAAGGAAAGTTATCACCAAAAAAAACCTAATGAAGAAGCTTGAGGAGAAGTGTGAGAATATGAACATAACAGTAACCAAATTCATGCTTAAATTTGAAAATCTTAGGCAAAGAAGTCTGCCTAACATTTTGGTTATCAATGATAAGCTTATGCCTCAAGAAAGCTATAATAAAAAAATCATAGAATATGCAAAGGAACAATTCAACAAGACAGATGAACAAGGAATCCCCACTGGAAAAGTCTTACTTAGAAGTTTTAAGGATCTATTTTATTTACAGCATGAGATAAGACATTTTTTTGTTATCAAACCAACTTTTTCCAGATATACAGAAGAAGATGAAAAATTCAGGAAGCTCAAGAACATACAAATTCAAAAAAATGAAGATTGGTAGTCATTAATAGATTTACTATGAAAGGTAAAAAGGCAGAAAGATAAAAGAGAAAATAGTTTGCTAATTTGTAGTCAAAACATATTTTTATTACAACAGTAAACATGTTTTACAGTGGTTAAAGTATCTGAGTTTAAAAGAGTATCAAAGCTTAAAGAGAATCAGTGAAAGAGTATAAGATAAAGAAGATTAGATTTCAAAACCAGCTTGAAATATCTAAAACCAGCAAGGAGGACACCAAGGCAGCCAGCTGCACCTCATCCATAATCAGTTTCTATTATATTTTAATAGATATGACAGTTTGTTGATTTGTTAAGCAATTGTCTATATTTTGTTGTAAAGATATTTTTATTTTCCTTAGATAATTCCTAGAACCATTCTAGGATATTTTGTAAACAATTATGTATAAGTACTTCATCCTTTGAAGTATTATTATGGAATAAATTGCTGAAGATTTCTATAGTCATTTTTGTGGACTTGAAGGCTTTTGTGTTTCAAATTTCGAGTTGCACACTGGATCAAATCAATTAGCATCATATTTCAGGATTCATGTGATGAGCTATTAAAGAGAAGTATTTCCTACTTGTCATTGTTTATATTTCTTTGTTACATGCAATCCATTATGTGTTCTAAATTTGAATGAATGAATAGGAGTATTACTTCAAGATTTGTTAAAAGCACCCTGTCTTTACTGTTTGTCATTTCTATGTTTTCTGCTGATTTCCAAAGTAGGGAACCCTTAATTGCTCCCTCTTTCATTTGACCTCTGCCTACTACTTCCCTTTTCTGGATCAAAGAACCCTTCATTACTCTTTATTCAGATCATATCACCTCACAAAACAACTTTCCAAGATCTTCAAGGGTTATCTATTTTTCCCTGAAAACATTTGACTTTTTGGCCTTGATCCTAGTTCTGTCTGCTTGATTTTTTACTCTTTAGCCCAATGGACAAATAGATTTCCCACTATCCATCTCTTTAAATGATTTTTCCCACCAAACCAATCAAACCTAAACCAATTGCACAATCATAACTAGCCTAATATCTTATTATCAAAACAAAGCTAAAATTTATAGAGAGAGCTCTCTCTGAACCTTAGGAAAGCTAGATCCTAGAGTTTAAAATTTGGTCTATGGTTACCTCTAGTTTTCTTAACTAAAAACCAAAAATCTCAAAACTAAAGAATTACTAGAGTGATAACATACTGGCGACTCTGCTGGGGACTTAACCAATCATTAGTTGTTAAATAAACCTTAAAGGAAATCATTTTTATCATCATTTTTCCTTTAAGATTGTTTGAATAGTTACGAGTATAAAAAATTGTAATTCTGGCTTCTAGGAAAGTTTATTATACCAGGTCTAATCTGGATCCTAAACCTGTTGTTATAGTGGACAACCCAGATAGAATTGGGGAAACAAAAAACACATAGGAGAGTCAGATGCTAAAGTTTCATTAATAAGAGTCAATTCATTACCCTAATAATTAGTAAGTTTAGAGGATATAGAGTTTGATTTACAATTTGAACATTCTTTATTCAGGACCAAATCTGAAAGTAATTTAAGTACTGTTGTTTTAGACCCTGTTTTTATTTAATTTTTGAAAACAAAATAGAAAAGTATTATAGCAGAATCTGAATTAAAGAAAGTTAAAAATCAAGATAAACTTGAAGAGATTAATGCTACTATTCTTAAGGAAATCGATGAAGCAATTGAACTAGCTCAACTGTTAGCTTATACATCAAACATTCTATTCCTCATTTAGATACCACTACATCATCTATAGTTTCTACTACCATTCAATCCACAAATCCATTAAGTCCTAGATTACACTTACAGCTTAAAATATTATTTCCTACATCCACTAGTTCCACTACTGTTTTTTCAAACACATCATTCTCATTTCCTAGTTGTTCCATATATATTCCAGTTTCACTTCCTAGTACCTCAACTTTAGCTTTTAGTTCATCTACTGTTTTTTCTAGTTCAACGCCTTATAATCTAGTTTCATCAACCACTACTTCCAGTTCATCCCCTAGAACTTCTACTTTACCTCCTAGCCAGGCTAGAATTCAAGTTATGGCTGCTAGGTATGCTCCCCTTGTCCTTCCAGTGCAACTTCATGATATGCCCCAAGATTACCAAAGTAAGATATCATAGTTTGATGCTACAACTCATTACACATCTCAACAACACATTAATAAAATGACAGATTACTTTTAACTCCATGAGATAGATGAATCTGATGTACAAATGAGGCTCTTTACACAAACATTAACATGAGAAGTCAAGGAATGGTTTAAAGGTATTATTGCTAGTAGTATAGCTAATTTAGCTGTTTTTCATAGATTATTTTTAAATAAATGGGAAAAGAAGAAAAATGCACTTCAAATACTCTCTGAATTTGATGCAATGAAAAGAGATCCAAATGAATCTGTACAAGACTACTGCACTAGATATAACAATGTTTACAATTCCATTCCTATAAATCTCAAACCCACTCCTGACTCTATCTTACTCAAATTCCCAGATGGATTTGACACAGACATGGCATATCAGTTAAGAGAGAGAAATGTAGAAACATTGAAAAGAATGCAAATAGATGTTGTAGGTGTAGAAGTAAATAGTCTAGCTAAAAAGGCTAAATTAAGAAATGAGAGGAGAGTAACCATGAAAGAAGAAGCCTCTAGTTTAGACACAAAAATAGATATGTTAGCTAAAACATTAAAGAGGATGATGGATAGATTAGATAACATAGAAAGAATACCTCAATGGGATAACTAACAACAAATCAAAAATATCAACTTTAGAAAAAATACAAATTCAGGAAAAACAAAAGAATCAACCCCAGATCAAACAATAAGACCTCCCTTTCAGGAGAACTATGATGAGAGTTCTCAAAACAATGATGATGATGAGGATACCATAAATTTAATGGGAATAGATGATAATAACACTATCATTCTCACACAGGAAGATCAAGAGTTATTTGAACTCCAACAACTCCAATTAAATTCAGGGGAATCCTTCGATTACAAACAAGGTTATGACTTTGCCATCAATGAAGTACACAGTCAGTATAACCTAAGAAGTAAGAAAAACAATGAAACTTGTACTAAGAAAAATTCCCAAAAACAAAATAAGAAAACAGTAGAAGCTCCCAAAACAAAAGTTCTGCAAATTCTCCCTAGGGAAAATAAGCAAAAATTCAGTTATTTCCAAAAAGTTTCCAGCCCTAAGATTTCACCAAGCTCTAGGATTGTTGACATAACTGATGAAGTTGCTCAAGCTGCAAAAGATTCACAAAAATTTGATGCTCCTAAAACATCTAATTTTGATAAAACAAAAAACTTAGATACTAAAATACCCAATGTTGATCCTAAATCAGCAAATCCAAAAGCTTCCACTGCAAAAACAACTTCTGAAAATTCCAAATCTGAAAAAACATCTACTGGTTCACAAACCATTCTTGAAAAGAAAACAAAGAGTAGTAAGCTACAAGAAACTCAAACTGAAACTGAAAAAATAACTGTAGAAAGACAAGATAAACCAACCCAAACTACAGTTACCAAAGAAGAATTGATTCAAATAAGTAAATCACAACCTTCATTCAACATACAATCTGAAATTGCAAAGCTAAAAATACCAATTCCTCTTACAAAATTGGTAAAACATGACTTGTATAAATCAACTATCACTGAAACAGTAAATATAAATGATGGAGAATATTCCATAAACCTAAATGATGATCAGCCGGAGTTGATTTTTGGCCCAGATGTGAATGGAAAGCATTTAGGTGGATCAGTTCCTCCATTTTACATTAGTTTAACTATTCATGATCAAATCTTACACAATGCAATGCTAGATTCAAGAGCTTCACATAATCTAATGCCCAAAGTTATAATGGAAACCCTGAACTTAGACATCACAAGGCCCTATAAGGATTTATTTTCATTTGACTCAAGCAAAGTAAAATGCATAAGTTTAATAAAAAAATTATGTGTAACACTAGTTCAATATCTTGATAAAAACATATTAATGGACATTGTAGTAGCTGATATCCCACCCAAATATGGAATGTTATTATCTCGCTCATGGAGAGCAAAGTTACAGGGATCTCTACAATTGGACATGTCTTATGCTACTATATCAGTTTTTGGTCAGCCAAAGAAATTATATAGGGAAAACTTGATGAAATATATGGTAAGTAGTGCTGGAAGGTCAATAAATTACCCATTTTACACTACAACTACTGATCTAGATTCATTCATCCTATGTAATGCTGAAACTGACAATGAAATCAAAACTGAACTAAGAGAAGAAAAGAAAACACAAGACAATGATAACATCTTTCATGAATCTTTATGGCATTTAGACTTTGATGGTTCAGTAAATAATTTAGGAGCAAGAGAAGGAGTATGGGTAACTAATATAGAGAAAAATCATGCAGAAGGCCATGCTTTCAGACTAAATTTAGATTGCACCAACAATATGGCTGAGTACGAAGCCCTCATTTTAGGATTTCAAATAATCAAAAACTTAGGAGGTAAAAGAATAGCAATAATGGGAGATTCTGAGTTGATTGTAAAACAAATTAAAGGAGAATATTCAGTTTACAATCCTAGACTAGGACGATACAGAGAGATTGTATTAGATTTGATTAATGATTTATTGGAATGTAATTTTTCTGCAATACCAAGAAAGAAAAATTTATAAGCACACTCTCTAGAAACTTTTGCTAGTACTTGTAATTTACTTTTTCAGCCTAATCACATGTATATTGCAGAAGTAAAAAATAGACCAATAATTCCAGACAACCTCAAATATTGGCAAATTTTCTCACAAGACCAAAAAATTTACCATTTTCTGAATAATGAAGGTGAATTTAAGAACTGTAAAATAGACACTGACTGTACCATAGATCAAGATTTAGATAGTGAAATTGATATAAATAAGGTAGATGTAAATAAAGTAAATTTTTCTAAACCTACTAGATTTAGTCAATTAGATATAGATAAATTAGAAAGAGTAGAAATTGATGAGATAACTCATGAAGAATCTAACATATTAAATCTCAAAGACAATTTCTTACCAAAAGGTTTAACTCATTTAGAAGATCTATTTGACTCAAATGATGTTGCTAGAATACTCAAAATGGAGCCAGTTAGATCTGACATTGAGGAATGAAATATTGGTACAGAATTAAAACCCAAAATGATCAAACTTTCCAAAGCCTTACCTCAACAAGAAAAGGAAAAATATATTGTTGTTTTCAAGGAATTTCAAGATGTTTTTTCTTGGAGTTATGAGGACCTTAAATCCTATGACACCAATATAATTCAACATCAAATCCCTATAAAAGAAGATCAAAAGCCCTTTAAACAAAAGTTAAGAAGGATCAATCCTATTTTGATACCTTTGATAGAAAAAGAAGTGAAAAGAATGTATGATGCACAGATAATTGCACCAATCAGATATTCTGATTGGGTTTCTAACCTAGTTCCAACAAGAAGGAAAACATAAGAGATTAGATTATGTGTCAACTTTAGGAATCTAAACAAAGTATCCTTAAAAGATAATTACCCTTTACCAAAAATGGATCACATATTACAAATGGTAGTTGGTTCTTCTAGGATTTCACTTTTAGATGGTTTGTCAGGATACAACCAGATTTTAGTCTAACCAGAGGATCAACCCAAAATAGTTTTTACTACTCCTTGGGGAACTTTTATGTATTTAAAAATGCCTTTTGGTTTAATGAATGTAGGGGAAACCTTTCAAAGAGCTACAGATATAGCCTTTGCAAAGGAAATTCATGAGTTCTCAGTAATTTACTTAGATGACATAACTATTTTTTCTAAAACTAATTATGAACACTTGGATCATCTTAGACAAGTTTCTATAAAATGTAGAAAGTTTGGCATCTCATTAAATCCTAAGAAAAATTTATTTGGATTAGAAGAAGGCAAGTTACTATGACACATAATATATAAGGAAGGAATCAGAATAGATCCTGTTAGGATAGAAGAATTCTTAACATCAGTCCACGAAGAAACATAAAAGAGTTGCAAGACTATCTAGGTAAGATTAACTTTTTAAGAAGATTCATATCCAATTTAGCTGAGATAATTAGAGAACTAAATAACATGCTTAAAAAAGATTCAGTTCTTAAATGGACTATTAAGGCCAAATAGTCATTTGAATCCATCAAAAAGGCCTTAACCAAAACTCCAGTCCTTATAAGTCTTGACTCTAAAAATGATTTCATCATTTTTTCATTTACTTCAGAGCACACGATTGCCGCAGTTTTACTGTAGAAAAATGACCAGGGTTATGAACAACCCATATATTTCTTTAGGAGAACACTTAGAGATGCATATTTGAAGTACAATATCATGGAGAAACAAGCCTTAGCTTTGGTAAAGGCCATTAAAGACTTCAGAGTTCACATTCTCTATTCTTACATCATTGCCTATGTCCCAAATGTTGTAGTAAAAGACATTCTTACTGAGGATGGTCCTGATGGAAGAAGAGGTAAGTGGATTGCCACAATTTTAGAATATGACATAGAGATAAAACCCACAAATCTTATAAAAGGTCAAGGTTTAACAAGACTCATGGCTGAACAAAATTGTAATGCCCTAGACATAAATTTTATTGCCCAAGTAGATGATTAGGAAGAGATGGCGACTCCAGAGATCAGTGCAGCCTTTTTAGACTCACCATGGTATGCAGATATCATATTTGTATTACTAAACTTACAAGCTCCTCCTAGATTGTCAAGAACCAAAGCTAGATTCTCAAAGCAAAAGGCAGTAAGATTTTGTATTTTAGACAATGTACTTTTTTGGAGAGATCATAATGGGATTTTATTAAATTGTTTGTTAAAAGAAGAAATTGACAAAATACTAGAAGAATTTCATGCAGGTGATTGTGGAGGACATATTTACTAAAATACTATTGCAGATAAAATCCTGAGAGCTGGTTTTTACTAGCCTACTTTGTTTGCAGATGTAAAAATATATGTGACCTCCTGTCACAAGTGCCAAATCTTTGAGGGTAAGAAAAAGTTGTTACCCCTGCCCTTAAAGCCCATCTGTACAGAAATTCCATTTCAACAATGGGGTCTCGACTTCATTGGAGAAATTGACCCCCCATCATCAGCCCAACACTAGTGGATTCTGACAGCCACTGACTATTTTACCAAGTGGATTAAAGCCATACCCTCTAGGCAAGCCACATATACTTTCATTATCTCCTTCCTAGAAAGTAACATTCTTTCAAGATTTGGATGTCTCCAAAAGATAATTACTGACAATGCAGCAGCATTCAAATATAAAAAGATGACTGACTTTTGTCATAAATACATTATTACCCTAGGCCACTCTACTACATATTACCCTCAAGGTAATGGTCTAGATGAATATTCAAATAAGAGCCTTGTAAACATCATAAAAAATTTACTGGAAGATAATAAAAAGACTTGGAATAAGAAGTTAGTCAATGCCTTATGGGTAGATAGACTTGCAACCAAAAAATCCATTGGTACCTCCCCTTACCAACTTGTCTATGGAATGGATGTTTTTCCATCTTCCTTAGGAGTACCAGTAACGAAGATTATCCAAGAGTTACAAGTTGAAACAAATGACATTCAAAGAAGTATTAATCAAACTATTCACTTGCAACAAACAAGAGAAGAATTTTATATCAAATCTCAAGTTATCCAGGATAAGATAAAGAAAGTTTTTGATAAAGAGAGTAAAAAAGATGATTTCTACATTGGAGATAAAGTGTTAAAATGGGATTCAAGAAGGGAAGACAAACGTAAACATGGAAAATTTGATTTTCTATAGAAAGGACCTTCTGTCATTTATGGTTATAGAGGTAACAATGTTTTCTTACTAAGAGAAATGGATGGATCAGAGATGTTAGAAGGAGCAGTAAATGGAAGAATGCTGAAGCACTACTACTCCCCTGAGATAACAAATCGTTAGTTTTATTTACTTTGAATCATTGTAAATATACATTGAAAATTTTAGATTGGATTAGATGTTTTCCAAACAAAGTTGAAGCCCAGAGAGAAGGCCCTAAGTTTTGAAAGGTAAAATACCATAAGTATGAATAATTGAAGATATCATAAGATACTTACAGGGTCATCACAATCAAATTTCAAAAGCTACTAATCTTAAAGTTCTTGACATTTCACTAGGAAATGCCATCCCCAAGTGGAGCTACTGTTAGGGTCCTATAATAATAGGGTCATAATTTTTGAATTGACTATGATAGTCTTGTAAATATGTACATACCTTGCTTTCTGCAAGTTGCTTTCCCATATTTTGAAAAATGAAAAATAATAAAAAGTGAAAAGAGGGTAAAAATCCTAAAAGAAATATCAAAGGACTTAGAAAAATACAGACCCCAAAAGAAAAAAGAGATAAAAATAAGACCTGAAAGGGAGCAAGTCAAAATTCCACTACTATTTACTTTTACTGCAAGAATAATGATTATGTGTAGATTGTCAATAAATGCCATAATCCATGATCAACTAAACAGTTTAATCTTAACTTTTCATGCTTTGAATTTAATGTTTTAGATAAAGAAGAAATATATATCAAACAGTTTGAACTTGACAAATCAGTAGATAAGATAGAGAATAAATGAGGAGTTCAACAGTTTAATCTGATCCCTCAAATGAAATAAGTTTAGACTTAGATAGATTTATGCCTTGAAAGAAAAATGGATTTAGGGTCGCAAGCTTAAAGGCACCCATGCAAATGATGTAAAAAATGTTAGAATAATGATGGGTAGGTAGAAAGCAGTTGTGCAAGCATGCAATAAAGCATCATCAAACAAAAATTACTAATTTCCCCTCCCTTACAATTATTTAGTATTCAAAACTATCAGTTAAAAAGGCTCAGAGCATTTCTCTGACTTCTTTTGGGACTGGACCCAAGGCTCTATAATTGTTTGGTTAAAAAATATTAAATTCCAACACAAAACCCATATTCATCAGCATTTATCCTTCATCCATAATCATAATCCCTTTTTCTTATGTAAAAACCCATTTTTACTTATTAAAAGTAAAACCCTAAATAATTAATTTCATTTCCTTTCAAAATCACTCAAAAACCGAAAATGTATTTTATCCTAAGTTAAATTGTGAAAAATACAAAAAAGACGAGCTATGCTTTATTTTACACTTAGTGTTAAAACATGTATTTTTCATTCATTACATACATTACCCCTTTTTTCATGTTAAATTCTAACTTATTCATTAAATCCCTAAGCTATCCCCTCCTGTATAGTATTAAAACCTTTGTATTTTAATAACCCACAAAACCCAATATTTAAGTTTTAACCAATGTTTAAATATCCCACGTGAATAAATAAAACCCACCCTTTTATCCCCATTGGTTTAAAAACATATCATTAACATATTCCCCACTCCCATATGGTTATTAAACAATTATCAAACATTTAATAACTATATAATAAACCTACGCCCATGTTGAAAAATATGTTAAATGTTTCAATTGGAAACATATAAATCTTACCCCCTGCCTATCATATAAGCCTAAGGTTTAAAATTTAATAAATACATATTTATAAAGTTTATAACTAACCCTGCCACATATATTAGACCCTAGACCCCACTCCCAAATACTGATGCAACTTTCAAAGTAGATCTTGGCCGTTCGCAACCAAACCTCACGACCCAATGGCTAATAAACCAAATCACAAATAAAATTTCCCGCATTTAACCTTTTCATTTCCACGTGAAATGAGAAATTTTACCATTTTCTCTCTCCTTAACATGGCGTCTTTTTCCTGGATTACATTCGATCTGTCTGAAATCACTTACCACCAAAATGGCACACGATAACCACCAGTGGTTTTTCGCCTATCGAACGCGAAAACCACCTTCCTGCCCGATTTGAAATTTATTTATTGCAGGTAAATTTAACCTAATTTGCCCAATAAACCTTTGAAATCCACTGTTTATCCCTTCTTTCTGCGCGTATCCGCTGTATGTGCTATTCTGCCTCTGAAAACAAGCATTTTCACTGTTTTATTGCCCAAGAACCTACAAACTTTTGCCTCTACCTATTGAAGATTTTCGAGGAGCTTTGAATTGCTCCAGAGATCAGAAAGACACCATTGAATCTATTCAAAAACCTTCAAAGACATCCTCAAAGCCCTGTACTTGCGTATAACAGGTATTCCTCCAGAATTCGAGCCTGTTATTAGTTTTAAAAGAGCTTTTTAAGAAAAATTCCACTCAGAGTTTAAATTTATCCAAATAAGCCTATTAAAAAGATCCAAAAATCAGGCCAAACGTTGTCAAAATTTCTGAAAAAACCCTGTTTATACTGCGCATTGTTTTAAATGAGAAAAATTGAGTTTAAATAGTTTTTCTAAACTATTTTAAACTTCAAATTGAACCCAGAAACCCTCTAAAGATAGCCTAAACTTCTATGCCTAATCTCAAAAGCCTTTTAGCCCAATTACTCATTGAAAAAACCCAAGAAACCCCTTTTTCTTATTTCTAAACCAGAAAAAGTTTGTAAATCATGTTGAGAGTCCAAAATTGAAAGGAAAAATCTAAAGATAGACCATATTCTGCTTATTTTTCCCTGTTAGAATAAAAAATACTTCTACAAATTGTTTAATCTTGTAGAAGTACCCAAAAAAGCCTAAAAACATAATTTTGTAGTCCAAAAAGTCTCAAAATGCCTAAAAATACTCCAGATTCATCTTGCAAAACTGCTATCATTATAAATCCTCTAAAACCTCCTATTTTAGACATTGAGCACACTCCATTAGCAGATGTTGACTATAAGATAGCAAACCCTATTGTAGAGTTCAATTTGTTGGAAATTCATAATAAGAGCTTTGAAAAATATTTAGATAATGTTGCAGAAATAAAAATTTGGGAATCAAACTTGCCCAAATATGTTGTTCTAGTTACTCATTCATGCCCAGAAGTCATCAGGTTATGCCATCATAGTTATATGCCTGAGCAAAAAACAATAGTCAATGCCAATAAAGAAGTACTTTTTACTATTACTGCTGAATCCATTAACAAAATGCTACAGCTCAAGCCTAATCCTCAAGCAGTCCCTTTCTCCATAGAGGCCCTTATCAAACTGTACATTGGCCTTGATTTTCCTAAAATATTCCAAATATTCATGCCCATGCATGTGGAAATTCCTCAAATTAATCCACCATATTCTTCCTCAAAGTTCCCAGAAGGTTCAAGGCATATCATTTCAATGCTTTCATTTATTCTAGGGTATTTCGCTGATGAACATACAAATGAATCCATTTTAGGTTTCCTATCCACTTCTACCCCGGGACAACCTTCATCTGTTATCTTTAATTATGTTGGGTATATTGTAGACAATATCCATGACCAAATGATTAAGTTACCAACTGAAGGAGTGTTCAGATACACATCCTTCATTTTTCACATGTTCTTGTATTCAAGCAGATAATTTTCCATTAAACCTTAAAAAGCTTGACATAGAGGGAAATCCGCTTTCAATTATTTTCTGGAACTATTTGATCAGGAAAGAGTCTACAGAATTCACCTATGTAGAGTTTTCAGATTCATTCATCCACCATTGATAAAAATGTTAACAAATACTGAACAACCCAGGAGAAATGATGAGATGAAGAAGATTTTACAATTATCAGAGCAGACCAAGACTGGTGACTGATACTTGTATGAAAAACATACTGAGATTAGAGTTTTTGGATCCAATTTGTTGCCTTAAAATCTACCCAAACATGTATCAATGAGGATTTTTTCCTTGGAGTATATCAGGAAAATATTAAACTCTGATTCTATCAATTTCCTAGCAGCAAAGAAGAAAACACAGTTTAGATTGAAGAATCAAGTAGAACCATTCATTTGCAATCATAGAGATGCAAAGGCAAATGCAGCTAAATAGTTATTGGAATACAGATTTGAAGAGATTTTTTCCTGGAATTATGATCCTCAAGGAATTTTAAGTAAAATTAGGGTTAAGTGTGAGCTAACACCCTTCATTCATGAGAAAAAATTGGAGATAGAGAAATATGCCAATCAGACTAAGTGGACAGAAAATACTTTGACAGATGTAGTAAATAAAAGTGATACTAGTCACACTTTACTAACTGTAGATCAAACAGAGAAAGCTACCAAGAGATTAAGAGAAGAAGTTACCTATGTTGCTGAAACCACCACTGAAACTAGGTTCAAATTAAGATACAACAAAAAGTCTAAGTTAAATCCAATTAGTAAAGAAAAAGTAACCATTGAGGGAGAAGATGTAGTTGTACCAGTAACAAATACAGAGCCTGCCACAGTCATCATAAATGAGGAAGTTACTGAGAATCAGAATGAAGAACAGATTGATAATTCAAATGCACAAATGGTAGAAAAACAACAGAACATGGAGGCTTCATCCTCACAGACATCAAAGGAAAATGATCTAGATATCAGGGAAAAGTACAAATAGATAAAGTTAAATAATGAAGAGATTAAAAATGAAATTTATTCTTAATATCTCATGCAAACACCCAGTATTCAAATAATACTTCTATATACTTTTTATTACTCAAACAAAAAGTTGATCATGTCATTATTACAACCTACAGTAAAAACTCCAAAGACAGTTGCAAATTACAAGAAGATTGCTATAGAAGTGCCAACAGAAAGTATACATACACTTGATCAAATAGAATTTCATATAGACAGAGTTCAGAGATGTTGTAATCTATTGTTACAACTAAAGCTAGGAGTGTTCAGAAACTTCAGAACACCATCACAAACAAGAAGGATAAAATGAAACTTGATAAAGCCTCATTATATTCTAAAGATCTCAGAATCAAATCTTTAGAAGAGTTGGTAATGCAGGTTGGATTTGACCCTGAAAATGTCTAAGCAGCAGAACAGTTAATAAAGAAAAATAATGAGTACATTGAATCATTGAGGAAACAACTTAAACTTCCTTCAAGTGAACATCCTCAGGCCAAAGAAATTATACAAGGACAAAATGAAAAAGATGATATGATGAACATAATCTTTGAACTTACAGCATAGATAAAAGAAATGGAGATTTAGATGGACAAGCTTGTCCATGAAAAAGAAATAGTAAAAGCACATGAAACACTTACAGTCATCCCTATGGTTACTACAACTATGCCATCAACTCTAGCAGAAGAGTTGGCACCCAAAGTTCCACTAGCTACTGCAGTGCCAGTGACTTCATCTACAACATCAGCTACAGAGTCATCTACAACAACAGCGCACCCTACAGATGAGGCCAACAAACTAGTTAAGTCCATGGAAGAAATTTCACTTCAGACAAGTGATATTAATAGATTGAAACAAATGATTGAAATTCTTGAAACTCAAAAAAAGTTGGCTCAAATTAATGCCAAAACTCATGAGAAAAACGCTATTAGACTAAATGAAGAATTGAAGAAGCTTCGAAAGGACTTAACTTTAAAAGAGCCAATTTCATATGTGAAGAACTATTTATGGAACAAGATCATTGAATCCATCAATGATGTGTGGCCTTCAATTCAACTGATTTTTGAACAAAGAGATTTGTTAAAAGTTACACTGGCAGAAATCCAGAAGACTAAAGAAGCGCTAAACAACAAACTTGAGCAAGCTTTAGAACTGATAAAATTTCTCAACATCAAAAAGAAACAAGAGTTAGAAGATATCGAAATCACTGATAGGAATGAAACTATCCTTGAAATAAGGAAAGTTATCACAAAAAAAAAAACTAATGAAGCAGCTTGAGGAGAAGTGTGAGAATATGAACATAACAATAACCAAATTCATGGTTAAATTTGAAAATCTTAGGCAAAGAAGTCTGCCTAACATTTCGGTTATCAATGATAAGCTTATGCCTCAAGAAGACTATAATAAAAAAGATCAGAGAATATGCAAAGGAACAAGTCAACAAGACAGATGGACAAAGAATCCCCACTGGAAAAGTCTTACTCAAAATTTTTGAGGATCTATTTTATTTACAGCATGAAATAAGGCATTTGTTTGTTATCAACCAAATTTTTCCAGATATACAGAAGCAGATGAAAACTTCAGGAAGCTCAAGAAGATACAAAATCCAAAAAATGAAGATTGACAGTCACTAACATATTTACTATGAAAGGTAAAAAGACATAAAGATAAAAGAGAAAACAATTTTCTGATTTATAGTCAAAACAAATTTTTATTACAATAGTAAACATGTTTTATAGTGGCTAAAGAGTATACGAGTTTAAAAGAGTATCAGAGATTAAAGAGAATCAGTGAAAGAGTATAAGATAAAACAGATCAGATTTTAAAACCAACTTGAAATATCTAAAACCAGAAAGGAGGACACTAGGGTAGCCAGTTGCACCTCATGCATAATGAGTTTCTATTATATTTGGAAAGATAGGACAACTTGCTGATTTGTTAAGAATCTGTCTCTATTTTGTTGTAAAGATATTTTTATTTTCCTTAGATAATTCCTAAAACCATTCTAGGATATTTTGTAAGCAATTATGTATAAATACTTCACCCTTTGAAGTATTATTGTGGAATAAATTGCTGAAGATTTCTATAGTCATTTTTGTGGACTTGAAGGCTTTTGTGTTTCAAATTTCGAGTAGCAGACTGGATCGAATCAATTAGCATCATATTTCGATATTCATGTGATGAACTATTGAAGTGAAGTATTTCCTACTTGTCATTGTTTATCTTTCTTTGTTACATGCAATCCATTATGTGTTCTAAATTTGAATAAATGAGCAGGAGTATTACTTCAGGATTTGTTAAAAGCACCATGTCTTTACTGTTTTTCATTTCTATGTTTTCTACTGATTTTCAAAGTAGGGAACCCTTAATTGCTCCCTCTTTCATTTGACCTCTGCCTACTACATCACTTTTCCGGATCAAAAAACCCTTCATTTCTTTTTATCCTGATTATATTACCTCACAAAACAACTTTCCAAGATCTTCAAGGGTTATCTATCTTGCCCTGAAAACATTTGACTTTTTGGCCTTGATCCTAGTTCTGTCTGCTTGACTTTTGACTCCTTAACCCAATGGACAAATAGATTTCCCAATATCCATCTCTTTAAGTGATTTTTCCCACCAAACCAATCAAACCTAAACCAATTGCACAATTATAACTAGCCTAATTTATTATTATCAAAACAAAGCTAAAATTTGTAGAGAGAGCCCTCTCTGAACCCTAGGAAGGCTAGATCCTAGAGTTTAAAAGTTGGTCTTTGGTTACCTCTAGTTTTCTTAACTAAAAACCAAAATTATCACAACTAAAGAATTACTAGAGTGATAACAGAGCTAATTCAATTGCCTCATCAATTTCCTTACGAATAGTAGCATTAATCTCTTCAAGTCTGTCCTAATTTTTAACTTTCTTTAATTCAAAATATGCTATAATATTTTTCTGTTTTGTTTTAAAAAATGAAATAAAAATATGGTCTAAAACAGCAGTACTTAAATTACTTTCAGATTTGGTCCTGAATAAGGAATGTTCAAAGTCGAAATCAAACTCTATATCCTGCAAACTTACTAATTCTTGAGGTAATGAATTGACTCTTATTAACTAAACTTTAGCATCTAAATATCCTATTTTTTTTTTCTTTTTCCCAATTATTTTGGGGTTGTCCACTATAACAGCTGTTAGAAAATTATATATTACAGAGCAATGTGACACATAAAATATACGGAAAACACAAGAACACAAAATACATAAAACCAGAGAGACACAGATATATGTGGTTCACCCAGTTTGGGCTATGTCCACCCCGAACAGCCAGTCCTTCCTTTCTATTATCCGGCAAAATGAAGAGACACAACCTACAACAGATCCGTTGTAATATCCTCGCTTCTCTCTCACAGTCTCCCTATATATTTCTCACTCTGAGAATACTCATACAAATACACAGCCGCAATACACTAGCCTCATACAAAGCGAGAGGTTACCTTCTAGGGAAAAAAACCCTAAACTAAACATAACTTCTACCGTCAGATCATTCGCCTAATGAACGGCGTAGATTAACTAGAAATTACTATAATTTTACAAAGCAATTTTACATCTGTTTTAGCTTCAGGAGTGCTGCCCCCGAACCACCCAGCTAGGGGTTCAGACCCCCCCGACCCTGCGGGGGGGACAATTTCCCCCCGCACCCCCCCACCCGCTACAGGGTTGTACAGTTTTTATAGGGTATACATCCAGCTAAAACAAGGATCTCTGAATCAGGATGAAAATCAGGGTCCACACCCAACAATCTCCCACTTGGAGACTGATTGTAGCAACTCCATCGCCGCTTCATTTGTTGGACAATGACTCCTCTTTGAACTTGGTTGTTTCTCATCTTTATCGTCATCCTTGAAGACCAATTGAAATTGAGCATATTCTCAATTTCCCCTTGGTTACAAATTTTGTTAGCATATCTGCAAGATTTTGGCTAATGTGTATCTTTTCCAACTTCAATTTTCCATTTTTCAATACTGACCGTATGAAATGGAACTTGAGCTGTATGTGTTTAGTACTGGAATGAAATGCTGAGTTCTTTGAAAGATGAATGGCACTTTGGCTATCACTATATAAAGTGCCCATATCATGATTCTTACCCAATTCATCCTTAAACCTTTGTAACCAAATCATTTATTTACTAGCCTCTGTAGCAACAACATACTCTGCTTCTGTTGTTGAAAGTGCAAAACACTTTAGATTTTTGAAACCCAACTAACAGTTGTTCCTGTAGTGCTCCTCCTGTTATCTCTATCACCTGCCATATCTGCATCTTCATATCCCTGTAGAGAAATGCTTGAACCACCAAAGCATAATGCTTGATTTGTGGTACCTCTCAAATATATGAGAATCCATTTTACTGCCATTGTTATAGCATCATTTTTCACCCTCAGGTGATTCATGATTGTCTTTATGGCTTTGGGCACCCATTCCTACAGACTTGAACAAATTCACTAAAAAACAGTGTTAAAATTCCCATACGCGGGTATGCCCAGACTTTTCCGCGTGTATACGCGAGTCCATATGTACTTTTCCGCGTATGCCATTAAAACCATTAAAAAAATATATAAATTCCCTATTTTTGGACTAGGTTGATGGTTACTCCAGTAGTTCAACCACCCCAGTACGTGGCCAACTATTTCCAACTGACTGAAACTACTTTGAGGGAGTATAAAAGCCCCTCATGTGCATGGCCTAAGGGAGAGAGAAATTTTATAGATATTATACTTTGTTGGAATCCCTAACTCAAGTCTGATTCCCTGTGCCTCCTGCACTTTCTCAAATTCATACAGGAAACCCTTGTTTCCTGGAGATGTTCATCCATTTATATGCCATCTCGAGTGCACTAGTCTTGAAAGTTTCTTAGCGAGGCAAGGGCGGGACAAATCCGGACGACGATCTGCTCAAAGATCGTGGAAGGATTCAAGTGAGCTCTCCACTCTTTATTTCTGTACATGCTATTCACAATAATGAAGAACCATCTTGTTCCTGAACTTCTGTGTTAGTATCTATTTGTATATGTGGAAAGATTGATTATTAAGCAGTTATTATCGTTTATATCATATTTCACATGGATTACACTAACGTTTAGGAGAAATATATGTTGTACAACTAGGTTTCCATGCATGTTCTTTCTTGTTTTCTAGGTTGAAGGAGGAAGAAATGTTCCTGGGGGTTTGGACCCCGTGGGATCTACATCGAATGTAGGACTACGGGTGAGTTCTGCTATCATTGTTATCTAGTTTTTTGCATTCAAGTATGGTTGTGTGTGAGTCCTTCTGAATGGCATGCCCTGCTCTGTGGAGGTTTTGACCCAACAAACCTCTAGGGTGATTTTCCCCGAAACAGAACTGGCGACTCCGCTGGGGATCGCATTCTTGTGATTCCCCTGTTGGGTGGTTTCAGCTGTTTGATAGGTTTCCAATAGTTTTAACTTTTATTTCCAGTCCAGTTAAGTCTTTCTCAGTCAGACTGAAGACCTGGTTCCTTATCCAGGCTTGATCTTTTTTATTTTTCATTGTTTACCTTTATATATGCAGGTTTGTCTGTACACAGACACGTATACACGCAGTTTTTGTTAAAGGGAGTCACGTATACGCGAGTTTCCTTTAGCACAGTCGCGTATGCATGCTTGTTGCTAAACTGTCAAGTAGCGTATGCCTGGGTAGATTTCGAAATTTTGGATTTCTTGGCTTTTTGGTCTTGTCTGCCTGTGGAGACCTGTTCCTGCAGTGTCTTTATATCCTCTGGATTGTGTAGAAAGTGGTCTTTGGTCTTTTCTCTCTCTTGTTTGGTTGAAAACTAGCTTATCTGGCAAGTCTTGTTTCTTGTGCTGGCATTTCTGGTTCGAGTACCAAGATCTCTTCCTGGGGATTCTTGGCTGTTCTTCTTTATCAGAACAGAGAGCTCTTCCTCATTTACTCTTTCCTACCTTTGTGTCTTGCTTTTCACTTCGATTTTTGCCCGTTTCTTGGTTGGTTTTCTTGAGTTCAGTCGACTAGGTCTTGTTGCAATTTTTCAAGGAGTCTTTCTTGGTTCTTTGAAGTTTTTGTTTGCTGCAAGGTTGTACTATTCTTCTAGGCTGAGTGACTGAGTTTCTTGTCTTCTTTTGCTCATATAAATCTTGCTACTAGTTAGCCCTATAAGATTTGGAGTGTTTTTGAAGTTTTTGCTTGAAATTCATAGTTGTTTGGCTTGGGATTTGGTAGTTTTTCTTGGTCTTTTCGAGCTCTTCTTTTTTATAAAATTCAAAACCTCAAAAAACATTTTGTTTTGTCATTTTCTTTGTTTTTGCATTTTTGTTTTCGTTTCGTTACATCTTTTGAAGCTTCGTTGAGGTTTCTTGCCTTTGGTTTTCAACTTGATTTTGGAAAGGAATTGTTATTGATTTCTTCCTTTTGTTTTCAAGCAATTTTGGTGTCTTTATATTAAGAGTTTATGATTCTGGGAACTAGCTTTCTGGACAACCAAAAAAGAGATAAAACTGAAGGATCTTTGGGAAATTTCTCTCTGCTTTAGGAGATTTTGCATCTTAGAATTTGCATGCTCTTAGTGATTTGCATCAGGTGCACTTAAGCATTTAGTCATTTTCATAGTTTTTGTGAGTGTGAAGTTTGTTATCTGAAAAGAAAAATAAAATTTTTTTAGTCTCGTAGAACCTATGTAGAAGTTGTTTTTTATCGAAAGACAATTACTACATTTGCATGTAGTTTGGTTTTATTAATTTCTTTTCTGTGTCAAAACACCACAAGTTTCATTTCCGTATCCCTTTGAATTAACTTAACAGCCGATTAAAATAAGCGATATAATTTAAAAGCAACTAGCAAGTTTTCTAAGTGTCATACACCAACTAGCTAGGTTGTAGGGCCTTGGATTAGGTGAGTGGAGAGTTAAATCTCCAAGGCTGCTCAAACAAAACATAGAAGTTGATTAATTGAGCGAAATCCAACTCTGTTAGGTGGACCGGGAAAGCTCTCCTCCAGAGAGTCAAGCGCGAGGGCAAGTGAAGGATGAGAAGAGAGATACCCCCTCTCTGATTTGATGAATCTGACCTCAAGACCGTTCTGCCCGGCTTTTGACACGGATTGGTGCCCATAGTTGCCACTCCTAGGTTCCACATAGGTGACTGCGGGGGGAATACCCGTGGTACCTGAGGCAGACGTCGCATCACTTTTAGCAGTACTTCTGGGGGGTGCCCTTGCGAAGATTGGGTGCTTGAGCCGGCAAAGGTTGTCGTTAGGAGCTCGGCGTAGCTGTTTCTGTTACCTTCGTTAGTAGGCCTGGGCCGTAATTATCCCAGACTACTTTCGGGAGGTCCTATATTTCGCTTTCTTGTATTTTGGTGTCCGGTCCTAATCACCCAGAGCGGAAATACCTGAAGGCTGTTTGCTTGATTGTATCTCAGGGGTTATTTTTTGTAGTGAGTGCTCTTTGCTCCTAGCTTTCCTAGTCTTATACTTTTTGAGTCTAATTAAAATTTGTTAAAGTGGCTGATCAAGCGCCTCGTCGATCGAGGAGAATCCAGGGTTTATCTCCCGAGAGTCCAGAGCCTTCTTCAAGAAGGCATAGAAGTGATTTAGCATGTGGTTACCACCCTGTGGCGTCTGACGCAGTGGAGACAGATCCTCCACAAGGGTCTGAAGCTTTCGTAGCTGATTCTGGTGTTGGTTCCGAGAGGAGCGCTCCACTCACCTCGCGAGTATTATTTCCGCAGGAAGAAGAAGTACAGGTAGAGGAAGTATCTCAACCCTCTGAGTCACTTCCATCTCCTCTTCCTCCTAATTATATGTTCGTTGTTGAATACATCGGACCCGAGTCAGAGAGACCGGAAGATCCTGCTTATTATACATACCTTTCGATGGCCACGACTGGGAACGCGGCTTTTGCTGTGAGTGCTGCAGGCATTCAGACTCCTGCTTCTGTTGAAGGAGGGGGCACTATTGCTATATCTTCGATTGCCTCTAGTGCTGTTGTGTTTGGCTCTGATTTCACCCAAGCACATGCTTCTCAATCTGGTCCCTTCTGTTTTGGAATGCCCACTAGTGGGATTCCTTCTTTTTCCTTTTCTGTTGCTGCAGCTGGATCTACATCCATGTCTTCCATGGCTAGTGGATCAACTTCTTTTCGAGGGTTCCCCTTAGGAACTGGACATATTCCTAGTTCGAATCCTTCTTTAGGGTCCTTTCCGTTTACTTCTCAGACCAAGAGTTTCAATCCTTGGTCTGGAGGTCAGAATTCGACTACTTTTACAAGTTGGAACCCTGTATTCACTACAGCAGGGGCATGGAATCAGTTTTACGCTGGTCACCAAGGGAATGCTTCTTTCCCTTCGTCGAGTGCTTATCAGACTTTTTCCCCTCTGTCTAATGCCTGGAACCTCTATCAGGGGCTTTCCTGTTCATTTAATACTTCAGGTGGGGGAACTGGTCCGGTCTTTGGTAACTCTGCATGGGGAGGAGGTTCTTCTCCTTTTGCTACGAGTTCTTTCTGGCAACCTGGCGCCTCATCAAATCCAGGGTATTCTTTCCAGAATGTTGGGAATTCATCCTATCAAGGATGGAATCCTCAAGCTCCGCCTCGTTTACCTTTTCTGGCAACGTTAAACTTGCCAGATCTGTCAAAATTGATGAATGATCCGATTTGGTACAGTTCGGGGTGGCCTCCGGTCCCGACCAAACTACCTTCAGACATTCCAAAGTTTGAAGGCAATAATGGAGAGGATCGGGCTGACCACATCACCACTTTCCATTTATGGTGTTCTTCTAACTCCCTGATCGATGATTCGATTAGGTTGAGATTGTTTCAACGCACCCTAACTAGAAACGCTGCCAAATGGTATATTGAGCTAACTGCGGGTAGTTTTGCTACATTTGGAGAACTGGCTGTTACATTTCTAAACCATTTCCAGTTGCCTGTCCGATATGACGCTGGGACTGAACTCCTAGCTAATTTTAAGCAGGACGACGCAACCCACATTTCTGATCACATTCAGGAATGGCGGAGAAGGAAGAGGCTTATTAAAGCTCATATTCCAGGAGAATTCCTTTTGGAATGGTTTCTGAAATCTCTGCAGTTAGACATTTCTAAAGATGTATCCCTGTCTGGGGTATTTTCTGAGGAGCAGGCCATTTTTAGGGCCCAGCAGCTGGAACTGATCTATTCTCAGTCTGGGGTCCTCCATAAATATTTTCCCAACGCTCCTCGCTCCAAATTAGATTTATCAAAAACTAAGACTGGTCCTCATGGTGATGGGCTTATCGGATCGATCAATAGTGGTGCAGCTAGCCTGCTTACTCAGTTACAGCAGTTGTCTATACAATCTGCTCCTTCTGGTCAAGTTGTGCCTGCTGATTCATCGCCTTCCCAATATTTGTCGATAAATGCTGTCCAAACTTCTGATCCCAAAGGAAATCAACAATCTGAAGGGAAGAAGAAGGGACGAAATAATAAGAAAAAGGGCAAGAATGGGAAGGGTAATGCAAATAAAACCAATGAGCATGTTGGTGAGGGTCCAAAGGATAAAAAGAAGGTGAAGTTTCCATGCAATTTGTGTGCTGGAGACCATCTCACACACCTTTTCCCTAAAATTCAGGACGCGCAGCGCTTATTAGCTCAGCAGGGTTCTTCTAGTTCCCACGCTGTGTTGACAAACCCTTTTCCCCAAGGGCAACAACTAGTTGTTGGCGCAAATCAAAATCCTGGGGCTTCCTCTGGGGGCACCCAAGAAGGGGAAATTCCATCGAACATATTCATGATGAGTGCTCACGTGGATGTCGCTACGAGATCCCGTGATTATGGCGGAGAAGAGTCTTCGAAAGCTAAGGATACTCCTGATGCTACTGAGCCGCTTCACATTACAAGGCCTACTGTTGAGTCTATGCCTCGGATGCCCAAAGCATCTACTAAGCGTTCGACGATTAATCCAAATGCTAGGGCTGCCCAGAACTACTCTATTGTGGAAGATCTGGTGCAGAGTCCTTGTGCCATGTCGGCTTTAGAGGTGCTCCAGTCTTGTCCAGCTCAGCGCAGTGCTTTGCTCACTACCATTGGGGCTATTGATCCGAAAAATTCTCTTCTGATTACTTTTGATATGTCTAATTTTAAGAAGAGACTCCCCCATCACATGGCTTTTCATATTAAATCATCGTACTGGAAGTGCAACATCTTTCGGACGGTTGTTGATGAGGGTGCTTCCACATGCGTGATGTCTCTCACATGTTGGAAGACGATTGGATCTCCCAAAGCTGTTCCATCTACCACTCTTCTGACTGCGTTTGATGGTCATTCTCACAAACCGCATGGTATTGTCCCAGCTTTGCCTATCTGTGTTGGGGGAAAAACTGTGAATATAGAGGTTGAGGTAGTGGATGCAAGCTTGGACTACAACCTTCTGTTGGGGAGAAACTAGATTTATGAGATGGATGCCATTGCATCCTCATTATTTCGGATTATATGTTTCCCCCACGAAGGGAGGATTGTTACAGTGGATCAACTGGACTGTCCTCCTGTAGACCTGAATGCGTCTACTGACTCATCTGTTCCAAAGTTGGATAATACTAAGGCGCCTGTTGAGAATTTAGGGGTTGGAATGTATTCTTCCTTGATGGGTACTTTTGATATTCCTCCTCCTACGGTGCATATAAATGCAATTTCATCCTCCAAGGCTCCTCTTCGAAGAGAGTTCTTTAGAACTCATTATTTTTCGGACCCTTGGACCTTGCCTTCCCCTACCGCCACATTAGCGGAAGGTCAAGTGGGTGGAATGGCATTTCCGATGTCTGCAGCTGAGATTGCTTATCAGTTTATTGTTGACTCTGCAGAATCCATCCCAGTGCCTCTTTCACCAGATGAGTTGGATGGAGATGTGGCTCCGGCTTGGACACTTATTTCTTCTTCTGCCCAGGATTGCCTTGATACCACTCTTCCATATGAAGAGGCCATCTTGGAAGCTATGACTGGTATAGATAGACCGTGGGATGATTTTCATCATCGGTCTTACTTTTTACCTGATTTGAGCAAATTTTAAACAAGTTTTCCAAGTCCTCAGTGTCTTGGTCCTGTTCACCTAGTTCTGAACCCTTTAGCACCAACACAGGTTTATGCTGAAGGGAACATGGCTGTGATTTCTCCTACTATCCCGGTGAACATTTCTAGGGATCCCAATATTATTGAGAATGTCTTCATCGGAGCTGAATGTTCCCGTGAAGAGATTCAGATTTACACTGAGCTCTTTAAAGAGTATAGGGATGTATTCGCTTGGTCTTATGAGGAAATCCCTGGTATAGATCCATCTATTGTCCAGCATGAGATCAATACTTACGAAAACGCTAAGCCTGTGAGGCAAAATCTTCGTCCGGTCAATCCTAGGAAGGCGGCAGCTATCAAAGCTAAGGTGGAGAAGCTGCTTAAGGCAAGATTCATTTTCCCTGTTCCTTTGACTGAATGGGTTTCAAATCCTGTTCTGGTAGATAAAAAAAAGGAACAATTTGAGTTTGCATTGATTTCAGAGACCTTAATAAAGCATGTCCTAAAGATAATTACCCCACACCATTTATAGATCAGATTATTGACGAGTGTGCCAGTAATGAGATTTTCTCCTTCATGGCCGGTTTCTCTGGATATACTAAGATTACTATCCATCCTGAAGATCAGCATAAGACTGCCTTTATTTGTCCCTGGGGTACTTTTGCATACAAGAAAATGCCTTTTGGTCTTAAAAATGCTGGGGCTACCTTTCAGCGAGGCATGTCATATGCCTTCCACGACATCAAAAAGATTATCGAGGTGTATTTGGATGATTTAGCTGCTCATTCTCGAAAGAGGATGGATCATCCTGCTCACCTCCGGCAAATATTTGAACGATGTCGTTTCTATAAGATTAGGTTGAATCCGAACAAGTGTGTTTTCGCGGTTACATCCGGTCGGTTATTGGGATTCATTGTGTCTAGGGAAGGGATTAGGGTAGATCCCTTCAAGGTTGAGGCAATACTTCGGTTGCCTCCCCCGTCCTCTATTCATCAACTTCAAAGTCTACAAGGAAAGGCTAATTTTCTTCGGAGATTTATCGTAAATTATGCTGAAGTTACCAAGGGATTTATGAGATTGTTGAAGAAGGGAGTTCCATTTCTTTGGGATGACTTCGCTCAACGCTCATTTAATGCTTTGAAAAAATCATTGACCTCTGCTCCTTTATTGAGTCCACCTGATTATAGCAGGGATTTCCTTTTGTATCTGGCAGCAGCAGAATCTACTATTGGTATGGTTCTGGTTCAGGAAGACGATGCTCTTGCAGAGCATGTTATTTACTATCTTAGTCGAGGATTGGTAGGACCTGAACTCCGATACACTCCGATAGAAAAGTTAGCTTTAACAGCAGTTCATGCTGTGCAGCGACTCCGACATTACATTATTCTACGCAAAACTTATGTTTTGGCAGCAGCCAATCCATTTCAGTTTGTCCTCAGTAGGCGAGTGATTGGGGGCAAATACAATAGATGGATTGTGATTTTGCAGGAATTTGATCTTGAGTTTATGTCTGCCAAGTCCAAGAAATCATTGGTTTTCACGGAATTGATCTCCGAGTTGCCCTGTGGGGAAGAGATGATCTATGATGAATCCTTTCCGGATGAACATTTGTTTCTTATCTCTTCACAGGATCCTTGGTATGGAGATATAATTGTGTATCTCCAGACTGCGAAGTTTCCCTCTACTTTTTCGAAAGATGAGCGTCGTAAGTTGCGTCACTTGGCTAAGAATTACTTGATCATTGGTGATGCTTTATACCATCGAGGGGTTGATTCAATCCTAAGACGCTGCTTAACTCTCGAAGAAGCTGAGGCTGTGCTGAATGATTCCCACAATGGAGCTTGTGGTGGTCATTTATCTGGGCTTGCTATAGCGCAAAAGATCTTGCGTGCTGGGTACTTTTGGCCTTCGATTTTCAAAGATTGTATGGAGTCGGTCAAAAAGTGTCATCCGTGTCAAGTTTATACTCGAAAAATGCGCGCTCATCCAACTCCGCTTTTTCCAGTCATTACTGTCGGTCCCTTTACAAAGTGGGGTATTGATTATACTACTTTAACCTGCCTTCGGTTAAAGGTCACAAGTACATTATTGTAGCAGTGGACTACTTTACGAAGTGGGTCGAGGCTATGCCTACTTTTGGGAATGATGGTGAGACTGCAGCTCTTTTTCTTTTCAACTAGGTTATTGCTCGTTTTGATATTCCTAAAGAGATTGTCACTGATCATGGCAGTGATTTTCAGAATAGCATGATGGCTGAGTTGGCTCTCAAATTGGGTTTCCGGCAGGAGCATTCATCTCCGTATTATCCTCAAGCCAATGGGAAAGTGGAAACCATGAATAGATCCTTGAAGACAATTCTTCAAAGGACAATTGATAAAACTAGATCCAACTCGCATATTATGCTATATCCTGCACTTTGGGCATACAGGACGTTAGTGAAAACTGCAACTGGCTTTACTCCATTTCAGCTAGTGCACGGGTTGGAATCCGTATTTCCCATTGAATGTGAGATTCCTTCTCTTAAATTAGCTGTTGAACTTCTTCTTGACACTTCTAGTCTTGAAGAGCGGCTCCTGCATCTGGAACATCTCGATGAGCAGCGTCGAGATGCCGCCACGATGAATGAAGCGCATAAAAACTGAGTTAAAGCTCAGTACGATAAGGCGGTCAAGCCTAGGGTTTTTTCGGAAGGTGACCTTGTTTTGGTCTATGCCCAAGAAAAAGATGCCCTGGGGGCAGGAAAGTTTAAGTCTATGTGGTATGGCCCCTTTATCGTTAAAAAATTCCTTAAGAAAGGAGCATATACCTTGGTTGATTTTGAAGGGAACGAGTTGCCGGAGCCTAGAAATGGGCTCTATTTGAAGAAGTATTATGCCTAGGCTTCGGCCTGGCATGTTGCTTTTGTATATAGTAGTTTTGCTTTGTACATATCTGGTTGATTTTCGATCTTTGATGGGTTGGTGATGTTTTTGATCTGCTTTGGCAGGTTGTGTTGGATGTCATGAGTCATTTTGGTTTCGCCGATGGTGCTAGTAGACACACCCGGAAATTAGCTTCCGCGGCTTGGGTGCTTCATTATCCATCCGGTCAGCTGTTAGTATCAAGAGGGGTCTGCATTGGTCTTGCTTCCAATAACATAGCAGAATACACTGCAGTTGTTTATCTACTCTCGGAGGCAATATCTTTGGGAGTTGATTCGTTGGTAGTTTTCTTGGACTCTCAGTTGGTGGTGTCGCAGTTGAACAATACTTATCGGGTTCGAGATCCATTTTTACTCCGGTTGTTCATGAGGGTACGTTTGTTACAAAGATCATTTCAATTTTTAACTTTCATTCATATTCCTCGAGCTGACAATTGGATGGCAGACTCATTAGATAATCAAGCAATTGATTGGCATATTAATCATTCCATACAATAAAATTTAATCATAAAAAACATCATACATTTTGATAAATTTGTCACATCACATCAAACATCGCTGTATATATATCATCAGAGTGTTCAAAAAACTATACAAAATTTGGATCCATAAGTCATACAAAATTTGGGCTTATTCCCGATCATGTTCAGTCTCAAAAAATATACATCATATCTATCTACTCCTGAGGTCCCTGCCCAGAGGTGACTTTCTTTGTGCACAGTCGCGTGTATACGCGACTTGGTCATTACCAACCCGTGTATGCGCAAACCCGTGAATTTTAGCAAGAGATTCTACGGTGAAAATTCCTAAATTTTAATTTATGAACGGACAAAATGAATAGCAAGGATGGTTTATGAGATTACCTGACAACTTCGGTGCGATTTGACGGTCGGTTTCTCCTGTTTTGACGAAAGAAGTTTTTTTTTTTTCTCCAGAGCACTTTTTTCCAAATCAGCAATGTAACAATGAACCAAATATGAGGTAATTTGTCTATTTATGCCCAAAAAGTTGAAAATTTTTGCAAAAATTTGTTATGCTTATTTTTTCAATATATCTTAAGCTGCATAACTCGGATGCTTGGAAGTGCCCAGATTGGTATGTTTTCAGGTACATTTTGACGAATTTGAGATTTTTCCCAATTTTTGATCCATGACTGCTGACTCGTCATGGCAGGTATATGATCTTCACTGGCATATAGGTTAGGGAATCCACTTTCCGTTGCATCTTGCATACTAGCCTCCATTCTGATCACTTGCCATAGGGTCGATCCCATCAGGTCATGAGTATTACACCCATTTCACTCGCCGATTATTTAGTCATAACTTGATGGTAGAGCCTTCCTTTACATGGGCTTCTTAGTTAGTTCCTTGCTATCACTTGTTGCCCATGCTGAGTTTTATGTAGGCTCGGGAGTCCTCTTTAGTCCCGCCATGACTTATGTGTTGAAGCTTCATTCTTCTTCTTCCTCACTATCATTTTTCTGGCTATTACCCTAGAGGCTCCCTGGTGTTGTTGAGTTGTATTACTGCATTGCATATTGGCTACTTGTTTATCCTAGCCTTTAGCCGGCTTCATTTGGACTCAATGTTTAAGCCAACTTTTGACCTTGTCTATTTGTACAAGTTAACCATTGCATGGACTTAGCTATCGCGACTTGACACCCTTTTACCCATGGATGGAACATTCCTCTGAGTATCTCTTACCAATTTTCGCCACCTTGCATTGAGAATATGATCGTTCCAATCCCAGGAACTAGTGCATCTGTTTCTTGATACTCATTCTATCCATTGTACCATAGCACTCTTTTATTCTTTTTCAGGCTTATTATATGATGTTAGTCTCCTATACCAATAGGTTTCATCTTTCATGATTGTCTTGATTGAACTATGGAATATCTTCAAACCTTCTTTCTTGAGCAAAGGTGTTCCATATTCTTGAAAAACCAAAAAATCAAAAATTTAAAAAATGTAAAGAGGGTATGCCCTAAAAGAAAAATCAAAGGGTAAGAAAAATAAAATGGTCAAAAAAGTGAAAAGAAATGAACCCAAAAAGAAAAAATAGACCAAGGAAAGTGTGCAAATCCAAATGCCACTACTATTTCATTTTTATTTTTTTTGCAATAAAGCAATTGTGTGCAGCTTGTCCAACCTTTGCCACAATTCATGAATAAGTCAAACTGTTTGAACTTGGCTTATTCATATTTCAATTTCATGTTGTAGATTAGAGAATAAATATCTGACCAAACAGTTCAATCTTGGCAGATAAGTAGATAGGTAGAGTGAATAAAAGGTGTTCAACAGTTTAATCTGAGCCCTTGGATGTAATAAGGGTAGAATTAGATAGATTTGCCTTGTAAAAAAGAAAAAGATTGATAAGGGTTTGCAAGTCTAAATGCACCCTAATAAAGAAGAAAAAATGGTAGTGTTAAGTAGATAGAGTAGGTAGATGGTGCTGCAAAGTGTTATCTGATGAATGATGCTGCTACATGTTTTTGATCCTTTACTTTCATCACAAGTACTAAAGCAGGATATACACTGGAAAATCACAGCAAGCAAAGTCAAACTCATTAACTTCCCTCATCACTTTGCCCTCAAAAGTTTTACTAATTTCCCCCAAAGTACTAAGGTATTTGGAGATCAAAGGGGCTCAAGGCATTTCCTTGACTTCTGGAGGGACCAGACCCTCGGCCTAATGATCAAAAAGACCTAAGTACTTGAGATAATTCATCCTTATAATCATCCATCTTTAACCTTGTCCTAAGTAAAATCCCATTTTGCTTAGGAAAATCATGCAAAATTCCATAAAAATCCCTCATCATAACTTGCTATTCTAAGTTTAAGTGTTGAAGATAAGATATTTCAATTTACTTCAAAAGTTTTCACTTTCTTAGATGTGCAAAAATATTTTGAGTTTCCTTGACCTTTGCCATATTTACATTTAACTCTATTGTACTAAATCCCTAGTAAAATACCCTATCCTAAGTATATAACTCCCTTTTTATAAATAACCCAAAAAACCCCTCTATTATAAAGTTTAACCAAAGTGTTTATATCCCCGCACATTTAAATAAAAAACCCACTATACGCCCTTTGGTTAAATTTATCATTATAATGTAAACCCGCCCCTATGGTAAGTTAATTACATACGTTAATTTACCATATAATAAAATAAAATCATATATCCGAAAAACTTTAAACATATGGTGTATATGTTTAATACCAAAGAAAAAATAAATCCGAAGTTTTATGCCAACGTGGCTTAGCCACCTGGCATTTCCCCGATGATTAAACTCCACCGCGACCCCCATTTTATTTGTAATCATGGAATTAGTTAATTATCCGAATTAACTAATAACCTTACTCTCCGCCTATTATACGTCTCCCGGGGTGATTAGATTAAATTTTAATTGTTTTAAAGCCCGACGGGCCCACGCTTTAATCCTCCGCGATCTCCCCATCATTTCAGCCGTTTGATCACTCCTCCGCAGATCAACGATCCCTGTCAATTCCGCCACCCATCCCTTGTCAGCCTTTTAACCAGCGGGGGATGGGTGGTATTTGAAAAGTCCACCGTCCATGTGGCAAATGCTTTGTGGAATCGCTGCCTTCCCGACTTAAACCACCCTCATCCAAAAGCGGTGCGGGGTTACCACTTACCACTTACCGCCCGACCTTCGCTCACGTCAGCCCGTACGTCGATGACGTCACTCCTCGGAAAAATAAAAACCCTTTTAACTTGTAAATAAAGCCAATTCTTCATGTTTTTCTGTTATTTTCGTTATTGAAAACGACAGCGCTCCCTGCTACGATTTTCGAATTTCCACTGAAATTGACTGATTCACTCCAAGATTCCGCAGCAACCGTGTTCAAGTACATTCCCGCTATCACCTGTTACCTGTTAAGAACCAGCCTTCTTCTAAAAACAGGTATTTATCCTTTTCCGCCCCGACTGCAAGTAAAACTCTGTTTTCTTTGTTTTTCGCTGAATTAGTGATTACAACTCATCACTGAGATCTTCCCCAGAGGTTTTAAAAGCGTGCAATTGCTCCCTGAACCTGAAATTGTGTCAATTTCCTTCAGTAAGATCAAAATTACTCCCGGTCCGTGAAAAAAACCAGAAACCTCCGTTTTGAATCCACAAGAACCAAAATGGAGGCCCCGGCAGCTTTGAATATCACTCCACTGAATGCTCCTCACCGTGAATTGGAATATTTACCTTTGGTAGATAAAGATTTTCAAATAAAAGACTTGGTTTTCGATGAAAGTCCCCTTTTGAGTTATTGTCGCTGCAGAGACGAATACTCAAAGGGGCAAGATCTTATAGGGTTGTGGGAATCCAATCTCCCAAGGTATCTCATCCCTTCAGTCATTTATTTCCCAGAAAGCATCCATTACTGCCATTCAAACTACGATCCCACTCAAAGGGCTGTAATAGCTCCTGATCAAAGTGTTCTGTTTCCCATTACTCTCCAGGCTATCAATGCCATGTTACACTTTGAACCAGACCATGAACTAGCACCATTGTCCATGGAAGAATTGATTGAGAAGACCAGGCAATTAACCCCAGAAAAGCTAAAATCCATGTGCCAAAATTTCATGTTGCCTGAGCATCAGCCTAAAGGGTCTCCTACCTATGGTTTTTATTACTTCAATACATTGGGAAGGCTCATTATAAATATGATATCTTTTGTCTTGGGATTTAATACCAGTGAATATGTGGATGAAATAACACTGGTTTTACTATCTATCTTTACTCCTGGGCAGCCTCCTGAAGTTAAATATGACTTTGCCTCTTTCATAGCCAACAAGATCCATGATCAATTCATGAGGCTAGATGATGAAAAAGTTTTTAAATATTCCTCAGTCATCTATCATCTCATTATCTACTATCAGTCAGAAAAGTTCCCTTTCCCTGTTCAAAAACTTGATGCCAAGGGAAACCCCAGGTCAGTCATATTTTGGTCCCCCATAATTCATTCTTCCTCCGATTCTCCCTATTCCTACACTGAATTCATTGATCAGTTTGTATATCCTGCAACAACTTTGTTAACAGGAATCCCTCCCCCAAGGCTCAGTAATGAAATTAGAAAGACCTTGCAACTTTCAAGGACTTATAAAGTTGGGGATTGGTATTTGTATCAAAACCATACAGTCATCAGGATTTATGGATGTGAATTACATCCATTCAGGTTACCAAGATATGTACCCATGAGGATTTTTGCCTTGGAATACTTCAGGCAAATGAACAATTCAGATGTGATCCATTTTTGTAGTGTAAAGAAGAAAGCTCAATTAAGGATCAAAAGTCAATTAGGTCATTTCATCTGCAACTCTAGGGAGGCCGAGAGTGAGGCAGAAAATATATTACAGAGAAAGTTCCAAACATCTTTCCGTTGGGTTCCTTATGACCCATTTGGTTTTATTTGTGAAAAGAGATTAAAGAATAAATCATCCCCTTATATACACCACAAGATTCTTGATTTAGAACAATATGCCAATCAAGATGAATGGGTTGAAGGAACTCTTGTTGAGGAAGAAAGTGAAGCCGACAAAATGAATAAAATTATGAAAGATGTTGAGAAGAACTTTGACCTAGAAACGTGTGGTCAAATGCAGGTACCCTACATTGGCACTTCTTCAGCAGCAACTCTACAACACACATTACAGGAAAGCAGTCCATCAGTTGCAGCAGAATCAAAGGGCAAAGGAAAAGAACCTGCAATCCAGGTTATTGAAACTTTGGTCATGGCTGAGAAACCACAAACTTCCAAAGCACCTGAACAATCACAGGTTTCTCCCACACAGGTACAACATCCACAAGTTCCAGAGTTACAGACTCCATCAAATGTGGAAATAGGAAAGAAAAGGCAGGTTTCAGACACCACTCCTCCAAAAGAAACCTCACAGGTACATCAGGTCAAGAAACAGAAACCAAATCCACCTCCAGATGTGGAAATCATAGATGAAGTATTTGATGATGGAAGGGAAGATAGTCAGCAAACTGGCACAACAAGTGAAACAAACATAAGCCAGAAAGGGAAAGCTTTACAAAAGCAATTAAGTACTGAGGTATCCTCTTTCAGACCACCAAAGACAGACACAGGGGATATTAAAAGAACCTTCATTAATATTAAAGCAAAGAATGATCCATTAAAAATGAAGGTATATGATCAATATATGAAGATGGCTCCCCATAATCAAGAAAGGCTAATGTCAGCATTTGACATGTCACAAGGCAAAATGATAATGAGCCACTTCAATTCAAAAGTGCCAAAACCCATTACTGCAGCTGACTACATCAGGACAAATTTTGAAGTTTTGGCAAAGGACATCCATCCTCTGGACCAGATAGAGCTACACAGACAAACTGGGGAAATGGTCTATTCTACTCTTACCAATAAGGCCATGGCAGCTATAACGCTGCAGGATTCTTTGAATAACACAACTGCACAATTGCAAATTGAGAGGGCCTCTTCACAGGCCAAAGATAACAGAATAAAGTCCCTAGAAGACCTAATCATTGGCTTGGGTCATAACCCCAAAGACATTAAAAGTATTGAGGCATTGATAAAGAAGAAAGATGATGACATAGCTGCACTGAGGAAGCAGCTAAAATTGCCAGCCTCAAGGCACCCTCAGACTCAAGAAGTTCTAAAAGGGAATTCACAGGAAGAAATAATGGAGTTGCTCCTAAATATGACTGAGCGACTAAGTGAAACGGAGAAGGAATTGGAACAAGCTTTGCAGAAACAGGGAACTATCAAGCAGACATCAACAACAGGTACTACAACAACAGGTCAGCAAACACAGCCATCCCAGGTAAACACTTCTGATTTGAGTTCTGATGACTTAATAAAACAAATGGAAAGTTTACAACTAAAGGTCACAGAACTTCAAACTACCAAATTACAGTTAACCAAATTGGAGGAGAAATATGATACCTCTAAGAAGACAGTTGCAAACAATACCAGGGAAATAAAGAGGTTAGAAAAATTGGTTCAGGCTTTGGAAAAAGATCTTTCATTGGAAAAGCCTTTAAAGGAAATAAACGACATTCTTTGGGGTAACATCATTGAGTTAATAAAGGGCATTTGGCCCTCTATTCAAGCTATTTTTGAACAAAATGAGTTGGTTAAAATAGCCCAAGAAGAAATAAACAGAACCAGAAATGAATTAAGAGGCAGGCCTGAGCAGGCCAATCAGCTCATTCAATTTTTGAACACCAGGACAAAACAACAGCTTGCAGCATTAGGGATTGAGGACAGGACCGGCGCAGTTTTAGAAATAAAGAGAGTTTTCATCAAGAGAACTTTCATGCAGAATTTAGAAAGGAAGTGCACAGCTATTTTGGTTGATATCAATATTTTCAGAGAGAAATTTCAAGCTTTGTTGGACAGTGGGTTACCAAGTCCTATGCTCTCAGAGGATCAAATAATGGACTTAGAAACCTATATAAAGAAAATAAATGCTCATGCTCAAAATACAGCGCTTGTTCTCCTAGTTTACCACAATCAACATTACCAACAGGGAGAAACATCTATGATAGAGTGAGGAATTTATTTCATTTGGAACATGAAATAAAGTATCTATTTCCTAATGAGCCCACCTTTTACAAACTCACAGAAGCAGATGAGACATTGAGAAAGCTCAAAAGGACTATGATACCAGATAATCAATGGTGGAATGAAATGTTGGAAATTCTATAAAAGTTATTTTCAGGATAAGAATTTTATCTTTACTATCAAGTAAAGGATAAAAATGAGTACAGATGAAAGAGTATCAGTTACATAGGTTAAAAGAGTATCCGTAAAGACAAAGAGTATCAAGCAAGCAAAACAAATTACTCCAAAAGACAGCAACGAGCCCTTTTTCAGCACTTGCCTCCATCACATCCACAAAGAAAGGAAACAGCACATCAGCAGTTACTTATTATGCTATCTACGAGACCATTTGTCTCCTGTTTACTTGTAAATTAATCCTTAGTCACCCCAAAATATGGGCTAGGATAGTGTGAGATATTTTCAATTATTTAGTGTATAAATAAACCCTCAAAGAGAGTATTGAGGGTGGATTCTATTACTTTGCTGTAACATTGAGATTTTCGGAATAAAAGCATTTTGGAGAAATTTATTCGTGGCTTACTGGATGATGATTTGAAGCTCAAGACTTTTTGCAGGATTCATGTGTTGGAATGCAGTTCAATAAGTCTTTCTACCCTTTGTCTTAAGTTTTATATCAGTTTATAATATCATTATGTCCATTTCTGAATAATTTACATAAAGGATTGAATCAGAATTTACTTAATTGTACTCTGATTTCAGATGTGATTGTTCTTAATGTTTTCCTCTAAATTATTTATAAGCATGAATTCTTAAATGCTCTTGCTTTGCTAATTTAAACATTGTTGATTACTATAATAAAGAATTCTTCATTGCTCTTTGTTTGTAGTCATCTCATTTCTTTCTTTTGAACATGGTGAAAGATTCTTATCTGCCTTTCATCCCTTCAAGATCATCCCATCCACTTTAAATTTTAAGGATTGTTCTCTGTCTAGCTATCTTGCCCTGTAATACCATCTTGTGTTTAGAATAGAAATCCAGTAAAGCCATCCTTTGACTCCATAGCCCAATGGACTGAAAGTTCTCAACCTTGCCCTTAGTTTGTGAATTCCACCATTTTCCCAAAACAAACTTTGAATCTATAACTAGCCTAAAACCTTCCAAGAACAAAGATAAATCATAAAGAGAGAGCCCTCTCTGGATGCAGATTGGCTAGATTCTGCATCTAAAAGGTTGGTTTGTGGTTACCTCGGGTATACTTTCCTCTTACACAACTTCTAGGAAAACCCGAGTGATAACATAGTGGCGACCATACTGGGGATCTGAATCATTTCACTGTTATTATTGTTTGATTTATAAGCTATAGACAGAGTCTGAAGATCAGCCAGGTAGCCTTTGAAATTGCTTTTGCTCTGCAATTGCAAAAGTAAATAAATGCTGCTTCAGTCTATCTCTGATTTAGCTTATATATTGAATCTTAGTTTCAAAATTTTCAATCAGATTCTCTAGTTTAAACAGATCTTTGAGAAAACTTTAATCACACATCTTTATTTCTTGAAGAATTTGTAGAAGTTGTATTTATTCTTTCAATTAAAATCAAAATTCAAAAACACATAGTCTAGGAAAACTGGCTTCAGAAAGGATTCGACATACTAGGTCAAACCCTGACCCTAATCCACCACCAATATTTGAAAATCCAAATCTGATTCCTAGGATTCTTAGAAGACAAGGAAGTCAAGAAAGTTCTGAAAGAGGAAGTCAAGAAAGTTCTGGAAGTTCTAGACCACTTTCTAGATCTGCATCTTGTCCTGTGAAAATTATATATATTGATGATATTCCTTTTGATGCACGATTTGAAACATATTTGTTTGTGAATTTTTCTGAAACTGAATTATCTAGATTAGTTCCAGATCCATTGTTCTTTGAAGATTTGCAATACAGATTTGTTTCACATCATCTTGACAGAGAATTGCATAACTCTATCCAGTCTGAGCAAACCTTTGAAGAAAGTTCAAACATTTCTGTGATTACTGAAGCATCTCCAAGTTCAGTCACTTTTTCTCAAACTTTTCAAATACCTGTTATCCCTTCTACTCCTTCATCTCCTCCTGCCAGAACATCAACTCCTATCACCCCACTTTATCTTCCAATGGCTAATCGATATGCCCCTTTACAGTTACCAGCCAACCCTCCAGCTTTACCTCAGGATTACCAGAGTAAGATCACACCTTTTGATGGGTCAGGTACTTACACGGCTCAACAACACACCAAAAGGATGACTGATTACTTTGAGTTTTATGAGATTGATACTGATAATATCCGAATGAGAATTTTCGTTCAGAGTCTTACTGGAGAAGTTAGAACTAGGTTTAGGGCTCTTGCCCCAAACAGTATTGCTGATTTAGAAGCTTTGTATAGGGCATTTTTGAACAAATGGGAGAAAAAGAAAGATCCTCTTCAGATCCTATCAGAATTCGAAAAATTAAGAAGAAGACCGAACGAAACTGTACAAGATTACATCATAAGATTCAATGAATCATATAATGCAGTTCCTCAAAACCTAAGACCCCCACCTGACTCTGTGTTGGTTAAATTTCCAGATGGTTTTGACTCTGATATAGCTTATTCCCTCAGGGAAAGAGCTCCTCAAACATTAGAGGAAATGCAAAGCATAGTG
Source organism: Pinus albicaulis (assembly GCA_034641835.2). Classification (NCBI taxonomy): domain Eukaryota; kingdom Viridiplantae; phylum Streptophyta; class Pinopsida; order Pinales; family Pinaceae; genus Pinus; species Pinus albicaulis. The sequence continues at coordinate 1,535,676,445 of CM076570.1, read as the reverse complement.
GTGAGTGTAGAAGCAAATCTGATTGAAAAACGAGCCAGAGCTAGGGCAGAAAAAAGAATGCCTATGAATGAAGAACCTTCAGCTTTTGAAAAGAAGCTGGATGTAATCATTAAAGGTATGGAAAGATTAGGAGACAGAGTGGAAACCATTGAAAGAAAGTCTTCTACTGACAATCAGAATGTTGCAAGAAACCCGAACTTTAAGAGGAATTTGAATCAAAATAGTGGAAAGAATGTTCTTGACCAGAACATTAGACCACCCTTCCAAGAAAACTTTGTTGAAGGCTCAACTTCTGAAGAACCTACAGAAGATGTAGAAATAAACAATGTAACTGATGACAAAAATGAACCAGAAGTCTTCCTATCCCAGGATGATCAAGAGAATCACATCCTTGAAACATTCCAAACTCATTCAGGTGAGACTTTTGATTTCAAGGAAGGCTATGACACAGCAATTTATGAGGTTCATAAACAGTACAACTTGAGAAGTAGAAGGATTGATGTGCCAGAGAATAGTAAACAGAAAAATGCAAAACAAAATGTCAAAGGTAGAAGTAACATTCCCCCTGTACAAAACAGTCCCCAAGTACAAATCTTGTCTAGGATAAATCCCAACCCTTCAAATCCAATAATTGAAGATGTCTCCGACAACCCACCAAACAATAAACAACAATCTAATACTTTTCCTCCTGTGGGAAATGTAGAAGAAACAGTAGAAGTTAGTCCAGAAACATCTTCAAAACAAAACTTCATTCATGAAAAAGAGAAAAACATTGAAGACCCAAAAAACAGAGAAAACCCAACTGTGCAAAACACTAAAACTCAAACAGAAAAACCTTTCAATCTAGAGGCTGAAATAGGCAAACTAAAGATAGTTGTTCCTTTATCAGAATTGGCTAAACATGATGTCTATAGAAGTCAGATTACCAAGTCCCTAAACATTAACATTACTGGATTAGATGATTCAGTAAACATTCTTGATGATCAACCCAAACTTCTTTTTGGCCCTGAGGTTAATGGCAAACCAGAAAGTGGAGGAACTCCTCCATTTTATGTAAGCCCGAATGTTCATGACAAGATACTCCATAATGCAATGCTTGATTCTGGAGCATCTCACAATTTGATGCCAAAAGCAGTAATGGAAAGATTGAATCTGGATATTACCAGACCGTACAAAGATTTGTTTTCATTTGATTCTAGTCAGGTAAAATGTTTAGGTTTGATTAAAGACATGTGTGTTACTTTGGTACAATACCCTGCTAAGTCTGTTTTAATGGACATAGTAGTTGCTGATATTCCACCTAAATATGGTATGTTATTGTCTAGATCTTGGGGTGCTAAACTTGGAGGGTCTATTCAACTAGACATGTCATATGCAACTATTTCAGTATTTGGTCAGCCTAAAAGATTATATAGAGAAACCTTGATGAAGTACTTAGTGAGTAGCCATGAGAAGCCTGAAAACTTCCCTGTTTACTTTGTACATTCTGATATGGATTCTTTTATTTTATACAATGCTGAGTTAGATCTCCCTACTGAAATAGAAGCTCCAGAATTGGAAACCATAAACAAAACCACTGTTAAAATTGAAGAAATCTCTGAAAACAAAGAAACACCAGATGATCAAGAAATACCTGAAGAAACTAAACAACTAGCTCCTGTCAAGAAACATTTTAAAACAATTGATGCAGATTATGAACATGAAATTCTATGGCATTTAGAATTTGATGGCTCAGTAAACAGACTAGGGGCAGGAGCTGGGATTTGGTTACATAATGTTGAGAACAATTATGCAGAAGGTCATGCTTATAGGTTGAATTTCAAATGCACTAACAACATGGCAGAGTATGAAGCTCTTTTACTAGGGCTTAAACATGTCAAGAAGTTAGGAGCTATTAGGGTATCAATCATAGGAGACTCCGAACTAATTATTCAACAAATTAAAGGAGAATGTTCAACAAAAGACATGAGATTGAAACAATACAGAGAGACAGTTGTGGAAATTCTCAACACATTTCTACAAGCTCAACTTGCCAAGATTCCCAGGAAACAAAATTTACATGCTCACAGTTTAGCAATGTTTGCTAGTACATGTAAGTTACCCTTTGACCCTAATCATCAGTTTTCAGCTGAGATTAGACATAGGCCTGCAATACCAGACAATCTTTTGAATTGGCAAGTATTTGTGAATAACAATCAAATCAATAATTTTTTGACACTTCAGAATGAGTTTTCTAACTGTAATATAGATGAGGATATAACTATTGATGAATCTGATCTAGGAAAAGAACAAAAAATAGAAATTTCAAGAGAAAATGCAATTCATATGCTGCATCCAACCACATTCACTGAAAAGGACATGCAAAATTTGAAACACATGGAATCTGATGAGATCATAGAAGATGAGACAAAAATCATCAATTTAAAAGATAATCATTTGCCCAAAGGATTAACTCCTTTGGAAGATCTGTTTGACTCAAATGATATTCCGTTTAGACCTAAAATGGAACCTGTGAAGGCTGATATGGAAGAATGCAACTTAGGAACCCCAGAAAATCCCAAAATGGTCAAGTTGTCCAAATCTCTTCCAAAAGATCAAAAGGTTAAATATGTTGAACTATTGAAATAATTCCAGGATGTTTTTTCCTGGAGTTATGAAGACCTCAAATCTTATGATACATCCATCATTCAACACACTATACCTTTGAAACCAGACCAGAAACCTTTTAAACAAAAGCTTAGAAGAATAAATCATGTTTTATTACCCTCAATCGAAAAAGAAATCAAAAGGATGTTTGAAGCAGGGATTATAGCTCCTATCAGATTCTCAGAATGGGTTTCTAACCTGGTACCAACAAGAAAGAAGACAGGAGAAATTAGACTGTGTGTCGACTTAAGAAATTTGAATAAAGTTTCTTTAAAAGACAACTATCCTTTGCCGAAAATGGACCACATTCTACAAAGGGTTGTAGGATCTTCGAGAATATCACTATTGGACGGATTTTCAGGGTACAACCAGATTTTGGTTCATCCTGATGATCAAGATAAAACAGCATTTACAACACCATGGGGTACGTTTAAATATGTCAAAATGCCATTTGGGCTCAAGAATGCAGGAGCTACATTTCAAAGAGCAATGTATATTGCTTTTGCTAAAGAGATACATGATTTTCTGGTTATTTACCTAGATGATTTGACTGTTTTTTCTAAAACAGATCAAGAACATTTAGATCACTTAAGGCAAGTATTTATAAAGTGCAGAAAATATGGAATTTCTTTAAACCCTAAGAAGTCATTGTTTGGTTTGGAAGAAGGAAAGCTCTTAGGGCACATTATATCTAAAGATGGCATTAGGATTGATCCAGAAAGAATTCAAGCAATTTTGCAAATACCCCACCCCAGAAACATAAAAGAGTTGCAAGCATTCATAGGGAAAATTAATTTCTTGAGAAGATTTATTTCTAGTCAAGCAGAGTTACTTAGATTACTAAATAACATGTTGAGGAAAGATTCAAGAATTGACTGGACTGTAGAAGCCAAACAATCATTCGAGGAAATTAAAATGGCTTTAACAAGGACACCAGTTCTGACCAGTCCTAAATTTGACAGAGATTTTATTATTTTTTCATTTGCTTCTGAACATACTGTTGCAGCTGTTTTACTTCAAAAAGATGACCAAGGGTGTGAAAAGCCAATAGCATTTTTTAGTAAAGCACTGAGGGATGCATCTCTAAAATACAATATTATGGAAAAACAGGCTTTTGCATTGGTAAAAGCAATCAAAAATTTCAGAGTTTACATATTATATTATCATGTGATAGCTTACGTGCCTAATGCAGTAGTTAAAGATATTTTGACTCAAGATGGCATTGAAGGTAAACGAGGTAAGTGGATAGCTACCATTTTAGAATATGATATTGAGATTAAGCCAACAAAACTTATAAAAGGCCAAGGTTTAGCCCAACTCATGACAGAAACCAATTGCCAAGCTTTAGATATTAACGAACTGGACAACGAACAGGAGAGGGCGACTCCTCAGATCAGTCAAGCTTTCTTAGATTCACCCTGGTATACTGATATAATTCATGTTTTATTAAACCTGAAAGCTCCTCCAGGGTTGTCCAGAACCAAGCAAAGATTTTTAAAAGTGACATCTTTGAAATATTGTATTTTAGATGGCACTCTATTTTGGAAAAATCATGAAGGAATCTTATTGAATTGTCTATTGAAAGATGAAGCTGATAAAGTTCTTAATGAATTTCATGCAGGGGATTGTGGAGGGCATCTCTACTGGAAATCTACTGCAGACAAAATCTTAAGGGCTGGCTTTTACTGGCCAACTTTATTTTCTGATGTTAAGAAATTTGTAACAACTTGTCATAAATGTCAGATATTTGAGGGTAAAAGAAAGTTGTTACCTCTGCCTTTAAAACCAATTTCCACAGAAAGACATTTTCAACAATGGGGATTAGATTTTATTGGAGAAATTCATCCCCCTTCTTTAGGGCAACATAGATGGATTTTAACTTCCACAGAATACTTCACTAAATGGATTGAAGCCATCCCATGTAGACAGTCCAATGATTCTGTGATTATAGGGTTTTTAGAAACCAACATACTTTCAAGATTTGGCTGTCCAGAAAAGATTATAACAGACAATGCTGCTGCATTTAAATCAAATAAAATGATTAGTTTCTGCCATAAATATCATATTATTTTAGGCCATTCAACAGCCTATTACCCCCAGGGTAATGGACTAGCAGAATCCTCTAATAAAAGCCTTATCAATATCATCAAAAAGTTATTGGAAGAAAACAAAAAGAATTAGCACAAGAAACTGACCAATGCATTGTGGGCAGACAGACTTACAACTAAGAAATCAATTGGGACGAGTCCCTATGAGTTAGTTTATGGCCTGGAAGCAAGATTCCCATCATCTTTAGGAATTCCTGTTATGAAATTACTTCAGGAGGCTCAAGTGGAGCCAAATGACATTCAAAAAAGAATTAATCAAACAATCCACCTGCAACAAACCAGGGAAGAGGTATACCAAAGATCACAAGTCTTGCAGGAAAAGCTAAAGAAGATGTTTGATAAAAGAACTAAATCAGAAGATTTTCAACTAGGTGATAAAGTCCTGAGATGGGATTCTAGAAGAGAAGAAAAAGGGAAACATGGAAAGTTTGATTTCTTGTGGAAAGGGCCTTATATCATTCATGCCTTGCAGGGAAACAACACTTACTTTTTGAAGGAATTGGACAATTCAGAAGTTGAAGAAGGACCAGTGAATGGTCGAATGCTCAAGCATTATTTTGATTCCATTTACTAGAATGTTTTGATTTTTCTAACTTGTACATAATATATCCTTTTTTCTAATGCAGTTTTGGATTGGATGGTGACTTCTTGGAATTGAAGCCCGAAGTGAAGGCCCTAAGTTCCAAAAATTTCACTATCATATGTAAAATAAAGCTACCAGAAGAAGGAAGATTTCATACTTTCAGTTTGAAGATATTTTTGAGGCATCTGACCTGCTGTTCTTGAATTTTCACAAGGAAAAGCCATCCCCAAGTGGAGCCAGTGTTAGTATCCTATACCAATAGGTTTCATCTTTCATGATTGTCTTGATTGAACTATGGAATATGTTCAAACCTTCTTTCTTGAGCAAAGGTGTTCCATATTCTTGAAAAACCAAAAAATCAAAAATTTTAAAAATGTAAAGAGGGTATGCCCTAAAAGAAAAATCAAAGGGTAAGAAAAATAAAATGGTCAAAAAAGTGAAAAGAAATGAACCAAAAAAAAAAAAAAATAGACCAAGGAAAGTGTGCAAATCCAAATGCCACTACTATTTCATTTTTTTTTTTTTGCAATAAAGCAATTGTGTGCAGCTTGACCAACCTTTGCCACAATTCATGAATAAGTCAAACTGCTTAAACTTGGCTTATTCATATTTCAATTTCATGTTGTAGATTAGAGAATAAATATCTGACCAAACAGTTCAATCTTGGCAGATAAGTAGATAGGTAGAGTGAATAAAAGGTGCTCAACAGTTTAATCTGAGCCCTTGGATGTAATAAGGGTAGAATTAGATAGATTTGCCTTGTAAAAAATAAAAAGATTGATAAGGGTTTGCAAGTCTAAATGCACCCTAATAAAGAAGAAAAAATGGTAGTGTTAAGTAGATAGGGTAGGTAGATGGTGCTGCAAAGTGTTATCTGATGAATGATGCTGCTACATGTTTTTGATCCTTTACTTTCATCACAAGTACTAAAGCAGGAAATACACTGGAAAATCCCAGCAAGCAAAGTCAAACTCATTAACTTCCCTCATCACTTTCCCCTCAAAAGTTTTACTAATTTCCCCCAAAGTACTAAGGTATTTGGAGATCAAAGGGGCTCAAGGCATTTCCTTGACTTCTGGAGGGACCAGACCCTCGGCCTAATGATCAAAAAGACCCAAGTACTTGAGATAATTCATCCTTATAATCATCCATCTTTAACCTTGTCCTAAGTAAAATCCCATTTTGCTTAGAAAAATCATGCAAAATTCCATAAAAATCCCTCATCATAACTTGCTATTCTAAGTTTAAGTGTTGAAGATAAGATATTGCAATTTACTTCAAAAGTTTTCACTTTCTTAGATGTGCAAAAATATTTTGAGTTTCCTTGACCTTTGCCATATTTACATTTAACTCTATTGTACTAAATCCCTAGTAAAATACCATATCCTAAGTATATAACTCCCTTTTTATAAATAACCCAAAAAACCCCTCTATTATAAAGTTTAACAAAAGTGTTTATATCCCCGCACATTTAAATAAAAACCCACTATACGCCCTTTGGTTAAATTTATCATTATAATGTAAACCCGCCCCTATGGTAAGTTAATTACATACGTTAATTTACCATATAATAAAATAAAATCATATATCCGAAAAACTTTAAACATATGGTGTATATGTTTAATACCAAAGAAAAAATAAATCCGAAGTTTTATGCCAACGTGGCTTAGCCACCTGGCATTTCCCAGATGATTAAACTCCACCGCGACCCCCATTTTCTTTGTAATCATGGAATTAGTTAATTATCCGAATTAACTAATAACCTTACTCTCCGCCTATTATACGTCTCCCGGGGTGATTAGATTAAATTTTAATTGTTTTAAAGCCCGACGGGCCCACGCTTTAATCCTCCGCGATCTCCCCATCATTTCAGCCGTTTGATCACTCCTCCGCAGATCAACGATCCCTGTCAATTCCGCCACCCATCCCTTGTCAGCCTTTTAACCAGCGGGGGATGGGTGGTATTTGAAAAGTCCACCATCCACGTGGCAAATGCTTTGTGGAATCGCTGCCTTCCCGACTTAAACCACCCTCATCCAAAAGCGGTGCGGGGTTACCACTTACCACTTACCGCCCGACCTTCGCTCACGTCAGCCCGTACGTCGATGACGTCACTCCTCGGAAAAATAAAAACCCTTTTAACTTGTAAATAAAGCCAATTCTTCGTGTTTTTCTGTTATTTTCGTTATTGAAAACGACAGCGCTCCCTGCTACGATTTTCGAATTTCCACTGAAATTGACTGATTCACTCCAAGATTCCGCAGCACCCGTGTTCAAGTACATTCCCGCCATCACCTGTTACCTGTTAAGAACCAGCCTTCTTCTAAAAACAGGTATTTATCCTTTTCCGCCCCGACTGCAAGTAAAACTCTGTTTTCTTTGTTTTTCGCTGAATTAGTGATTACAACTCATCACTGAGATCTTCCCCAGAGGTTTTAAAAGCGTGCAATTGCTCCCTGAACCTGAAATTGTGTCAATTTCCTTCAGTAAGATCAAAATTACTCCCGGTCCGTGAAGAAAACTAGAAACCTCCGTTTTGAATCCACAAGAACCAAAATGGAGGCCCCGGCAGCTTTGAATATCACTCCACTGAATGCTCCTCACCGTGAATTGGAATATTTACCTTTGGTAGATAAAGATTTCCAAATAAAAGACTTGGTTTTCGATGAAAGTCCCCTTTTGAGTTATTGTCGCTGCAGAGACGAATACTCAAAGGGGCAAGATCTTATAGGGTTGTGGGAATCCAATCTCCCAAGGTATCTCATCCCTTCAGTCATTTATTTCCCAGAAAGCATCCATTACTGCCATTCAAACTACGATCCCACTCAAAGGGCTGTAATAGCTCCTGATCAAAGTGTTCTGTTTCCCATTACTCTCCAGGCTATCAATGCCATGTTACACTTTGAACCAGACCATGAACTAGCACCATTGTCCATGGAAGAATTGATTGAGAAGACCAGGCAATTAACCCCAGAAAAGCTAAAATCCATGTGCCAAAATTTCATGTTGCCTGAGCATCAGCCTAAAGGGTCTCCTACCTATGGTTTTTATTACTTCAATACATTGGGAAGGCTCATTATAAATATGATATCTTTTGTCTTGGGATTTAATACCAGTGAATATGTGGATGAAATAACACTGGTTTTACTATCTATCTTTACTCCTGGGCAGCCTCCTGAAGTTAAATATGACTTTGCCTCTTTCATAGCCAATAAAATCCATGATCAGTTCATGAGGCTAGATGATGAAAAAGTTTTTAAATATTCCTCAGTCATCTATCATCTCATTATCTACTATCAGTCAGAAAAGTTCCCTTTCCCTGTTCAAAAACTTGATGCCAAGGGAAACCCCAGGTCAGTCATATTTTGGTCCCCCATAATTCATTCTTCCTCTGATTCTCCCTATTCCTACACTGAATTCATTGATCAGTTTGTATATCCTGCAAAAACTTTGTTAACAGGAATTCCTCCCCCAAGGCTCAGTAATGAAATTAGAAAGACCTTGCAACTTTCAAGGACTTATAAAGTTGGGGATTGGTATTTGTATCAAAACCATACAGTCATCAGAATTTATGGATGTGAATTACATCCATTCAGGTTACCAAGATATGTGCCCATGAGGATTTTTGCCTTGGAATACTTCAGGCAAATGAACAATTCAGATGTGATCCATTTTTTGTAGTGTAAAGAAGAAAGCTCAATTAAGGATCAAAAGTCAATTAGGTCCTTTCATCTGCAACTCTAGGGAGGCCGAGAGAGAGGCAGAAAATATATTACAAAGAAAGTTCCAAACATCTTTCCGTTGGGTTCCTTATGACCCATTTGGTTTTATTTGTGAAAAGAGATTAAAGAATAAATCATCCCCTTATATACACCACAAGATTCCTGATCTAGAACAATATGCCAATCAAGATGAATGAGTTGAAGGAACTCTTGTTGAGGAAGAAAGTGAAGCCGACAAAATGAATAAAATTATGAAAGATGTTGAGAAGAACTTTGACCTAGAAACGTGTGGTCAAATGCAGGTACCCTACATTGGCACTTCTTCAGCAGCAACTCTACAGCACACATTACAGGAAAGCAGTCCATCAGTTGCAGCAGAATCAAAGGGCAAAGGAAAAGAACCTGCAATCCAGGTTATTGAAACTTTGTTCATGGCTGAGAAACCACAAACTTCCAAAGCAATTGAAAAATCACAGGTTTCTCCCACACAGGTACAGCATCCACAAGTTCCAGAGTTACAGACTCCATCAAATGTGGAAATAGGAAAGAAAAGGCAGGTTTCAGACACCACTCCTCCAAAAGAAACCTCACAGGTACATCAGGTCAAGAAACAGAAACCAAATCCACCTCCAGATGTGGAAATCATAGATGAATTATTTGATGATGGAAGGGAAGACAGTCAACTAACTGGCACAGTTAGTGAAACAAACACAGGACAGAAAGGAAAAGCTTTACAAAAGCAATTAAGTACTGAGGTATCCTCTTTCAGACCACCAAAGACAGACACAGGGGATATTAAAAGAACCTTCATTAATATTAAAGCAAAGAATGATCCATTGAAAATGAAGGTATATGATCAGTATATGAAGATGGCTCCCCATAATCAGAAGACTGTCATCGACATTTGACATGTCACGGCAAAATGATTAGCCTGTGGCTTTAAGTCAAAGTGCTGACTCCCTAGCAGTGACCATCAGAACAAATTTTGAAGTGTTGGCAAAGGATATCCATCCCTTGGATCAGATAGAGCTTCATAGGCAAACAGGGGAAATGGTTTATTCCACTCTCACCAACAAAGCCATGGCAGCTTTAACACTACAAGATTCCTTGAATAATACTACTACAACATTAAAGATTGAAAGGGCCTCCTCACAGGCCAAAGACAATAGAATAAAGTCCCTAGAAGACTAATCATTGGCAGGTCAACCCAAGACAGCATTAATTTGTGAAGCTGATGACTAAAAAGAAGAAAGACAGTGACGCCATTTTGCCCGAAACCTTCATGCCAGCCTCAAGGCACCCTCGGACAAGAAGTTCTAAAAGGAATTCTAGGAAAAATATGGTATACAAATGGTGAGCGACTAAGTGAACGGAAGAAGGTGGAACAAGCTGCCGAAACGAGGAAACTATCGAGCGGTTATCAACAACGAGTTTTACAATATACAGCACATTTCAATGCTTCTGTCTCTCAATTAAAAACACTTCTGATTGAGTTGCATTGACTTAATAGAAAAATGGAGAGTTTACAACTAAGGGTCACAGAACTTCAAACTACCAAATTACAGTTAACCAAATTGGAGGAGAAATATGATACCTCTAAGAAGACATTTGCAGACAATACCAGGGAAATAAAGAGGTTAGAAAAATTGGTTCAGGCTTTGGAAAAAGATCTTTCATTGGAAAAGCCTTTAAAGGAAATAAACGACATTCTTTGGGGTAACATCATTGAGTTAATAAAGGGCATTTGGCCCTCTATTCAAGCTATTTTTGAACAAAATGAGTTGGTTAAAATAGCCCAAGAAGAAATAAACAGAACCAGAAATGAATTAAGAGGCAGGCCTGAGCAGGCCAATCAGCTTATTCAATTTTTGAACACCCGGACAAAGCAACAGCTTGCAGTGTTAGGGATTGACGACATGACATGCACAGTTTTGGAAATAAAGAGAGTTTTCATCAAGAGAACTTTCATGCAAAATTTAGAAAGGAAATGAACAGATATTTTGGTTGATATAAATATTTTCAGAGAGAAATTTCAAGCTTTGTTGGACAGTGGGTTACCAAGTCCTATGCTCTCAGAGGATCAAATAATGGACTTAGAAACCTATGTAAAGAAAATGAATGCTCATTCTCAAAATACAGCTGCTTGTTCTCCTAGTTTACCACAATCAACATTACCAACAGGGAGAAACATCTATGATAGAGTGAGGAATTTATTTCATTTGGAACATGAAATAAAGTATCTATTTCCTAATGAGCCCACCTTTTACAAACTCACAGAAGCAGATGAGACATTGAGAAAGCTCAAAAGGACTATGATACCAGATAATCAATGGTGGAATGAAATGTTGGAAATTCTGTAAAAGTTATTTTCAGGATAAGAATTTTATCTTTACTATCAAGTAAAGGATAAAAATGAGTACATATGAAAGAGTATCAGTTACACAGGTTAAAGAGTATCCGTAAAAACAAAGAGTATCAAACAAGCAAAGAAATTACTCCAGAAGACAGCAACAAGCCCTTTTTCAGCACTTGCCTCCAGCACATCCATAAAGAAAGGAAACAGCACATAAGCAGTTACTTATTATTCTATCTACGAGACCATTTGTCTCCTGTTTACTTGTAAATTAATCCTTAGTCACCCCAAAATATGGGCTAGGATAGTGTGAGATATTTTCAATTATTTAGTGTATAAATAAACCCTCAAAGAGAGTATTGAGGGTGGATTCTACTACTTCGCTGTGACATTGATGTTTTTGGAATAAAAGCGTTCTGGAGAAATTTCTTTGTGGCTTGCTGGATGATGATTTGAAGCTCAAGACTTTTTGCAGGATTCATGTGTCAGACTACAGTTCAATAAGTCTTTTCTATCCTATGTTTTAAGTTTTATATCTGTTTATAATATCACTGTGTTCCATTTCTGAATAATTGACATAAAAAAATATTCCAAATTTATGATTTCACCCTCGTTCAATACCTTCTTCAATCCTCTCTACGTGCGTTGTATGTGATCTAATTGCTCCTTCAATTTAAGCATATTACTATATTAAAGAATTCTTCAGCATCATGACGCAATCATTTCATTTCTACACAGCAATTGCGTCAACTTGTCTTCGCTGACCCATTCCTATTTTATATTTTGGAACGTTGTAACCGGCATCTACCTTGCTTCTCTTATTTGTTTTAGAATAGAAATCCAGTAAAGCCATCCTTTGACTCCATAGCCCAATGGACTGAAAGCCCTCAACCTTGCCCTTAGTTTGTGGATTCCACCATTTTCCTAAAACAAACTTTGAATCTATAACTAGCCTAAAACCTTCCAAGAACAAAAAGATGAAACTCTACGAGAGCCTCCAAGTCTTGGATCAGCCAAATTCGCATCCGGATTGATTTGCTGATTTCAGTTCTTCTCACGCTTCTCCCAGCTTCAGTAATCGCCTGTGAAAAAGACAACATCAAATATGAAAAACCGAAGGCAATCTGTACTTCGTTTATTTTTGATGGCGGTCTGAGAGTCAGTTTGTAGAAGCTGGAACCATAGCTACTACTATATATATATCCTACATTTAGGATGGTTTGAATTTGACCTGGGGTTCTGACCTTACCTTGTTTTAACCTGAGTCCTCTGATTGGTCATCTCTTCCAATCATATGGAGAGTTTGTTGTGCCTCCTGCATGACAGACTTATACAGTGTCACTTTTTACTGCCATGGTCATCACAGAGTCGTGCTTTTGTTCAAGGGAAGTCTAGCCTGAGTCGGCCATTCTGCGGTGTTTCTTGACTCGTGTATAGTGTACAAATTGTGATGTCTTGTTCTGTCCTGGATGTTTGAATCTACCTTGATGTTGCGGTTTGAGAGGGTCTCCTTCTTCTTCTTGGGGTTTGTCTCTTATGAAGCTGCAGCCAGTTGCCGAGGAAATGGCGCCTAGAGCATGGCCCCACTAAACGATGGAAGCCTTTGTGCTCGGCGCTGATCATCATTATGGGTCTTCAGTGGCACAACGTTTGTGTTCGACGTCAGCACACATTATCACACTTGGGATTCGTGCAGTACCTTGATTTCCATTTGACCCTATCGGTGGATTTCTCGCCTCTGTGTCGGCTTTCATTATTGGTTGGTTCAGAGGGTTTCTTCCGTGCGCTAGCTTCATCTTGTGCACGTCGGAAACGTACTTCGGTTTTGGTTCCATCACTCTCCTTCGTCCGATTCCTTCCAAATCTTGGCCTGCGGGTTACACTCGCGCTGGACTGATGTGGGATGCCTTAATGCCTTCCTTCAAGCAGATCTTTTCCCATCGACTCCGACTCATTGCTCTGGGAATAAGGTCTAGAGTCTTTTTGTCAGTACCTTAGGGTTTGCAGTCATCAGTGGCAGACTCTTCGCTATCGACGGTGGGGATTCATCATTGCCTCCTGATTGGTAGATTCTTTCAAGTGTTCGACTTCAACTCATTCATTCGCACTTGTCAGATTGTACTGGGGCACCTTGACACTCATTATCATTATCGGTGGGTTGTCTCGCGTTGGTTAACGGTATACATCATTGACCGATAATCCAACGATTTCTCACATGGTCGACTTCAACTCATTTATTCCCATTGTGTAGAATTGTGCCATAGTGATCGGTGAAGACCTCGGGTTGCATCAGCATTTCTCGGTTCACTTTTGACAGTCCATTCAGTTTCTGCCAGTGATGTCGTTCACCCTTATATGTTGCAGTGTTAGTACAGCAGCATCCTATATGTTGGCTCCGGAAGATTAGTGATTTTGGTTTCCTGCCTCTTATACGATTTGGTACTTGGAGATTCGATTACTTATTTGATGAGACATCCGGTTTCGACATCATGATCGGCTTTACTGCTCACAATGCCGGGACATTGAGTTGGACTTGTACTTTGAGCCTGCAGTGATGTTGTGCCAGTTCAGCTATACCTATGCACAGTCTGTGTACTTTCATGGTATTTTTGGCAGAGCATGGGTATGCCCGCCTCGGCATGAGTTGAATCTCTGTTTACCAACAAACGGTTTTGTTTGACTCGTCTCAGGTGGGGGTCTCTTGTCCTCGCGAAGGTTCTTCTGTGTGCATAATATTTTTCGGCCATCATGTACCCCTTCGACCTCATATATATTGGGAGCATTAACATGTAACATCCATTTCCTACCCTGGGTGATTCCGCAGTTGTCTTTATGTTCTTGGGCCTTGTTCTCTGGACTGAACAAATGTCGCACAAAAAATAGTGTTAAAATTCCCATACGCGGGTATGCCCAGAATTTTCCGCGTGTATACGTGAGTCCATATGTACTTTTCTGCGTATGCCTTTAAAACCATTAAAAAAATATATAAATTCCCCATTTTCGGACTGGGTTGATGGTTACTCCAGTAGTTCAGCCACCCCAGTACGTGGCCAACTGTTTCCAACTGACTGAAACTACTTTGAGGGAGTATAAAAGCCCCTCATGTGCATGGCCTAAGGGAGAGAGAAATTTTATAGATATTATATTTTGTTGGAATCCCTAACAAGTCTGATTCCCCGTGCCTCCTGCACTTTCCCAGATTCATACAAGAAACCCTTGTTTCCTGGAGATGTTCATCCATTTATATGCCATCTCGAGTGCACTAGTCTTGAAAGTTTCTTAGCGAGGCAAGGGCGGGATGAATCCGGACGACGGTCTACTCGAAGATTGTGGAAGGATTCAGGTGATCTCTCCACTCTTTATTTCTATACATGCTGTTCACAATAATAAAGAACCATCTTGTTCCTGAACTTCTGTGTTAGTATCTATTTGTATATGTGGAAAGATTGATTATTAAGCAGTTATTATCGTTTATATCATATTTCACATGGATTACACTAACATTTAGGACAAATATACGCTGTACAACTAGGTTTCCGTGCATGTTCTTTCTTGTTTTCTAGGTTGAAGGAGGAAGAAAGGTTGCTGGGGGTTTGGACCCCGCGGGATCTACATTGAATGTAGGACTACAGGTGAGTTCTGCTATCGTTGTTATCTAGTTTTTTGCATTCAAGTATGGTTGTGTGTGAGTCCTTCTGAATGGCATGCCCTGCTCTGTGGAGGTTTTGACCCAACAAACCTCTAGGGTGATTTTCCCCGAAACAGCCATCCAATGTTCTTTTCCTAGATTGTTCATGTACCTGCTTACAACTCCCACTGCATGCACAATATCAGGCCTTGTGAAGACCATTGCATACTTTAAGCTTCCAAGTGCTGATGCATATGGAACTTTAGACATATAATTCATTTCTTCTTGGGTCTTGGGGCACATCTCCTTGCTAAGTTTGAAATGGCTAGAAAAAGGTGTACTAATTGGTTTTGCATTCTGCATATTAAATATTTTCAACACCTTCTGTATGTACTCATTCCGAGACAGTGTTAATTTGTGATTTTTCCTGTGTCTAGTTATTCTCATACCAAGGATTTGTTTTGCAGTTCCCAAATCCTTCATTGAAAATAAATTTTCCAATTTTCTTTTGAGCACATTTATTTCTTGCATGTTAGACCCTGTAACGAGCACGTCATCTACATACAATAACAAAATAATATAACTACCATCATTTTTCTCTTTCATATAAACACAATGATCAGAGTGACATCTAGTATAACCTTGTTCAGACATAAACCTGTCAAATTTTACATACCACTGCCTTGGAGCCTGTTTTAAGCCATACAAGCTCTTCTTTGACCTGCATACTAATTTTTATTTCCCTTTGACCTCATATCCTTCTGGTTACTTCATATAGATCTCTTCCTCCAAATATCCATGGAGAAATGATGTCTTTACATTTAACTGTTCAAGATGTAAATCTTTCGTTCCTACAAGACTTAAAATAGTTTTGATTGAAGTCATCTTAACAACAGGAGAAAATATTTCATCAAAATTAATACTTTTCTTCTGTGCAAACCCCTTCACCACAAGTCTAGATTTGTACCTCTATTTTCCTCCATCTTCTTCCTTCAGCCTGTAAACCCATTTATTCTACAATGTAGTTTTACCTACAGGAAACCTGACTAAGTCCCATTTCTGGGTATGCATTAAGGATTCCATATCTTCCTCCATGGCTTGCTCCCACTTCTTCCTGCTTTCAATCTGCATTGCTTCTTCATAAAATTCAGGTTCACCAGAATCAATCAACAATAAATAATATAATGAAGGAGAGTATCGTTCAAGGGATCTATTTGTCCTGGTAGATCTTCTAACGCCACTTTCAGTTGTTTGAAGTGTCTGTTGCTGTTGTTGTGGCTGTTGATTATTATTATTTTCAAGCACCTTTACCTTTTCTTTGATCTCATCAAGAACTGTGTATTCTTTGTTTTCTATTTCCTATTTCTTTTCCTGCAACTGATTCTTATAGAAGACCTTTTCATTGAATATTACAACTCTGCTCCTAATGGTCTTGTGATTTTCATAATCATATAAGTGATAACCAAAATCATTAATACCATATCTAATAAAGGTACATTTCTTTGAATTTTCCTCAAGCTTTGCTCTGTTTTCTTTATTAATATGGACAAAGACTTCAAAACCAAAAAGCTTTAAAAAAGACTAGTTTACCTTTTTATCTGTCCATGCTTCCTCTCGAATACCACCATCCAAGGAACTTGAAGGCCCTCTGTTTATGAGATAAACAACGATATCTACAACATCTGCCAAAAGTTGTAAAGGCAGTCTTGCATGCAATCTCATGCACCTTGCACGCTCCATGATTGTTCTTTTCATCCTTTCTGACACACCATTTTCTTGTGGTGTTCTTGGAATTGTCTTCTCTCTGCAAATTCCATGCTCTGAATAGTACCTATCAAACTCTTTGTTGCAATATTCACCTCCATTGTCTGATTTGAGACACTTCAACTTCTTTCCTATCTCAATCTCAACCAAAGCTTTCCATTTCTTGAAAGTATCAAATGCATTATATTTATTCTGAATACAATAAATCCAAGTTTTTCTATTTGCATCATCAATAAAAGTAACATAATAACGAGAGCCACCGAGAGATGATACTTGAGCAGGTCCCCATACATCTGTATGCACAAGCTCTAATTTTTCACTCTTCTTTTCTTTCTCAACTCTGAGAAATCTGACTCTCTTCTATTTTCCTTAAATGCAATTCTCACAGAAATACAAATCAACATTCTTCAAACCCAGCAACAAATTTCTTGAGTGAAGAATCTTCATCCCCTTCTCATTCCTGTGTCTGACCCTATGATGCCATAATGCTGCATCTTCTCCTTTGGAAGTTAAAACATTAACAGAGTTAGAAATACCATTGCATAAATACAATGTACCAACATTTTCGCTTTTTGTTATTACCAGAGCTCCTTTGGTGACCTTCCAAGTTTTTTCTGTGAAAGTTGTCACACAACCTTCACCGCCTAACTGCCCTGTTGAAATCAGATTTTTCTTCAGATCTGGAATATGCCTTACCTCATTTAATAGCCATTGGTTTCCATTCTATTTTTTTACAAGAACTTTACCCATTCCAAAAATTTTACAGGGTTTATCATCACCCAAACGAACTTGTCCAAAATCTCCTTGAAATACAGCTGAAATGTTTTCGTACGTGTAAAATGAAATTGAGTCTTGTCTTTAAATTCACAATTCTGAACGTACATTTTCGAAAGAAAGAATCAAAGCATCTTGTAACACATCACCTATCACATTTGCTTTATGATTGTTTTTTTGTTGTGTCTCATTCTCTTCCCTTCCGAGATCTACAATGTTTCTTCAGGTGTCATTTCTTTCTTCATTTCTAGTACACTATCCCCGATCTGGACTTAGATCTACTTTTCCTTGATTTACTGCGATATCCTGAGTTCTTTCCTCTTTCCATTTTTCTTCCCCTAGAATCTGCACTCAAAGCATTACCTGATGTCTCACTGGAGCTTTTCTGTTGCATTTCCTCACTAAGGATAGCACCGACAACATCATCAAACTTTAAAGTACTAGATCCCGAGACAGAGTTACTAATGGCCATAACTAAACCATTCCATCTTTCTAGCAATGAGCATAGAAATAAAAAAGTCTTCACTTCATCATCAAAGTTCCCTACAGAACTTAACTGACTGATAACTGTATTAAAATCATTTAAATGGTCTACAAGAGATCCACCTTCTGACATCTTCATATTAAATAAACGTTTCATAAGAAATACCTTGTTTGAGGCCGAGGGTTTTTCATATAATTTCGCCAACACCTTAATCAAAGCCTCTGTTGTTGATTCTTTCAAAATATTGAAGGCTAACGACACCGCGAGGCACAACCGTACTATTCCAAGTGCCTTTCTATCGAGAATCTCCCATTCTGTGTCTGTCATAGCCGTCAAATACATTGTTTTTTCGCTCAATGGTAGGTACAAATCTTTCTGATACAGATAATCTTCCATCTGCATCTTCCACAACGGGAAGTTTTGGATGTTAAATTTCTCAACCCTAAATTTACCATCTTCCGCCATTGCTCCCACTTGAACCAGGAACCCTTCTTCCTGCAAGTTTATCAGCGAAATACACCTTGGGCTATGATACCAGTTGTTAGAAAATTATATATTACAGAGAAATGCGACACATAAAATATACGGAAAACACAAGCACACAAAACACATAAAACCAAAGAGACACAGATATACATGGTTCACCCAGTTTGGGCTACGTCCACCCCGAACAACCAATCCTTCCTTTCTATTATCTAGCAAAATGAAGAGACACAACCTACAGCAGCTCTGTTGTAATATCATCGGTTCTCTCTCACAGTCTCCCTATCTGTTTCTCGCTCTAAGAATACTCATACAAATACAAAGCTGCAATACAATACCCTGATACAAAGCGAGAGGTTACCTTCTAGGGCAAAAAACCCTAAACTAAACATAACTTCTACCATCATATCATCCGCCTAATCAACAACCTAGGTTGACTAGAAATTACTGTACTTTTACAAGGCAAATTTACATCTATTTTTAGCTTCGGGGGTGCTGCCCCCAAAACGCCCGCCGGGAGACCGTTGTAGGGGTGTACAGTTTTCCTAGGGTATACATTCGGCTAAAACAAGGATCTCTGAATCAGGATGAAAATCAGGCTCCACACCCAACAACAAAAGGTTTAGGATCCGGATTAGACCTAGTATAATAAACTTTCCTAGAAGCCAAAATTACAATTTTTTACACTCACAACTGGTCAAACAGTCTTAAAGGCAAAAAAGATGATAAAAATAATTTCCTTTAAGGTTTATTTAACAACTAAGGATTGGTTAATTCCCCAGTATGGTCACTAGTATGTTATCACTCTATTAATTCTTTAGTTGTGAGATTTTTGGTTTTTAGTTAAGAAAACTAGAGGTAACCACAGACCAACTTTTAAACTCTACGATCTAGCCTTCCTAGGGTTCAGAGAGGGCTTTCTCTATTAGATATAACTTTGTTTTGATTATTAGAGATTAGTTATGAATGTGCAATTGGTTTGGTTTGTTTGTTTTGGTGAAAAAAATCACTTAAAAATATGGATAGTGGGAAATCTATTTGTCCATTGGGCTGAGGAGTCAAAAGTCAAGTAGATAGGACTAGGATCAAGGCCAAAAAGTCAAATGTTTTCAGGGTAAGATAGATAACCCTTGAAGATCTTGGAAAGTTATTTTGTGAGGTGATATGATCAGGATAAAGAGTAATGAAGGGTTCTTTGATCCGGAAAAGGGAAGTAGTAGGCAAAGTTCAAATGAAAGATGGAGCAATTAAGGGTTCTCTACTCTGGAAATCAACAAAATACATAGAAATGACAAACAGTAAAAACAGGGTGCTTTTAAAAAATCCTGAAGTAATACTCTTGTTCATTCATTCAAATTTAGAACACATAATAGATTGCATGTAACATAGAAAGACAAAAAATGACAAGTAGAAAATACTTCACTTCAATAGCTCATCACATGAATCCTGAAATATGATGCTAGTTGATCTGATCCAGTCTTCTACTCGAAATTTAAAACACAAAACCCTTCATGTCCACAAAAATGACTATAGAAATATTCAACAATTTATTCCACAATAATACTTCAAAGGATAAAGTATTTATATATAATTGTTTACAAAATATCCTAGAATGGTTTTAGGAATTGTCTAAGGAAAATAAAAATATATTTACAACAAAATAGAGACAGCTGCTTAACAAATCAGCAAGCTGTCCTATATATCCAAATAAAATAGAAACTGATTATGGATGAGGTGCAGGTGGCTTCCTTGTTGTCCTTCTTGTTAGATTTAGATATTTCAAGTTGGTTTTGAAATCTGATCTGCTTTATCTTATACTCTTTCACTGATTCTCTTTAATCTCTTATACCATTTTAAACTCGGATATTCTTTAACGACTATAAAACATGTTTACTGCTATAAAAAAATCTGTTTTGACTGCAAATCAACAACTTGTTTTCTCTTTTATCCTTCCGCCTTTTTACCTTTCATAGTAAATCTATAAGCGACTGCCAATCTTCATATTTTGAGATTTGTATCTTTTTAAGCTTTCTGAAGTTTTCATCTGCTTCAGCATATTTGAAAAAAGTTGGCTTTATGACAAATAAATGTCTTATCTCATGCTGCAGATAGAATAAATCTTCAAAGCTTCTATGCAAAACTTTTTCAGTGAGGACCCCTTGTCCATCTATTTTTTTGACTTGTTCCTTTGCATATTCTCTAATATTTTTGTTGTAGTCTTCGTGAGGCATAAGTTTTTCATTGATGACCAAAATGTTAGGGATAGTTCTTTGTCTCAAATTCTCAAATTGAACCATGAATTTGGTTATTGCTATGTTCATATTTTCACACTTCTCCTCAAGATGCTTCATTAGGTTATTCTTGGTGATAATTTTCCTTATTTCAAGGATAGTTTCAGTCCTGTCAGTAATTTCAATCTCTTCTGACTCTTGCCTGGTTTTGCTGTTGAGAAACTTTATCAGTTCTAAAGCTTGCTCAGGTTTTTTGCCTACCTCTTTTTTAGTCTTCTGGATTTCTGCTTGGGCTACTATTAGCAAATCTCTCTATTCAAAGATTACTTGAATTGAAGGCCATACATCATTGATGGCTTCAATGATCTTGTTCCATAGTTGATTCTTTACATATGATATGGGCACTTTTAAATTTAAGTCCTTTTGAAGCTTCTTCAGTTCTTCATTTAATTTAATAGCATTTTTCTCATGAGTTTTGGCATTAATTTGAGCCAACTTCTTTTGATCTTCAATATTTTCAATCATTTGTTTCAGTGTGTTAATTTCACTTTTCTGAAGAGACATTTCTTCCATAGCTTTTACTAATTTTTTGGCCTCATCTGTAGGGTGAGCTATTGTTGTAGATGAATCTATAGCTGATATTGTAGATGAAGTTATTGGCACTACAGTAGCCAACGGAACTTTGGGTGCCAACTCTTCTGCTAGAGTTGAAGGCACAATTGTAGTAACCATAAGAATGACTATAGGTGTTCCATGTGCTTTTACTGTTTCTTTTTCATGGAAAAGTTTGTCCATCTGAATCTCCATTTCTTTTATTTGTGCTGCAAGTTGAAAGATTATGTTCATCATATCATCCTTTCCATTTTGTCCTTGTATAAGTTCTTTGACCTGAGAATGTTCACTTGAAGGAAGTTTATTTCTGTTAGGTGTGGAGCCTAATTTTCATCCTAATTCAGAGATCCTTGTTTTAGCTGGATGTATACCCCATGAAAACTGTACACCCATGCAACGGGGGGTGCGGGGGTATTGGGGGCAGCGTCCCCGAAGCTAAAAACAAATGTAATATTTCCTTGTAAAAGTATAGTAATTTCTAGTCAATCTGGACCGTTCATTAGGAAAATGATCTGATGGTAGAAGTTATGTTTAGTTTAGGGTTTTTTTCCCTAGAGGGAAATCCCTCGCTTTGTATGAGGGTATTGTATTGCTGCTATGTATTGAATGTGTATTCTTAGAGTGAGAAACAGATAGGGATACTATGAGAGAGAATAGAGGATGTTACAACGGATCCGCTGTAGGTTGTGTCTCTTCATTTTGCTGGATAATAGAAAGGAAGCATTGGCTATTCGGGGTGGACATAGCCCAAACTAGGTGAACCACGTATATCTGTGTCTCTCTGGTTTTATGTGTTTTGTGTGCTTGTGTTTTCCGCATATTTTATGTGTTGCATTGCTCTATAATATATAATTTTCTAACATTTTTCTCAATGCTGCAATGTCCTCATTCTTTTTCTTTATTAACTGTTATGCTACTTTGACATTTGCAGGATCAAATCCAAGCTGTATTACCAACTCTTCTAAAGATTTTATTCTGAGATCTTTAACATACAATGGGGCTTTATCAAGTTTCATTTGATCCTTCATGTTTGTGATGGTATTATGAAGTTTCTGAACACTCATAGCTTTAGTTGTAACAGTAGAATACAACATCTCTGAACTCTATCTATGAAATTCTATTTGATCAAGTGCATGTATGCTTTCTTTTGGCACTTCTATATCAATCTTCTTGTAACCTGCAACTATCTTTGGAGTTTTTACTGTAGGCTGTAATACTGACATGATCAACTTTTTGTTTGAGTAATCAAAAGCATATAGAAGTCTGTTTTAAATACCGGGTGTTTGCTTGAGATATTGAGAATAAATTTTATATTTAATCTTTTCATTCTTTAACTTTATCTGTTTATACTTTTCCCTGATATCTAGATCCTTTTCCTCTGCTGTCTGTGAGGATGAAGTTTCATGTTCTGTTGTTTTTCTACCATTTGTGCATTTGAATTATCAACCTATTCTTCATTCTGATTCTCAGTAATTGGCTCATTGATGATGATTATGGCAGGCTCTGTATTTGTTACTGGTACATCTGCATCTTCTACCTCAATGGTCACTTTTTTTTACTCACTGGATTTAACTTAGGCTTTTTGTTGTATCTTAACCTGAACCTAGTTTCAGTGGTGGTTTCAGCAACATAGGTATCTTCTTCTCTTACTTTGTTGGTGGCTTTCTCTGTTTGATCTGCAATTTGTAAAGTGTGACTAGTATCACTTTTCTTTACTGCATCTATTAAAGAATTTTCTGTCCACTCACTCTGATTAGCACATTTCTCTATCTTTGGTTTTTTCTCATGAATGAAGGGTGTTAGCTTACATTTAACCCTCATTTTACTTAGGATTCCTTGGGGATCATAATTCTAGGAAAAACTCTCTTCAAATCTGTACTCCAATAGCTGTTTAACTGCTTCTGCCTCTGCATCTCTATGATTGCAAATGAATGTTCCTACTTGATTCTTCAATTTAAACTGTGTTTTCTTCTTTCCTGCTAGGAAATTGATAGAATCAAAGTTTAATATCTGTCTGATATACTCCAAGACAAAAACCCTCATTGATACAAATTTGGGTAGCTTGTAGGGCATCAAATTGGATCCAAACACTCTAATCTCAGTATGTTTTTCATACAAGTACCGATCACCAGTCTTAGTTTGCTCTGATAACTGCAAAATATTCTTCATCTCATCATTTATCCTGGGTTGTTCAATATTTGTTAACATTTTGATCAATGGATGCATGAATGAATCTGAAAAATCTCCATAGGTGACTTCTATGGACTCTTTCCTGATCAAAGAGGTCCAGAAAATAACTGAAAGAGGAATTCCATCTATGTCAAGCTTTTGAAGGTTTAGTGGAAAATTATCTGTTTGCAAGTACAAGAACGTGTGGAAGAGGAAGGATGTGTATCTGAACACTCCATCAGTTGGTAACTTAACCAATTAGTCATGGATATTGTCTGCAATATACTCAACATAGTTGAAGATAACAAATGGAAGTTTCCCTGGGTTAAAGTGGATAGGAAACCTAAAATGGATTCATGTGTATGTTCATCAGTGAAATACCCTAGAATGAATGAAAACATTGAAATGATATGCCTTGCACCTTCTGGGAACTTTGAGGAAGAATATGGGATATTAATTTGAGGAATTTCCACATGCATGGGCATGAATATTTGGAATATTTGGAATCTCTTAGGAAAATAAAGGCCAATTTACAACTTCGTAAGGGCCTCTATGGACAAAGGGACTGCTTGAGGATCAGGCTTGAGCTGCAGCGTTTGGTTAATGGACTCGGCAGTAATGGTAAAAAGTATTTCTTTGTTGGCATTGACTATTGTTTTTTTCTCAGGCATATAATAATGATGGTATAACCTAATGACCTCTGGGCATGAATGAGTAACTGGAACAACATATTTGGGTAAATGTGATTCCCAAATTTTAACTTCTTCAACATTATCTAAAGATTTTTCAAAGCTCCAGTTATGAAGTTCCAACAAATTGAATTCTACAATAGGGTCTACTATATTATAGTCAATATCTACTAATGGAGTGTGCTAAATGTCTACAACAACAGGTTGTAGAGGATTTATAATTATAGCAATTTTGGAAGATAAAGTTGGAGTAGTTTTAGGCATTTGGACTAGAAAACTCTGCTTTTAGGCTTTTCTAGCTACTTATGCAAGATTAAACAGTTTGCAGAAGTATTTTTGACTTTGACAGGGATTTCTTGGATTAAAACAGGCAGAATATGGTCTATCCTTTGATTTTTCCTTTCAATTTTGGACTTTCAACATTATTTACAGACTTTACTGTTTAGAAAACAAGAAACAGGGGTTTCTTGGGCTTTTTTGAATGAGTAATTGGGCTAAAATTCTTTTGAGATTAGGCACAAAAATTTAGGCTACCTTTAGAGGCTTTCTAGGCTCAATTTGGAGTTTTAAAATAGTTTAGAAAAGCTATTTAAACTCAATTTTTTAATTCAAAATAGTGTGCAGCATAAACAGGGTTTTTTCAGAAATTTTGACAGGTTTTGGGCTTTTTTTTTTAATCTTTTTTATAGGCTTGTTTTGAATAATTTGAACTCTGACTGGAATTTTTCTTAAAAAGGTCTTTTAGAATTGATAACAGACTCGAATTCTGGAGGAATACCTGTTATACGCAGGTACAGGGCTTTGAGGATGTCTATGAGGTTTTTTGAACGGATTCAATGGTGTCTTTCTGATCTCTGGAGCAATTCAAATCTCCTTGGCAATATTTAATAGGTACAGGGGGGAATTTGTAGGTTTTTGGCACTAAAACGGTGGAAAATGCTTGTTTCAAAGTCGGAATAGCACATATTGTGGATATGCACAGAAAGAGAGAACAACAGTGCATTTCCAAGGTTTATTGGGCAAATTAGGTTAAATTTACATGCAATAAATGAATGTCAAATCGAGCAGGAAGGTGGTTTTTGCGTGCCACTTCAGCGGCAAGTGGTTTCAGACAGATCAAATGCGATCCAGTGAAAAGATACCATGTCAAGGAAAGAGAAAATGGTAAAACTGCCCATTTCGCGTGAAAATGAAAAGGTTAAGCACTGGCAAGTTTGTTTGCAATTCTTTTTCTCCGCCGTTGGACTGTAGGATTTGGTTGCGAATGGCCAAGATTTATTTTGAAATTTGCATCGAGATTGGAGTGGGGTCCACGGTTTATACATTCGGCAGGACGATTTGTTAACTTTATAAATATGTATTGAATAAAGTCAAAACATTGGGTTATATGATATGTGGAAGGGTTGTAATGTTATATATGTTAATTAAAACATTTCACAATATTTTAATCAATACACGGGTGCGGGTCTTATTTATATGGTTTAAAAATTTTTTACATTTGTTTAATAACCATAAGGGGTGGGGTATTTTATTTTATTGATAAGTTTAAACCAATGGGATAAGGGCGGGTTTTGTTTCATCACATTGGTTATAATAACATTGGTTTAAAATTAAATAGTGAGTTTTGTGGGTTATTTTAAATATAGAGGGTTTAATACTATATGAGAGGGTGTAGTTTAGGGATATAATAAATAAATTAGAAATTAATATGAAAAATGGGTAATGTATGTAATCAATAAAAATACATACTTTAACACTAAGTAAAGTGTAAAATAAACCATAGATTATCCTTTTTGTACTTTTTACACTTGAACTTAGGATAAAATGCATTTTATGGGTTTTTGGGTGATTTTGAAAGGAAATGAAATTAGTTATTTAGGGTTTTACTTTTACTAAGTAAAAATAGGTTTTTTACTTAGGAAAAGGGATTATGATTATGGATGAAGAATAAATGCTAATGAATATGGGTTTTGTGTAGGAATTCAATATTTTTTAACCAATCAGTTATCGAGCCTTGGGTCCAATCCCAACAGAAGTTAGATAAATGCTCTGAGCCTTTTTAACTGATAGTTTTGAATACTGAATAATTGTAGGGGATGGGAAATTAGTAATTTTTGCTCAATGATGCTTTATTGTATGCTTGCACAACTGATTTCTACCTATCCATCATTATTTCTAACATTTTTTACTTCATTTTCATGGGTGCATTTAGGCTTACAACCCTAAATCAAATTTTCTTTCAAAACATAAAAACTATCTAAGTCTAACCTTATTTCATTCGAGGGCTTAGATTAAACTATTGAGCTCCTCATTTATTCTCTATCGTATCTACTGATTTGTCAAGTTTAAACTGTTTGACATATCTTTATTCTCTATCTAAAACATGAAAAGTTAAGATTAAGTTGTTTAATTGATCATGGACTATGACATCTATTGACAATCTGCACATAATCATTATTCTTGCAATAAAAGTAAATAGTAGTGGCATTTTTGAATTTCTCACTTTCAAGTCTTATTCTTATCTCTTTTTTATTTTGGGGTCATCTTTTTCTAAGTCCTTTGATTTTTCTTTTAGGACTTTTACCCTCTTTTCACTTTTTATTATTTTTCATTTTTCAAAATATGGGAAAACAACTTGCAGAAAGAAATGTATGTACATATTTACAAGACTATCATAGTCAATTCAAAAATTATGAACCCTATTATTATAGGACCCTAACAAGTACCACATTCCACCTATTGTCAAATAAAAAACGCCTCTGAGGGTGTTAGAAATCGTCGCCATAAACCAACAGATCACTACGATACCAGTGACACAAACAAAATTTGTATCTGTCAAATAGATTTGTTTAGCTAGCCAAAGCATCACGAGCATGGGACATACCCGCCTCGTAGAAAAATTGTATTTATTGTATCATACCATTGCTTGGAGGGTTCCCACAGGACACGGTCACTCTTCAACTCGGTGTAAGGTGTTCCCAACTCCATGTTACATGCAGGTCTCTCTCTCTCTCTCTCTCTCTCTCTCTCTCTTCACATAGTACACAGAAAAGAATTTATGATGTGTTTCGACCATACAGTTCTTCCTAGACCTCACACATTAGAGGGAAACTTTTATCACTAGAAAATTAGACAAGCAAACATGACATTATTAAATGTCAGGCAGAAGGATTTACAGGGCTGACGCACATTATAGAATCTGAATAATTTTAAAAACCTCTAAGTTCTAGAAGAGAAATCAAATTGCGCACTCAAGACCATAACAGAATGCGCCTCCGTGCGTATTTTTCTTCGATAGGCGCGCCTTTGCGTGGCTTTCCCTCAAAAATCCACGCAGGCCTGATAGTGGCAGAAGTCACTTTCCGGGACCACAAGGCACGCTCCAAGAAATTGATCCCACACTTGAGGCCCCCTAAGGACAACCGCCCAAGCCTGCTTAGGACCTCAAGGGAGCACACAATGGAATAATATGGCACACAATAGAATCATCCTCCTCTCTTGGGTGACCATCCATCAATGTACCAAGATAGGGAAGGAGAGTTTGAATTCTTCTATAAAAGGCCACCAAGAGATGAACAAAGGGAGAACACATTGTTATGCTGGCCAAAATTGCTTGAAGCAATCCAGCAGTGTGTGATCCGGAGCAGAGATAGAGGGGATTCAGTTGTTGGCCATCCAACAAATCCAATCTTTCATAGTAGAGAGAGGGACTTTGCGCCAAGGTAGCTCGAACGTAAAGACATCCTTGCATCGGGTCTTAGAACTCCATAGTTCTAAGGACACCTTGGCAAGTGGGTAAACATTTCATCATTTATTGCCAATAGCAATCAATAAGAGGGGACGTAAACAGCATCGCTCTTATTATTGTGTTGTTTGACTCTATAAGAGATTTTGTATTATTTGTTTTAGCTTAGTTTTTATTTCTCTCTATACATGCATGTTATTTCCTTTCTAGTATGTTTCATGTTTTGGCATGTTCACTAACCTGCTGACTCCCTTGATTATCTACATGTGACCAGAAAATTAAGAGGAAACAACCACTCTTCTTAAGCAAGTGTGGATTGGTACACTCATTAATTCACCAACATAATGGGGTCGGGGAATAAATAGATGGCGGGGATAGTGTAGGACTTGGGATAAAATGAAAATATGAGTGTTTAGGGGTTAGGAATAAGGGAATATCTTCGGGACTTAGGGTAAAATGGAGACATAAAGTATGTCCAAATGATTTTGGAATATAATTTAGTTCCAAAAATTTAGAAAATAATCCCTTTTCCAACATTTTGAGTGTAAACAACCTCTGTTTTGATCTTCTTCTTCCACCATAGGAAAAATGAAATTTTGATGTTGTACCTATAGGATAGATTTCATATTTTCCTTCCATTCTTCCTCCTCAACATATCTACCTACCCAAACTACAAATATAGAATTTTTCTTCTTTTTGCAAGGTGCATTTGGACTAGGAAACCCTTAAATCATTTTTTCTTTTTAAAGTTATAACCTAAAATCTATCCTTATTTAAGCCATTGACTCAGTTTAAATTGTTGAGTCAATTTCATTCTCTACCTATCTATTGATATGCCAAGATTAAACAGTTTGGAAAATATTTATTTTCTAACCTATCAACAGAAATTGAAATTTTTTAATCATGATAAAACAATATGATTGAAAAAACCTATCTAATGAGTAGTGGCATTTGAATTTGCAGAAATTTCAGTGTTATTTCTTTTTGGGGTTTTTTATTTATTTTTTTTATTTTTTTCTCTTTTTCTTTTCTCTATTTTTATACTCTCTTTTTATTTTCTTTTTCATATTTTTTTGTTGGAAATTATTTGAATATTGAAAAAAATTTCAATATTAAATTACAGAGAAGATGAAATATCCAATCACCTTTAGATCCTATGATTTATAGGATACTGACAGTGGCTCCAGCTGGGGATGAAATTTCTCCAAATGAAGTGTCAAGAACCTAAGACTAGTAGCCTTAAATGCTCCTTTTTCTGCAATATCTTCAATTGATTTCTTTTTCTATTTTTCTGTCTTCTTATCAGCTTAGGGCCTTCACTTCAGGCTTCAACCTTGTCCAATGAATTATTGAAAACTGTAATACTGTGGTATTTACAATGGTGAAAAACCAACCTGATTTTAGAAGAAATAATGTTTCAGCATCCTACCATTAACAGGACCTCCATATACTTCTGTACCATCCAACTCTTTAAGAAAATAAGCATTGTTTCCCCTGAAAGCATCAATGATGTATGGCCCTTACCAAATATTATCAAACTTTCCAAGCTTGCCTTTATCTTCTCTTCTGGAATCCCATTTTAGAACTTTTTCTGCTAAATTGAAATCATTAGCTTTTGTTCTCCTGTCAAAGATCTTTATGATATTCTCTTGAATTACTTGAGTTCTATTGTAAACTTCCTCTCTGGACTGTTGCAACTGAATGGTGTCATTGATCCTTTTCTAAATGTCATTTTTTTCAACTTGATTTGATGAATAATATTCATAACTGAAACTCCTAAGGAAGAAGGGAAAACTGCATCCATTCCATAAACCAATTGGTATGGATACATGCCAATTGATTTCTTTGTAGTAAGCCTATCAGCCTAAAGAGCATTGATCAACTTATTGTGCCATGATTTCTTATTATCCTCCAAAAGCTTTTTAATGATGTTATCTAGGCTTTCGTTTGAAGATTCAGCCAGTCCATTACCTTGGGGTAATAGGTAGTTGCATGCCCCAAAGTTATATGATACATGTTACAGAAATCAATCATCTTTTTGGACTTAAAGGCTGCAATGTTGTCTGTAATTATTTTTCTAGGACAACCAAATCTTGAAAGGATATTGGTTTCTATGAATTTTATTATGACCGAGTTAGTGGCATTTCTAGAAGGAGTGGCCTCTATCCATTTGGTAAAGTAACCAATGGCAGTGAGGATCCATTTATGTTGGGCAGAGGATGGGGGATGAATTTCTCCAATGAATTCCAATCTCCATTGCTGGAAAGGGCTCTCTACACAAATAGGTTTCAAGGGTAAGGGCAATAACTTTCTCTTTCCTTAAAAGATTTGACATTTGTGACAAGCAATGGGCATTTTATGGATATCAGGAAAAAGGGTAACCCAATAAAAACTAGCTCTCATGATCTTGTTTGCAATGGATTTTCAATAGAGATGGCCACCACAGTCACCTCCATGTAACTCCTCCATAAATTTATCTGCATCATCCTTCAACAAACATTAAAGAAGAATACCTCCAATATCTTTCCAATACAAAACATTCTCCAAAATGCAGAATTTAATAGCTTTAAGTTTCAGAAATCTGGCTTTTCTTTTAGAAAAACTAGGAGGAGAATTCAAATTTGACAGTACAAACAAAATATCAACATACCATGTAGAATTCAAGAATGCTTCATCAATCGGTGGAGTCGCCAATTCCTCTTGGTCATCCAAAGAATGTACCATGTTTATTTCTAGTGCATGAAAGATAGATTTTGTCATCAATTTAGCTAATCCTTGGCCTTTAATCAACTTAGTAGGCTTGATTTCCAAATCACATTCTAATATCACAACAATCCATTTTCCTCTTTTGCCATCCAGACCATTTTGTGTTAAGATATCTTTGACAACTGCAGTTGGAACATAAGCAATGATATGTGACTGTATAATGTAGAATCTAAAATCTTTCAATGCTTTGACCAAAGCAAAAGCTTGTTTTTCTATGATATTTTATTTCAATGATGCATCTCTTAATGCCTTGCTGAAAAAAACTATTGGTTGCTCACGTCTTTCATTGTTTTTCTGCAACAAAAAAACAACAATAGGATGTTCAGAAGCAAAAGAAAAAATCATGAAATCTTTAGTAAAATATGGGCTGATTAGGACTGGGGCTTTTGTCAATGCTTGCTTGACCAAATAAAAATATTGTTTTTCTTCTATGGTCCATTTTATTTCTGAGTCTTTGTTGAGCATATTGGTAATGTTCTTTAAAAGATCTGCTAGGTTTGGTATAAATCTCCTCAAAAAGTTGATTTTACCAATAAATGATTGGAGTTCTTTAAGATTTCTAGGATGAATGATTTTTAGTATTCCTTCAATTTTTCTAGGGTCAACTCTCATTCCATCTTGAGAAATAATGTGACCTAACAATTTTTCCTTTTTCTAGTCCAAATAATTTCTTCTTATGATTCAGGGAAATTCCAAATTTTCTGCATTTTTCAAAAACTCTTCTCAAGTGTGCTAAATGTTCTTCATCAGTTTTAGAATACACAATGATGTCATCCAAATAAATTACAATAAAGTGGACAATTTCATCAGCAAATGCAATGTCCATAGTCGTTTGAAAGGTAGCTCTAACATTCATTAATCCAAAGGGAATTTTCTCATACATGAAATTCGCCCAAGGATTTGTAAAATTTGTCTTATCTTCATTATGAGGGTGTACTAAAACTTGATTATAACCGGAAAAGGCATCTAGCAAAGATGTTCTACTGGAACCTACTACCCTTTGCAATATGTAATCCAATTTTGGTAAAGGGTAATTATTCTTAAGAGATACTTTGTTAAGATTTATAAAGTCAATACAGAGTCTAATTTCACCTGTTTTCTTTCTAGTTGGCACAATATTGGACACCCATTTGGAATATATGAGTGGCACTATGATTTTTGATTCATACATCGTCTTAATTTCTATCTCAACCAGAGGCATCAAAACAGGATTTATTATGTGCAATTTCTGTTTGAAATGTTTTCGATCCTCTTTGATTGGAATATTATGTTGTATGATGCTTATATCATAAGACTTTAAATCCTCACAGCTCCATGCAAACACATCGATGAATTCATTGAACAGGGCTATATATCTTCTTTTTGTAATGATAAGCAATGATCTTGACAATTTGCTGATTTTGGGGTTCTGTTTAGTGCCTATATTATATTCTTCAATATTTGTTCTAGTTGGTTCCATTTTGGGTTTCTTGGCCACATAATTAAAGTTAAATAATTCCTCTAAAGGGACCAACCTTCTAGGCAGAGTATTGTCTTTGAGCTGGATTATTTTGAATTCTTATTTTTCCAAGTCTTTTTTATTTTCTGTGTTATGTACAATTTTGTTAGTTGGAATATTTACATCTGTATTTACATAAAAAACAACAGTTTGTTTTTCTACATTTTTATGCACATCAGTAAGACTATCTTCCTCACAATATAGGTCTATATTACCGTCTTAAAATTCATCTTTAGATTGTAGGAAACTTTCGATTTGTTTGTCACTACCAAAAACTTGCTAGTACCTCATGTTATCTGGCACAGAAGGATGATGTTTGACCTCAATTGTGTACTGTTTGTTTGGGTGAGGCAGTTTACATGTACTTGCTGAAAAAGCTAGGCCATTTTCTAGGACATATTGATTTATAGGAATTACTACTAAATCATATTCATAAAATGTTCTCAAGAAATCAAGGACAAAATCTCTATAAGCTCTTAATCTGGGATGTTTTGCTGCGTATTTTCCTTTTATTTGTTGTATTACCAACTCAGAATCACCATGTACAGAAATCTTTTTTTCTCCTAATCTTTTCAACATCTATAATCCTAGGAGTAGGGCTTCATATTCTACAATGTTGTTTGTGCATTGAAAATTTAAATTGTATGAATGACCTTGTGCACCATTGTTCCCTGTATTATACACCCAAATACCCGCTCCTGAGCCAACTTTACCACACGAGCCATCAAAGCTCATGTTCCAACAAGGTTCATTTACAGGATCTGGTTGTTATGTTTGTATTTGACTGTCATCATTTTCTTTGGAATCAATGGCTCCATCATTATAGAGAATGAAGGATTCAAGGTCAGTGTGAACATAGTACCGAGGGTAATTGTGAGTTTTTCCTTGACTACTTACCATGTATTTCATCAATGTTTCCCTATACAGTCTTCTTGATTGACCAAACACTGATATTGTAGCATATGACATGTCCATTTGTAGGGTCCTTTCTAAATTTTCTCCCCATGAGCGAGATAAAAGCATTCCAAACTTAGGGGGTATGTCAGCTACAACTATATCCATCACTAAACTCTTTGTAGGTATCTGAGCTAGAGTGACACAAAGATATTTAAGAAGATGTGGACACCTAACTTTACTAGAGAAAATAGTATAAATCTTTATACAGTATAGTGATTTTAAGGCCAAGATTCTCCATGACAGCCTTTGGCCTAACGTTGTGTGATGCACCCGAATCGAACATGGCATTATGAATAATCTTGTCATGAACAATTAAACTGACATAAAAATGAGGGACACCTCCTTCCTAGGGTTTTCCATCAACTTTTGGCCCAAACAAAAGTGCAGGTTGAGAAGCACTTAAATTGATCGTATTGGTAACCTCCCCTATATTTAACACTTTTAGGACCTGAGACCTGTAGACATTCTTGTTCAATTCAGTGAGAGGGATAGATATCTTCAATTTAGCAAGTTCACTCTCAATACCGAATGGTGTTTGATTTTTTTGTAGATTTGATAAATCAGTTCTTTCAGCCACTACCTTTTGGGTGATTTCAATTTGTTTTCTTGTACGAGGAATGTTTGTCTGAGCATTTCTAGCAGTAATATCTACTGTTTTTTTGGTACTATTTTCTGTGTTTTTATTTTTTGAGTTATTTACATTTTTCTTTGTATTATCTGTTGTTTTCTTAATCTCAGATTCAAATACTTTCTTGACAAAATTTTCTGAATTCTTTTTATTAGAATTATCTATTTTTTTTTCTTCTTAAATTGTATTTTCTGTGAACCTCGATAATGGAATTCTTAAAAACCAGTTTGTAATCATAAGATTCTTCAGATTCTAGCTCTGTTTGGGTTAGTGAAAACAATTATCGTTCTTCTTGAGTGATAAAAAAAGAATCATCTTCATTAATCCCCATCAAATTAATTTGATTTTCCTCAACTTATTCCACTATTCCTTCATCTTCATTAGCATAGTTTTCTGGAAAAGGAGGCCTAATCTGCTTATTAGGGCCTCTTTTCTCTCTCTGTCTAACTTGAGGAGGGTTTCTTCTTGGGTTCTGATTTCTATTTTGGGGAGCTAGTTGATTTTATATGGGTATAGCTCTTTCATTCAGACTAATTCTCTCCATCATCCTTTCCATATTCCTTACCATGCTTTTAGCAGTTAAACCCTTGAACCATTTTATAACTTTGCCTCCTAAACTCTGAGAAAAAATTCTCAATTTAACACTGTCATCATTAATTTCTTGCAGGTCAAAACAATCATTCATTTTATCTATATGTTGTTGGGCAGTCACAAGACCAGTCCCATCAAATTGTGGAATCTTAGATTGGTAATCCCGAGGCATAGGAATTAAAGGTGTTGGCAGCACCAAAGGGGCATATATGGCTGCCACGATTGGTGGAGGTGGTGGAGGGAGGTGAATAGTGGATGAAGTAGGATGAGTAGAGCTAGTGGGAGAAGATGTTTGTGTAACAATTAGAGTGTGAGGATTAGCAAGAGTAGTGGTAGGGATTGTGGAGGCAGTGGGACTAACTGACCTAAGATGGACTATTTGAGATGTAATTGAAGAAGCTACTATGGTTAAGGCAGTTAACTCTACATATTGCTATAAGTAAGCATCATCAACAGTGGAGTTAAACTCAGTCACTAGATCTTGCAGAGTATCAAAATCCTGGAGAAGTTGGATATCAGATTGAAGTTGAGAGTAGGTTTCCCTCACTAGACTTTGATGTAGGATGGATGGATCAAACACTGTATGATCAATCCAATTCTTAGATATGTTTCTGAGTAGACCTTGTTCAAAATGAAAATCAAATTGAATACCTTGCAAAGTCACAAAGCTTTCAGGTAGGGAGTTAGATCTATGGAGAACTCTACTACTGGTTTGAATTTCAGTTCTGGGAGTTTTCCTCAAGATCTTCTCGGGATTTTCTACAATGGGGGGAGGATTTGGATCTGGATGGGAGCTAGTGGATATTATTTTGGGAGCCAAAATTTAAATCAGAATCACAGACAAACTAATTATTTCAAAACTGAAAGAAACCAATCTTAAAAGAAAATTGTATCATACAGTGCTTTTAATTGGGGTTTCTGAATTCGAATGAAAAGGAGTGTTTTCTAGTTAATCTCCCCAGTATGGTCACCACTATGTTCTCGCTCTATAATTTATAATATTGTAAAGAGTAATTTATAAAGAATAACATAAAACAATTTTAGAGCCTAGGATATAGACCTCCTAGTCTCAGAGAGGGATCTCTCTATAAGATTTAGATTTGTTTTAAATTTTCTGATATTAGGCTAGTTAAATTAAATGTGAGAGTTGTTTTTGATTGATTTTTTTTGGTTGGATTTAAGGGATTTCTTTAAACCTTTTCCAATGGGCTATTAAATCCCAGAATTACCCTCTCCTTTACAATTTTCTCATTTCATTTCATCTCTTTTCCATCAGTTCATAAACCCTAATCAGTGAAGAATGCTAAGGTTTTGACTCAAGGATACATTTAAATGATTGTCATATTGTATTTTCATGATTTTTCTATTTTGGTAAGTTTTTACAAACTAGCTACAGAATGCAACCTGTTCTACAGCTAACTGTACGTTCCGTAGCTACTCTTGTGGTTGAACAGGTTACAAATGTCAGTTGAAGAATTGGTCCACATGGGTATTCTCAAAATATTTCCTACATGGATTCCATCCTATTCATATGGACCAGATCGACATAAAAAGTGGCATAAACCTA
This sequence comes from Pinus albicaulis, assembly GCA_034641835.2. Taxonomy (NCBI): domain Eukaryota; kingdom Viridiplantae; phylum Streptophyta; class Pinopsida; order Pinales; family Pinaceae; genus Pinus; species Pinus albicaulis. Next base: position 1,535,640,447 of record CM076570.1, on the reverse strand, counting down.
TGGTCAAAGCTACAAGTCAAAGGCTGTTACCTACAATAATTATGACTCCTAATTTGCTTCGTAGAAAATCATAGGTCCTAAAAGTCCTATTCTGATTATAATTCAAAGAGACACCTGTAGCTACTTTTCTTCGTAGTTAGTTATGCAAATTACCTTTAAATAGAGGTTCTATAGAGCCAAGAACAAGTTAAGTTTTTAGTAGTACAGTTTAGAATTACAAGTGAAATACTCTGTTTTCTAAAAACTCTGTTTTAATAAAGAAGTTCAGTTCCCAGATGCTGGTTTGATTTCATTTTGAAAAGCTAAGGAGTTAACCAACTTGGTAGCAGAGGGCCGCTGCTGCTAAAGGAGGTTTTTAATGCTTTCTAGTTAGATTTCTTTAATTTTGTTTAGTCATTTTTGTTCATGCTTAATTTCTAGTTTTCAATAGTTTAAATGCAACTGTGGAGATTTGCCTTCCAAAACGTTTCAAGGAGATAGGACTTCTGTCTTCAGGATTGGAATAAATATTGAAGTGTTGAGAAACATGGTTGTTTATTTTACTATATTGCCTTTTCAAATTCATTAGAAGATAACTGTCAATTGCTGTATCTAATTAAGTATTTATGAAACCCATTTTTGCCATTTATTAAATCTTACATTGAGTGGTTAAATTTCTTATAAGTGTAGTGGTTGAATACATTTTGTTTCTTGTTATTTTCTTTCTATGAACTAAAGGTGTAATTGACTTTTTCGAAGCCATTTCAAGAGGTCACAAACTTCACAGTTGGATGAGACTGATAAGTCAATTATTCATTTAGTTGGTTTTAGAATACATTTTGTTTCTTGTTATTTGTTTGCTAAGAACTAAAGGTGTAATCGAATTTTCCAAAGCCATTTCAAGAGGTCACAAACTTCACAGTTGGATGAGACTGATAAGTCAATTATTCATTTAGTTGGTTTTATAATACTTTTTGTTTCTTTTTATTTGCTTGCTAAGAACTAAAGGTGTAATTGATTTTTCCTAAGCCATTTCAAGAGGTCACAAACTTCACAGTTGGATGAGACTGATAAGTCAATTATTCATTTAGTTGGTTTTAGTTAGAAGATTATCATTTTATTGCAACAAACAATCTTCCTAAAAGACCATTCTGAAAGAAACTAACCTGAACATACTAAGAAATGATGGTTAAATGATTAGATGTGATGCAGTGTCTAAGTTATTTTATTTTACAGAGTTATTGTAGTTATTTAGTTTAGACAGATGTAATGGGGTCTTAGAAACATTATCACAAAGGGGTCACTCTCTACATATTGGGTAAATGGAGTAACTAAACACATTCTAGGTAATTTTCAATAGCATTCTCTATTTTCTGTCTTAGGACTTTAGAAACTAAAGTACAATAGTTGATACATTTTCTTGCTTTTACTATGTCTTCCAACCTTAGTCTAGTCATATATCCATGGATTAGAGTTAAACACTAAAACAGTTGCATGCCTTACCTTTTTGAACTAGGAATCAGAACTACCCCTTAAACTTTGGTTTCTTTTTATTAACTTAGTCTTATAATAATTTTTTTTTAGATTCATTTTAATTTGTCTAAATAGTTCAGGATAGCACATTAAGAACTAAAAAGACAAAACCCAAAAAACAATAAGAAAATACAAACAACGAAGTAAGGAGTAGGTCACTTAGGCACATATAATGCACCACATTTCATCAGTTTACAAGCCCTGGTTGATAAATTTATGTAAGCAATTTAGAACACTAAATTGACTAAACATTTTGGCGCCGTTGTCGGGGAAGTGTAACTAGGTAGCCTTATTTCTTACATCCCAAAAACAATGATATGCGTGGATAAAGAGACTCTAGGCACAGATTTGTAAGAGGTAGAAGCTTAATCCCTACAACACCACTCACTCCACCTAGACCAAGAAGTATTACACCTCCATCTCAAACTCATATCTCATACTATACTGGTCATAGGCTTCCTGAAGTTTTAAGATCATATATCCAGTTAGGAGGGTCTCCCACTTCATCCACTGAGGCAATCTTGGAGGAAGAAGATCCTAGAACTCCAACAGAGGGAATAACCTTTTTTACTTCTACAAGGGAATATATTTTAGCTGAAGAGCTAGAAATCCCTAATGAAGAGGAAGAAGAAGAAACTTTCTTCAAAATACCATTGATAGAAAGACGAGAAGAGCAGTTAGCTCTCTAGGATGAACGTTATATTAGCTCTAAAGATCTATCATGGTAGGAAGAAGAGAAAAAGGAGGGGAAGAAGAAGGTGAAATATCAAATGGAGAAAATTTACTATTTGGAGGAGATAGAGGTAGAGTAAGAAGAGGAGGAGATAGAGGTAGAGGAAATGCAGAAGGAGGTAGAGGTAGAAGGGGAATTGAAATTTCCTTTGGATTCCCTATAATAGATGAAGAGACAAATGATACCATGAAAAATATCTCACCCTCTGTTCTTCCAAACTTTCATGAGTTAAAAAGTGAAGACCCTGAGACATTTTTATTTGAATTTGAGGTCTTGTGCAGAACTTATGACTATCTACAAGATGCTCAAAAACTCAATTTTTTTCCTTCAACATTGAAAGGATCAGCTTTAAAATGGTTCATGAGTCTAATCACTAGGTCTATTAGGTCATGGGATGATATGAATAAAGCATTTCTAGAAAGGTATTTGGATTATTCTATACCTGTTAACGATAAAGATGAAGTGTTTAAAATGATGCAAAAGGAGGATGAAAAATTGGAAGATTTACTTGAAAGATTCAACTATAACATTAAGAGAGAAAAAATGGAAAATCTAGACCAAGACACTCTAAAATATCTTTTGTTGAAAACAATTAGAGATGAATGGATAGATATCCTTAACATGATGGGGAAGGGAGACATACCTAAACTTCCATTATCTGATATTGGGGAACTATGTATTAATCTCTCAAGAGGAAAATCAAAAATTTTGAAAGGACCAAGGGATCCTGCTCTTGCTAGGGTAAAGAAATATGCAGTTGGAACAGTAAGTAGGGCAGAAATTGGAAACATGCTTGATGAATTCAAAACTGACATTATAGGGAGTCTTAGTGAGCAAATAGAAACCCTTAAGCTACAAACCAAGCAGAAAGCTGAGACTGATGCCTTAGCAATCTTCTATCCCAAATGCAGAAAGAAGCATGCTTTGAGATAATGTCCTTTTGATGCAAAAATAATAGAAACTTGTGTGATTTGTTAAGAGAACCATGAGACCAAGAGTTCTCCTTCAATCCCTGGTCTTAAGGTTGTCTTTCAAGAAGAAACAACTACAAATCCTACAAAATCTCTTTGTTTTGTCTCTAGAAGACCTTGGCAGGGGCCTCAAACTCAAGGGTTTAATAACCAAGTATATAATCACGCCCCACCAAATTGGAATTCTTGGCAAAAACCTTCGCCTCAATCTCAAAATCAATCCCAACATTGGACTCAAAGGATGCAAAATTCCTTTGGAAGATTCTCCCAATATTATCAGTATCCTCCATCCTACCCATCTTATCCAAATTATCCTCCCCAACACAATCTTCAACAAAATCCACAACCCCAACTTCAACCTCAAAATCAAAATCCACAACTCTCACTACCATTCCCTCAAAGACCAAATCAGTTACCTGCCCAACTAGTACCAAACCCCAATAACAAAAATCCTCAGAATACCTATATGATAGAAGGTCAACAATTTCCAACTTATTTAATCACTCCTCTAGATCTTAATGATGTTCAACTTAGATCTGGAAAGATACTTGAAAAAAAGAAGCCTTCTGTAGTAATTCAGGAACAAGACAATTCTGAGGAAGATTCTCTACAAGTTAATAAAAGTTTTGAAGAGAAAACATCTCATCAAAACCAAAACATTGAAAATGAAAAACAGAAAGAACCAATAAACTCAACTCCTATGTAAGAGAAACCATCAACATCTACTTCTACACCTCATTTTCCTGAAATACCACAAATTGATAGAAGGATAGATAAACATATTATGTTGCCTAATTATGATTTCCTAGATTGTTGGGTATGTGTTATATTCTTTCCACGACTAGTCACGCACTGGGGGGCGATAGTCCCCCCTGTACATGGTTTTGCACATGGTTTTTGTGCATGGGTTTGCACATGGTTTTGGGGCATGATGGTTTTCAACCCCTGCTATTTTGTAGATCCGGTCAAGGGAACTACGGTTATGTTCTAATCTAGGGTTAATAGATTGGGGTTTATGTATGCTTCGACATGTATATATATATATGTGTGGTAACACTATAAGGAATATAATGAAAAATCAAGTTGGTCGTCCTGAACTGGGATCTAGGGGAAAATCTTTGTATTTATCTGTTTTATGTTTTATGCTCTCGCTATTGTTTATTTTCTGTTTTTAAGATTCATTTGTAGATAATTTCTGTACAGGGTTAAAACCTACATTTGGTATCGGAGCTGTTTCGGCTTCAAAGTGACGCCTTTGCTGCTGAGGGGTTTTTTTCTTGGGCCTGAGGTAGACCCTGTTTAGTGGGAGATCTGTGGGATCGATTCTTGCGGTGAAAGAAGATGGCAAGCGGTGGGAATATAGAGTTCAAGAAATTTAATGGTCAAAGTTTTGAGTTGTGGAAGCTCAAGATGGAGGATCTGCTGGTGGATAAGGATCAGTGGATCGCGGTTGATCCGGGTACTAAACCAACGAAAATGTCAGAAGAAGACTGGAAGAAGCTAGATCAGAGGAAAAAGAGCACAATATGGTTGTGTGTCTCAGATTCAGTATTTTTGAATGTATCTCGGGAAGCTAAGGCGAAGACCTTGTGGGACAAGCTAAGGACTTTGTACCAATCTAACTCTCTGGTGAATAAATTGTTCCTGCGAAAAAATCTTTATAACCTGAGGATGAAGGATGGAGACTCGGTGACAGAGCATTTGAATGCCTTCAATACTGTGGTAAGTCAGCTGTCATCTGTTGATATTAAAATCTCAAATGAAGATAAGTGCATTAGTTTTTTGTGTTCTCTACCAGACTCGTGGGACAGTTTGATTATTGCAATAGGTAGTAATACAACTACCTTGAATTTTGATGACATTGTCTAAGCCTTGCTATCGGAGGAAATGAGACGCAAAAAAATGGAGGGTCAAAATGGAGATGTCTTATCTATACGAGGAAGGTCCTAGAACAGAAACAAGAATAAGGTTTTGAGTGGGAGATATAAATCTCCTAGAAAGTTTGTAAAGGTGTGCTGGAAATGCGGAAAGGAAGGGCACTAAAAAAAGGACTGCAGATCTAAAGCTCCTAAGAAAGAAAAGAGATCTGATGATGCTCCTTCTATAGAGGCAAAAACCACTTCGAATGAAGGTGGGGATGTGTATTTGGCTTCTTCAAATACACATGTAGATCATGAGTCATGGTTGATTGACTCGGGTGCATCCTTTCACTTCACTCCTCATAGGGAGTGGTTCTGCGAGTATGAGAAATATGATAGTGGTGATGTCTTCTTAGGTGATGATAGGAAGGCCAGAACCATCGGATGTGGAAAATTCAAGTTGAAGCTGCAAGGTGGAATGATTAGAACACTTCTTGGTGTTCTACACATTCGTGCATTGGCCATAAATCTGATTTTTATAAGCAAGATTGATGATGCAGGTGTAAAAACAGTGTTCGAGAAAGATACCTGTAAGATGGTTCAGGGAGCACTGGTATTAATGCGGGGAGTTTGTATTGGAACTCTGTACAAGCTTCAGGACAACACTATTATTGATGAGTGCAACAATTATGTGGTTCCCGAAAGTGGAGTGGAAAGTCTAGCAGTCTCTGAGAAAAGACCATGCTATGGCATCAAAGGCTTGGACATATTGGAGAGAAGGGCCTTCGAATACTACATGGAAATGGTATGGTAGAAAGTATGTCTAATATCCCTCTAGATTTCTATTTCTATGAACATTGTGTATATGGGAAGCAGAATCGGGTGAGTTTTCCTTATGGTGCTAAGAGGGCGAACAAGATATTAGAGCTTGTGCATAGTGATGTGTTTGGACCTATGTCGGTTCCATCACTTGGTAATTCTGTGTACTATGTTTCATTCATAGATGACTTCTCAAGGAATACATGGATATATTTCTTGAGGAAGAAATCTGAAGTCTTTGACAAATTTAAAGAATTTAAGGCTCTGGTGGAAAACCAAATAGAGAAGAAAATAAAGGTGCTAAGGACAGATAATGGTGGGGAGTTCTGCAATAACAAATTTGAAGAGTTCTGTAAGAAGTGTGGTATAGCACGACAGAAGACTACTCCATACACACCTCAGCAAAATGGAGTTGCAAAAAGAATGAACAGAACGCTGATAGAAAAGGAAAGAATCATGCTCAGTGGTATCGGGTTAGGACAAGAATTCTAGGCAGAGGCAGTGGAGATTGCATGTTACTTGGTTAATAGATCACCTTCATTAGCATTGCAGGATAAGACTCCACATGAGGTATGGAATGGTAAGAAACCCTCTCTTTCACATATGAGGGTATTTGGATGTGATGCATATGTACATGTTCCAAAGGAGAAAATGACAAAGTTGGATAATAAATCTGAAAGGTGCATCTTTATTAGGTATAAGGATGGTTTAAAGGGTTACAAGCTTTGGAACCCGGAAACAAGGAAGGTTGTGTACAACCAAGATGTGGTGTTTAGAGAGGTGAAATATGTTTTTAAACATGAAGTCCTACCAAAGGAACCTAAGAAGATAGAGTTTGAGCTAAAGGAGGATGAATCCGACTCTACAACAGAAGAATACTCAGAAGAGGAAGAGCCACAAACTCCAAATGTGAGAAGATCAGTATGGGAAAGAAGACAACCAGAAAGGTATAATCCATCTACTTTCTATTCAAATTTTTCTTTAACTATAATTGATTATGATCCTAGAACCATTAATGAGGCAGTAGATTTAGAGGATGGAAAAATCTAGAAGGAGGTCGTGGTTGATGAAATGGAATCCTTGCATAAAAATGAGGCATGGGATCTAGTGGAGTTGCCGGCTAGAAGGAAGCCAATCGGGAGCAAATAGGTGTTTAAGAAGAAGATGAATATAAAAGGCGAGTTGGAGAAATACAAAGCTAGGTTGGTAGCAAAAGGTTATTCCCAGGTACGGGGAATTGATTTTGGTGATATTTTTTCTCCTATTGCCAAAGTTACTTCTATTAGATTACTTTTATTTGTTGTTGCTGCATTTGATTTTGAGGTAGAACAGATGTATGTGAAGACAACATTTCTTCACATGGATCTAGAAGAGGAGATCTACATGAAACAACCTGAAGGCTTTATGGTGAAGGGGAAGAAATAACTGGTATGCAGGTTAAATAAGTCTCAATATGGGTTAAAACAATCACCAAGGATGTGGTATCAGAAATTTGATACCTATATACGAGGACTTGGCTTCACCATAAGTAAGGAGGATCACTATGTCCATTTTAAATTAATTGGTGACCGTGTTATTTATTCAGTCTTGTATGTGGATGATATGTTGTTGATTGGAAATGACAAAGAAATCATCCAAGATTTGAAGACCCAACTGTTCTCTAAATTCGACATGAAGGATCTTGGTGCTGCAAACTATATTTTGGGCATGGAAATTAAGAGAGATCGGGTAAAGATGAAGTTATGGTTAAACCAAAGGAAGTATGTCGAGACTATATTGTAGAGATTCAATATGCAGGATAGTAAACTGGTGAATGTTCTGATTCCTGTAGGTAAAAAATTGTCTGTTGAACAGTGTCCCAAGACACAAGAAGAAGAGGAGGATATGTCCCTTGTTCCATATGCAAGTGGAGTGGGTAGCCTAATGTATGCAATGGTCTGTACTCGATCAGACATTGCACATGCAGTGGGAGTATTGAGTAGGTTTATGCCAAACCCAAGGAAGGAGCATTGGACAATAGTGAAACGGGTTTTCAGATATTTGCGTGGCACTAGTGATTATGGCTTGTGCTACCAGGGAAGACCAGGATTGGAAAGAGCGTTGGATATTCGTGGTTTTGTTGATGCAGACTGGGCTAGAGATCTGGACTAAAGAATATCTACAAGTGGGTATGTGTTTATCCTATTTGGAGGTGCAATCAGTTGGATGAGTAAAAGATAGTCTATAGTGGCTCTTTCAACTACAGAGGCAGAATACATAGCAGCCACTCATGTAAGCAAAGAAGCAGTTTGGTTGCAAATTTTGTATTCAAGTATGGGGTTGGTGCAACAAGCTATAAGGATAGACTGTGATAGACAAAGTGCAATTTTCTTGGCTAAGAACCCTGCTTATCATTCAAAGACAAAGCACATTGATGTTCAATATCATTTTGTGAGAGATATGGTTGAGATTAAAAGGATGTTGATGGTAAAGGTGGACACCTTGAAGAATGTTGCAGATGCATTTACGAAGTCTGTGAGCATTCAGAAGTTCTCTTGGTGTAGAGAAATAATGGGTGTTGCAAAGCTGGGCTAATGACTCAACTCTCCTATGGCCCCCTGCGGAAAGAAAACAACAAGTGGGAGAATGTTTGGTATGTGTTATATTCTTTCCACAACTAGTCACGCGCAGGGGGGTCGCAGGGGGGGCGATAGCTCCTCCTGTACGTTGCGTCGTGTGCAGCAGGGCAGTCACAGGGGGGGGAAACACCCCGGGAAATTGTTTTGTGGTCCTTATTTTTTGGTGGGCGAACCCACCCATGGTTTTGTGCATGGGTTTGCACATGGTTTTTGGGCATGATGGTTTTCAGCCCCTGGTATTTTGTAGATCTGATCAAGGGAACTACGATTATGTTCTAATCCAGGGTTAATAGATTGGGGTTTATGTATGTTTTGGCATGTATATATATGTGTTGTAACACTAAGAGGAATATAATGAAAAATCAAGCTGGTTGTCCTAATTTGGGATACAGGGGAAAATCTTTGTGTTTATATTTTTTATGTTTTATGCTCTCGCTATTGTTTAGTTTCTGTTTTTAAGATTTGTTTGTAGATAATTTCTGTACAAGGCTAAAACCTACATAGATGAACTGAGAAATGTTTGCATCAAAGTTCCATTGTTACAAGCCATCAAGGAAATTCCAATCTTAGCTAAAACCATAAGGATTTGATTATGAAGAAACCAGGAAGAAAAATAAAGGAAATAAAAAGAATTCAACTGGTAGGAAAAATAGTAGACATAATGATGGGGAAGGTTTCCATTCAAAAATATCTAGATCCCAGAAGTCCAGTTGTAAAAACACATATCAATGGAATTGAAATTCCAAACATATTAATTGATTTAGGAGCAGCAATAAACATCATGAGCAAGCAAACCATGGAACAACTTAAGCTTCCTAATATTCTTTATACACCTACATTACTATAGTTAGCATATAGGTCTGTAATCAAACCTGATGATGTGTTAGAAGACATTTCAGTGTCCTTAGATTCTTGGGAGTATCCTGTTGATTTTATGATTTTAACTCCTAAAAATAATCTAGGAGGACATCCTCTTATACTAGGAAGACCTTGGTTGGCTACAGCTGATGCCTTCATCAGCTGTAGATCTGGTGATATGTACATCTCTAATGGTAATTCAACTAAGAAAATCACTTTATATCCCCCAGCAAGAACAATTACAGAGATAGATGACAAACAATGGATTGATGACGAAGAAGATATACAGCCTCTCTTTACTATTTCAAACATTAGTGAGATAGTCAAATCTTGAATACTTTAGAAAATTATGAATCATCTCCAGAGTATGGACATGATCAATTCCAAGAAAGATCTAATATTGAATATTTGTCATCTAGGCAGATGTCTCTTTACTCTACGGAAGAATTTGGCAGCTCTACAGTTGAAATATTTCCAGGGAAAACCTTGAACATAAACAAAAACCTGGAAAATTTACAACAAGAAAAGATAATCAAGACATTCCAACAACATTCATCTACATATGCATGGGAATACACTGACATGAAAGGAATTAGTCCCAAGACTTGCACTCATCATATCTACATAGAGGAAAATTGTAAACCTATCAGACAACCTCAAAGAAGGATGAATCCAAATCTTAGGGAAATTCTGAAGGCAGATTTTCAAAAATTGCTAAATGTCAACTTTATCTATCAAATTTCAGACAGTCAGTGGGTTTCCCCATTAGTGATTGCACCTAAAAAGAATGGTAAATGGAGGGTATGCATTGATTATCGAGAATTGAATAAAGCTACTCTTAAAGATCATTTTCCTTTACCTTTTATAGATCAAGTGTTAGATACATTAGCAGGAAAAAAGTATTTCTCATTCCTGGATGGTTTCATTGGTTACAATCAAATTCAAGTTGCACTTGAAGATTAGGATAAAACCACATTCACCTATCACTGGGGAACTTATGCCTACCGAGTACTTCTTTTTGGATTGTGAGATGCACCTGCAACATTTCAAAGGGCAGTATTAGGAATTTTTTCAGATCTAATACATGATTGTGTAGAAGTTTACATGGATGACTTTACAGTCTATGGTAATTCATTTGAAGAAGATTTAGAAAACTTAGACAAAATTTTAAAAAGGTGTAAAGAAGCAAACCTTTCACTAAGTCATGAAAAATGTTTCATGATGTTTACTGAAGGGATTGTTTTAGGACATCACATTTCAGGAGATGGAATTAAAGTTGATAAATCAAAAGTTGAGGTCATCTCCAAGCTATTAGTTCCAAGTTGTCAAAAGGATGTTAGAAGTTTTCTAAGATTCACAGGGTATTATAGAAGATTTATAGAAAATTTTACCAAAATAGCATCCCCACTCTTTAAATTACTTACCAAGGATTGTGAATTCAAATGGAATTCTGACTGCGCGTTAGCATTTGAAACCCTAGAAGCAAAAATTTCTGAAGCACCCATCTTAAGAGGGCCTAACTGGAAACTATTTTTTCATATATCAACAGATGCTTCAAACACAACTCTAAGAGCTGTGTTAGGACAAAAAGGCCTGATCCCTTATGCCATCTATTACACAAGTAAGAATTTGAATCCTCTAGAGTTGAATTATACTGTAACTGAAAAAGAATTCTTAGTTGTTGTTCATGCTATAAATAAATTCAAACATTACACAATAGGCTATAAAACCTTTGTTCACACATATCACTATGCAATTAGGTTTTGAATGAATAAATTTGTTACTAATAGCAGAGTTACAAGATGGTTATTGCTCCTACAAGATTTTAAAAATATTATTCTAGACAGACCTGGAAAACAAAATATAGTTGCTTCTTTTCTGTCTAAAATTCAAAATATCAAAGACAACACTCCAGTTGAGGATAAATTTCTTGATGAATATCTCTTTGCAATAACTACTAAAAATCCCTGGTTTGCAGATATTGCCAATTACTTAGTTACAAAAAAATTGCCTTCAAATATGCATTCTAGAGAGAAAAGAAGAATCATTCAAATAAGTGCAAAGTATTCATGGATTACAAATGAATTGTATAAGATAGGTCTAGATATTATTATCATAAGATGTGTTTGAGAATATGAAATGCCTAAAATTCTCAAGGCAATTCATGATAAACCTTGTGGTGGGCATTTTGTTGATGAAAAGACAACCTATAAAATCCTTTATTTAGGATATTATTGGCCATCCATCTTCAACAATGCCAAAGAATATGTCAAAAGTTGTGACAGCTGTCAAAAGGTAGAGAAACCTACTCCTTCAAATGAAATGCCTTTACAACCCAGGTACTTATTGAACCTTTTGAAAAATGGGTCTTGGATTTTGTTGGACCTATCAATCCTCCATCTAAAAAAAAGAAGTATATTCTGATATGCACTGATTCTGTCACTAAATGGGTAGAGGCTAAAGCATTACCTTTTGCTAGTGAAATATCTGTAGTAAATTTTCTTTTTGAGGATATATTTACTCGTTTTGGTGTTCCAAGATAAATTGTAACAGATCAGGGAACTCAATTTACATAAAAAATGGTGCAAAAGATGGTAGAAAATTACAAAACCAAGCACAAAAAGTATACTCCTTACCATCCACAAGCAAATGATCACGTCAAATCTACCAATAAAGTTATTGAAGGAATTCTCACTAATATTGTTCATATACACAGAAAAGGTTGGGCAGAAAGGCTTCCTGAAGCGTTATGGGCCTATAGAACTACATGGAGAAATACAATAGGACATACTCCTTATGAACTTATTTATGGGAAGAAATTCCTGTTTCCTATATAATTTCATATTAAAACCTTCAAGATGGTAGTCCAACTGGGACTTGATTTGACAGAAGCACAGAAGCATAGACTGGAGCAAATTAATGAACTAGATGAAATCAGACAAGATGCAGTCCAAAGAACCAAAATAGTCCAGCAGCAAAGGACTAAATGGCATGACAAGTATATCAAAGAGAAAAAGTTTCATGAAGGGGACTGGGCACTGTTGTTTGACTTAAAATTTAAGTATTTTCAAAGGAAATTTCAAACTCATTGGCTTGGACCATATGAGATTGAAAAAGTCTTTGAAAATGGCGCAGTAAAGATCAGAACAATAGATGAAGAAAAAATATCTCTTATTGTAAATGGTCATAAGCTAAAAGTATATCATAAACCACTTTCAAAAGAAGATTTTGTCAGAAAATTTCAGGATAATATTGATATGGAGTTAGTGAAGAAGAATTCTTCTTCTTCATAAACTTAGCTTTTATTTTTCTATATATAATAATAATAATAATAATAATAATAAGTATGAAAACCAATCAATGATTGGCATACTTATACAGAAAGTATAGGGTGAAAATCAAAATTCTCTGACATCTTATACTTTCATTTTTTCTGTAAATAAGTGTTCATATTTGCAAATCACAAATTGCAAATTCTTTCATTACATTCCATTGTCATTCCATCACATTCCACTTCCATTTCATTCCACTTTCATATCATTTTCACTATCATGACATTTTATTCCACTCCACATTCATATTCCATATCCATACTTTATATTGTTTTGACAGATCACATTATGCAGCCAGGCACATTCTGCAGCTACTCACATTCTATAGTTGATTCTATTCTGTAGCTAGTCTGAGTCTGCAGCCACTTCAACAAATATTGAGATGATAATTTCAAAGGGAAATTATAGGACTATATTCTAAAGAGCACCATGCTACAAAAGGAGTATCTAAGGAACAACATCAAGCAATAACAAACAACAAGGTCAAATTATGAGGTAAATGTAGAAATTTATTTTAATAGCAAAAAATTAAAACATGAAATATGTATAATGTGTACATTCATATGTTCCTTGGTAACCTATCATTCGAATTGATTAATTCTCATCATGATATAGCTCGGCCATATCCCTCATATAACATTCCACAACGGTCCATCATTAAAACCCCTGATTAATGACCAACGGTCATAATAATGACGTAACCTGTTTGATCACGTCTCCTCAAGACCGTATCACTTAATTATTCCCTATAACTCACCATAAACCCTCCATCAGATCTATAACTCATTTCATTTCCATCTATTCCACAAATTGTTCATCTTCATCGCTCATTCACCTCCATCAAATTCTGTAGCAAAACAGAGAGGTAATTCTGAGGGTTAAAGACATTCTGCACAAGAGAAGGATGGGCCTGATTGTTAGGACAGAGCCAGTAGGAGTCAAATATATGGAAGGATATCCATAGGTTAGAATACTATAGCAAGCTAGATGGTTGAGGTTTATAGAAAATTTTTATGACTTTCATAAGGAAATTACCAAATCATTTGCCAGGTCTTTTGATGGGACTGAGGTGGAAATTGGAGACATCAAATTCACAATAACAGAGTACGTAACTCCCAAGGCAAGGAGAGCGGTGGTTCAAGAACAAATAATTTCATAATGAGTCATGGAAGGAGATACTTACAAATACAGGTATGGATTTTTCAATCTTTAGAAAAATAATTCCAAGTACTGCTCTTAAAAGTAAGTGGAGAAATATGTTGCTGATTTTGCAAAAAATTATAACTTGTGAGGGAAGGTATAGAACCATGTATGTCTATCATATCAGATTATTAATGAATTTTCTAGAAAACGGTGAGATCAACCTACCTTACTTTCTGCTCAATAGTCTAAGGAGAATGGCCTCCAATGTTCAAAATAAAATCCAATTTTTAGAGACCACTTTGCGTCATCATGGTTTAGTGAAAATATTGATTGAATTTTACTTAAGGAGCATAGGAGACAATTGGGAAAATTTCTTTGTGAAGAATCATTTTCAAGAATAGCCAAAATCACCACCCAAGGAAGGAAATGCCAGAAGAAGTAGAAGAAGGAAAAATGATATGGTGGTTGAGAACAGATTCAAAATTTCACCACAGGAAGAGAATGAAAAATTAATTTATGAAAAACTAACAAAAATTAGGAAACAGATTAAGACTAGAGGAAAGAAAAAGAAAGAAAGTGAGGATATTGATGAAAAGGATGAAAGTCCTCCAAAACTGAGAAGGAGCTCTAGACTCCAAGTAATTATGAAGAAGACATTGACCAAGAAAACATAACTCATACATATAGATGAAGAAATCCCAATTCCATCACCTGATAATAATCCTCCTATAAACATTCCTCAAAACTCTCCTGTATATCATTTTGAAGAAAGCCCCAGCAGAAGATGTCTTGGTATAGACCCAATTCAGCAACAAATATATGATTATGTGGATTCATTAGAAAGAAGAAGTGCCTCAATGAATCAATAAATACCTGTCATTCCACAATAACCTCTGATTGAAACTCTTAAGCAAGATAATTATGAATTAGAGATATTGAACAGGCACATAAAGAATGAAAATGAGATTTTAAAAGAACAAGTCAAGTTGAACAAAGCAAAACATGATAATACTACTCTACAGTTATGAATATTGCACCAAGAAAATAGGAAATTGAAGAAGAAGAACAAAAGGTTGAACAAAGCACTCATAAACCTCAAATTCAAACTTCTCATGAAGAGGCCAAGAATGACATTGACTGCCAAAAGATACAGAAGAATGAGGTCGGATGTTTTAGCTGAAGTATCAGAACACATGCAGTAAGGGAGAATAACTTAAATTTTTTTGACAAATTACATGAGGACATGCAATGATTTTGCAGTGGGGGTGTGTTGAACCCTAGAATTACGCTCTCTTTTACAGTTTTCTCATTTCATTTCATCTCTTTTCCATCAATTCATAAACCCTAATCAGTGAAGAATGCTAAGGTTTTGACTCAAGGATACATATTGTATTTTCATGATTTTGGTATTTTGATAAGTTTTTATAAATTAGCTACAAAATGCAGCCTGTTCTGCAGCTGACTGTACGTTCCGTAGCTACTCTTGTGGTTGAATATGTTACAGGTGTCAGTTGAAGAATTGGTCCACATAGGTATTCTCAAAATCTTTCCTACATGGATTCCATCCTATTCATATGGACCAAATCGACATAAAAAGTGGCCTAAACCTATGGTCAAAGCTACAAGTCAAAGACCGTTACCTACAGCGATTAGGACTCCTGATTTTCTTCGTAGAAAATCATGAGTCCTAAAAGTCCTATTCTGATTATAATTCAAAGAGACACCTGTAGCTACTTTTCTTCGTAGTTAGTTATGAAAATTACCTTTAAATAGAGGTTCTATAGAACCGAGAACAAGTTAAGTTTTTAGTAGTACAGTTCAGAATTACAAGTGAAATACTTTGTTTTCTAAAAACTATGTTTTAATAAAAAAGTTTAGTTCCAATATGTTGGTTTTATTGCACTTTTGAAAAGCTAAGGAGTTAACCAACTTGGTAGCAGAGGGCCCTTGCTGCTAAAGGAGGTTTTTAATGCTTTCTAGTTATATTTATTTAATTCTGTTTAGTAATTTTTGTTCATGCTTAATTTCCAGTTTTCAATACTTTAAATGCAATTGTGGAGATTTGCCTTCTGAAACGTTTCAAGGAGATAGGACTTCTATCTTCAGGATTGGAATAAAGATTGAAATGCTGAAAAACATGGTTGTTTAGTTTACTGTTTTGCCTTTTCAAATTCATTAGAAGATAGTTGTCAATTGTTGTGTCTAATTAAGCATTTATGAAACCCATTTTTCCCATTTACTAAATCTTACATTGAATGGTTAAATATCTTACAAGTGCAGTGGTTGAATACATTTTGTTTCTTGTTAAGAACTAAAGGTGTAATTGTTTTTTCCGAAGCCATTTCAAGAGGTCAAAAACTTAACAGTTGGATGAGACTGATAAGTCAATTATTCATTTAGTTGGCTTTAGAATACATTTTGTTTCTTGTTATTTTCTTGCTAGGAACTAAAGGTGTAATTAATTTTTCTGAAGCCATTTCAATAGGTCACAAACTTCCAAGTTGGATGAGACTGATACGTCAATTATTCATTTAGTTGGTTTTAGTTAAAAGATCCTCATTTTATTGCAACAAACAATCTTTTTAAAAGACCATTATGAAAGAAACTAACCTGAACATATTTGAGTTATTTTATTCTACAAATTTATTGTAGTTCTTTAGTTTAGATAGATGTAATGGTTGCTTAGAAACATTACCACAAAGGGGTCACTCTCTACATATTGGGTAAATGGAGTTACTAAACACATTCTAGGTAATTTTCAATAGCATTCTCTGTTTTCTGTCTTAGGAATTTAGCAACTAAAGTACAATAGTTGATACATTTTCTTGCTTTTACTCTGTCTTCCAACCTTAGTCTAGTCATAGATCCATGGATTAGAGTTAAACACTAAAACAATTGCATGCCTTACCTTTTTGAACTAGGAATTAGAACTAGCCCATAAACTTTGGTTTCTTTTTATTAACTTAGTCTTATAATATATATATATATATATATATTTTAGATTCATTTTAATTTCTCTAAATAGCTTAGGATAGCACATTAAGAACTAAAAAGATAAAACCCCAAAAACAATAAGAAAAATACATACAACGAAGTAAGAGTAGCTGTATTTAGGGTTTCCAACCAGTTGTCATTCTCATGTGTCTTTGACTCATTATTCACCGGTTTGGTGTTTTGCCGCATTTTGTCATAGCCGATGTTTGCTGTTTTCTTCGAAGCCAGGCGGAAGCTTGAGAAGGTCTCCATTGACTTCGAAGCGGCGGTTTGCTTCTCGTCGACTACGGCGTTCCGAGAGCAACCCACGCACTCGGCCTTGGTTTTCTACCGCTGATAGGGTGCAAGGAGGGTCGCTTTCCTCATTTGCCAAGGGGTTCGAGTCTCTCCTTCCTGTGTTCGACGTCAGCACACATTATCACACTTGGGATTCGTGCAGTACCTTGATTTCCATTTGACCCTATCGGTGGTTATCTCGCCTCTGTGTCAACTTTCATTATTGGTTGGTTCAGAGGGTTTCTTCCGTGCACTAGCTTCATCTTGTGCATGTCGGAAACGTACTTCGGTTTGGTTCCGTCACTCTACTTCGTCCGATTCCTTCCAAATCTTGGCCTGCGGGTTACACTCGTGCTGGACTGATGTGGGATGCCTTAATGCCTTCCTTCTAATAGATCTTTTCCCATCGACTCCGACTCATTGCTCTGGGAATAAGGTCTAGAGTCTTTGTCAAGATTTTTGTTTGTGCAAACACACAAGATTGCTATCGTACAGGACATTTGGCTTCGTTGCCTCCTCGATTGTAGATTCTTTTCAAGTGTTCGACTTCAACTCATTTATTCGCATCATATTGTACTAGGTACCTGACACCATATTTTCATTATTGGTGTAATGTCTCGTTGCCACATACCCGTATACATCATTGGACCCAGAACTAATTTATTTCACATGGTCGTACTCGTTGCCTATTTATTCCTACTGTGTAGAATTGAAAGCATAGTGAACTAAGAAGACCTCGGGTTGCATCAGCATTTCTCGGCTCACTTTTGACAGTCCATTCTGGCTGCTGATGACGTTCACCATATGTTGGCAATACGTACAACAATATCCCATATGCTGTCTTTAGTTATGTGATCAGTAACATGTGGTTCACCATATGATCATACTTAGAGATTCGCCATTTACATGACTGAACATCCAGCCACATCATTGATCAACTTTCTATATGTGATACTTGGACATTGATTCAGACTTATATTTCCGGGCCATGCTCAGATGATTCATTGTGTACTTTCAGTTCAGCTATACTTGTATACATTTTGGATCTATTATGTACTTTCTATATGATGTATTTTTGACTGAGCATGGGTATGCCCACCTCAGCATGAGTTGACTCTCTGTTTTCTTTTCATTGGTTTTTGGCAGCTTAAACTGTCTTTCTGCCCCAGTTGTTCTTTACAAGACACATTTCATGCATCATGCACCTCTTCCCACCCCATATTAAGGCATCCTCGTTATAGCATCATTTTTCACCTCAGTGATTTATTGTCTTTATGGCTTTGGGCACCCATTCCTACAGACTTGAACAAATTCACTAAAAAACAGTGTTAAAATTCCCATACGCGGGTATGCCCAGACTTTTCTGCGTGTATACGTGAGTCCACATGTACTTTTCCGCATATGCCATTAAAACCATCAAAAATATATATAAATTCCCTATTTTCGCACTGGGTTGATGGTTACTCCAGTAGTTCAACCACCCCAGCACGTGGCAAACTGTCTCCAACTAACTGAAACTACTTTGAGGCAGTATAAAAGCCCCCCATGTGCATGGCCTAAGGGAGAGAGAAATTTTATAGATATTATACTCCGTTGGAATCCCTAATTCAACTCTGATTTCCCGTGCCTCCTGCACTTTCCCAGATTTATACAGGAAACCCTTGCTTCCTAGAGATGTTCATCCATTTATATGCCATCTTGAGTGCACAAGTCTTGAAAGTTTCTTAGCGAGGCAAGGGCGGGACAAATCCAGACGACAGTCCGCTCGAAGATCGTGGAAGGATTCAGGTGATCTCTCCACTCTTTATTTATGTACATGTTGTTCACAATAATGAAGAAACATCTTGTTCCTGAACTTCTGTGTTAGTATCTATTTGTATATGTGAAAAGATTGATTATTAAGCAGTTATTATTGTTTATATCATATTTCACATGGATTACTCTAACGTTTAGGAGAAGTATATGCTGTAAAACTAGGTTTTCGTGCACATTCTTTCTTGTTTTCCAGGTTGAAGGAGGAAGAAGGATTGCTGGGGGTTTGTACCCCGCGGGATCTACATCGAACGTAGGACTACGGGTGAGTTCTGCTACTGTTGTTATATAGTTTTTTGCATTCAAGTATGGTTGTGTGTGAGTCCTTCTGAATGGCATGCCCTTCTCTGTGGAGATTTTGACCCAACAAACCTCTAGGGTGATTTTCCCCGAAACACACAGACTCATGAGTTATGTTATTACTATCAATTTATTTATCACTACTGACCATGTATTTCATCAAAGTTTCTCTATAAAGCTTTCTTTGTTAATCAAATACTAAAATGGTAGCATATGACATATCTAATTGCAGTGATTCCTGTAATTTTTCTCCCCATGAGCGAGATAATAACATTACTTATTTTGGAGGAATATCAACAACTACAATGTCCATGACAATACTCTTTGTTGAGCACTAGACTATAGTTACACACAGGTCTTTTATCAGGCCAAGGCATATAGCTTGACTAGAATCAAAAGAAAATAGGTCTTTTTATGGTACAGTGATTTCTAATTTCAATTTCTACATTACTGCCTTAGGCATTAAGTTATGATATGCTTCTGAATCCAACATAGAAATGTCTAAGATTTTATCATGAACATTTAAGCTAATGTAGAAAGTAGGGACACCCCCTACTTGATGTTTGCCATAAACTTCAGGGTTTAATAGTAACTTAGGTTTGTCATCATTGAGATTAACAGCATATTCGCCTTCTCCTATGTTTAGTGTTTCAGTGATTTGGGTCTTTTATGAATAATTTTTCACCAGCTCTGTTAAAGGAACTTATATTTTCATTTTTCTTATCTCCATTTGGATATTGAATGGTACTTGAGTTTTTCCTAATTGAATGATTTCCTCTTTACCAAATGTATTGTGTGCTTTCATCCCTTTTATTAGCAATTGGTATTTCAGTTTGTGTATCTATTATTTTATTTTTAATTTTCTTATTTGGAACAGTTTAAGCATCAATTGAAGTTTTAGCAGCATTTGATGTTTAAGTAGCAGTAGATGTGATGTCTACAATCTTTGGGCTTGAAGTATTGTGGGTTTCTCTAGAGAGAATTTGTAGTGTTTTGGTTACAAGAGCTTCTACTGTTTTCTTAGTTTGGGTTTGGATTGTTTTCTTAGTAGGAGCTTATGTGTTCTTCTTACTTCTAATGCTATATTGTTTATGAACTTCGTAAATAACGGATTCATAGCCTTGTTTATAGTCAAAGGACTGTTCGGAATATAACTGTAATTGTTGTAACATGTACAATTCTTGTTCTTCTTGGGTAATAAAAATAGTATTTTCATCATTTATTCCCATCAAGTTTATATGGGTGTCTTGGCCTTCTTTGTTTTGATGTGAACTTTCAGCATAGTCTTCTTGGAAAGGTGGTCTAATTAGTTGATCGGGTGCAACTTCTCTAGATTTACCAGTATTAGGATTTTTTCTAAAGTTGGAATTTCTGATTTGAAGACCTTGTTGATTTTCCCACTGAGGTTTTCTTTCCATGTTTTCTAATCTATAGATTATTCTTTCCATACTTTTAGCTAAACTATCTATATTAATATCTGAAATGGATGGTTATTCCTTCATGGTAACTCTTCTTTCATTTCTCATCCTAGCTATTTTAGCTAATAAGTTAGCTTCTACACTAACTACATTACTCTGCATCTATTCTAAAATTTCAGGGTTTCTCTTTTAATTGGTAGGACATATCGTGTCAAAACCATCTGGAAATTTAATCAGAGCTAGATTTGGTGGAGGTTTGATATTAACTGGAATTGCATTGTAAATACTATTAAACATAGTACAGTAATCTTGAATAGATTCATTAAGAGCTCTTCTAATGTTCTCATATTTAGATAATATATGTAAATGTTTTTTCTTTCTTTCCCCATCTATTGATAAACAATCTATGGAAAGCATCTAAATTAACAATATGACCAGCATGTAAATCTTTAAACCATTTATTTACATATTCTACTACTATTTGTGAAAATAATTTCATTTGAACATCATCCTCATCAACTTCATGTAATTCAAAATAATCAGTCATTTTATTCACATGTTGTTGAGAAATATATTGACCAGTACCATCAAACTGAAAATTTTTACTCTGGTAATCCTGTGGCATGGCATGTAAATGGGCTTGTAAGGCCAAAGGGGCATATCTAGCTGCCATGGATAAGATGCTAGCTTGACTAGGAGGTAAAGTAGGTTGAATGGGAAGTTTGGGGATGAATGGTTCTGTCGAATGAACTATGGTGGATATTATAGATGAGGTGGTACTAAATAAAGCAGTATTTACAGTTTCAGAAGGTTTTGTAGAACGCTTAGGAGTAGCAGCAACTAGGGCAGCTAATTCAACTGACTGTTGAAAATAGGCTTCTTCTATATATTTAATCAAATTTGAGGTCAGAACATCAAGTTTATAAAAAGTCTCTAGAACCTATTGATCTAAGTCAAGTTATATAGTTTCCTTCTTTTCTTCTATAAATTGAATAAAATTGGGATCTATTACAATATCATAGATTGAATATTTATATTTGGTTCTAAATAAAGAATATTCAAATGACAAATCAAATTGAATATCTTATATTCTTGATAATTCTTTAGGCAGTGAACTTGCTTTGATTAATTGACTACTACTTCCTAGAATTTCTACTTTTTTAGGTTTTCTTAAAATTCTGTCAGGACTATCAACAATTATAGCAAGCTGAGGATCAAGATGAGCCCTAGTATAGTATGTTCTTTTAGAAGCCATAATTTTAACTTTCAATGATAATATTTTAATAACTCTTTCAAATCTTAATGCAAAAAATGAAAAGAAATGGTTCTTTTAAGATCTGTTTAAACTAGGGAGTGATTCACCCTAGTTTGGTCGTCAATATGTTATCACTCTGAAATTTCCCAAGGGTTGTTCTAGGTGTTAAAAATAAATAACAGAGGTAACTATCATCCACTTTTGGAGATTAGGATCTAGCCTTCCTAATGCTCAGAGAGAGCTCTCTCTTAATCATTTAACTTTGTTTTTCAATAGATTTTAGACTAGTTATATATGTTTGATTTGATTTGTTTTGATTGATTGATAGGTTGATTATAGAATTAATTATTTAAATGGATAGATGTCTTTACATTTTCCATTAGGATATGGAGTCAATATGCTTTTAAAACATAAAAGAATCAAATTATAAAATAAGTTTTACAAGGTAAGATAGCTGAGCAAAATCAGATCTTAAGGTTGAGTGGTGAAGTGGTTTTCAATCGAGATCAAGGAGCATTAAGGATTCCTTAAACCGGATAGTGAAGGAAGGCGAAGGAGCTCAATCGGGATCACAGAGCAATCAAAGATTCTCTAAACCATATATCAGAAGAAAACATGAAAATGGATAACAGTTCAAAACATAATGTATTTAAACAAGTTCTGCAATAAAATTCCTATTATAACATTTAAATTTAGAAAACATGCAAGTTTATGGAATTCTTAGGAAAATAACATAAACAATTGAAATATACTTCACTGAAGTAGCTCAACACATGAATCCTCTAAAGAAATGCATTTATTACTTGTCATGTCTGTCAACTAGAAATTATTACAATAACCCTCAGGTAAATAGATCGATCAGCTATAGAAATATGCAAAAATCCACACTTAATCGACCATTGATACTTCAAATTATGAAGTATATATACAACTTATTACAAAATATCCTATCAATTGATTTAGGATTTATTCAAGGAAAAAAAAATATCTTCATGCAATAAGATAGAGACGTCTATTTAACTAAATGCAAGTTGTCCATGTCTATTTGATTTGATGTTTGTTTCTTTCATGTTGTCTTATCTCTCACTCTGGCTGGATCTTTTACGCTGGTTGTCTTTCATCTATCTTCATCTCTAACCTGTGAATTCTCTTTAAGCTGTCTTCAAATGTCTTTATCTGTCTACTCTTTAACTTTGTGAATTTTCTTATACTTTACTGCTCTGTTTGCTCTTTTAGCTTCTCTCTTTTACCTATTTTTACTTTTCCCTGTCACAATAAATCACACCATTTTTCCTAGGCTTCTTCATCTAGAAGTTTGATTTTTACCATCCTCCTGTAAATCTCATCTACCTCAGTATACTTGGCAGTTGTAGGCTTGTTCACAAAAAAGTGATTTACCTCATGTTGTAGGTAAAAGAAGTTTTCTAAACTCTGAAGGAGCACTTTGCCCGTGGGAACTCCTTTCATTGATGAAATGTTGGAAGTCTCTTTAGCTACTTCCCTGATATTTTTATCATAGTCTTCATGCTTTGTTAGTTTATCATTAATCACCAAAGGGTTAGGCAGAACTTTCTGTCTCAAAACATCAAATTTGTTCATGAACCTGTTTACTCCTAGTTCCATTGTTTGGCATTTATCTTCAAGCTGTATCATCATATTTCCCTTGGAAATCACCTTCTTCACCTCTAAGATATTCTTTTTTCTATCTGTTATACCAATTTCTTCTAATTCCTTTTTGTTTTTAGAGTTTAGGACTTTTATTATTTCAGTGGATTCTTCTGGTTTCTTTCCAAGCTCTTCTTTGACCTTTTGGATTGCATCACTTGCCTCATTTATCAAGTCCTTTTGTTCAAATATAACCTACATAGACGACCAAATATCATTCACTGAGTTAATGATATTGGCCCACAACTGTTGTTTTGCTTGGGCTAGAGGCTCCTTCAATGTCAATTCATTTTCTAGCTTTTGAATCTTGTCAGTGATTCTGTTTGATTTCTATGTCTCAGCTTTATGCATTATCTGATCCAATTTCTTTTCATCTTCTAGATTTTTCACTTGTTTTTTGAGCCTATTGATCTCAGTGGTTTATATTGACATATCGTGCATGGAATTGATCAATTTGTTGGCATCATCATTGGGATGGGTTGCTGGCACTGCTGCTGTTGTTGTTAGTGTAGTAGTTGGAACTTCTATTGTCGCTGGAACCGCTGTAGTAGCTGAGACTGCTATGGGTAATGGAGTTGATGAATAAGCCATAGGAATGGCAGTAATAGGAACTGATTCCATGTTAGCTTGCTTTTCCTGCACTAATTTGTCCATTTCTTTTAGTTGAGTTGTCAACTGAATGATGAGATTCATCATTTCATCCTTCTGATTTTCATTTTCCGAAACTTCTTTAGTTTTTGAATGCTCTGTTGTAGGTAACTTCAATTGTTTCTTCAATGCAACTATGTCTGCATTCTTCTTCTTGATAATCCCTTCTTCTGCTCTTATATCCCTTGGATTATATCTAACCTCCATGATCGATTCTTCAAGTGATTTTATCCTATAATCATTTTCTTGTGAAGAGGCTTTCTCTAGTTTTAACTGCCTGATATTTTCTAGATAGTTTTGTGGTTTTTGTACACTTGAAGCCTTATGTGTCATAGTGGAATAGATCATTTCTCTATCGTGTTTATGAAACTCAATATGATCTATTGGATGTACATTTTTAGTAAGAACTTCAAAGGTTGTTTTCTTGTAATTTGCTGATGATTTTGCAGCCTGCACTATTGGTTGTAAAAATGTCATTTTCATCTTTCTTTTTTTGTAGTCAAATACTGATAGCAATCTGTTCTGGCCACTAGGAGTTTGTTTCCAATATTGGGCATAAGTTACAGATTTCAATGCTTCATTCTTGATTTTGATTTATTTATATTTCTTCATTATATCTTTCTCTTTATCCATTGTTTGCTTGATGATGAAACCTATTCTCTATGTTGTTTCTGAATTATTTGTGCACTGGAGGTTGATGGCAGCTGTGTTTATTTTGAAACCACTGGAGGTGCATCATCTCTGACCATTATATATGTATCAATGAATTCAATTTTTTCAACTATCTCTTCATGTTCTATCACTGGATTCAGTTTTTCCTTTTTATTGTACATTAGCTTGAATTTGGTATCATAAGAAATCTCTGCAGAATAAGAGTCTTCCTCTCTTTCCCTCTTTGAATTCTTGTCTTGTGGCGTTGGAGTAAGTAGGATGGAACTAGTATCAACCTGCTTCTCCATCTCCTTCAAAGTATTTTCCAACCACTCTGACTGGTTGGAATACTTTTCAACCTCAGGCTTGGACTCATGAATAAAAGGGGTTAATTTGAATTTGACTCTGAACTTACTTATGACTTCCAAGGGGTCATATTTCCATTTGAAACTGCTACTGAACTTAAAATCTTGTAAACACTTATCTGTTTGCTGACCAGCATTCCTATTATTGTAAATAAAAGGCCCTAACTGGTTCTTAATATTGAATTGAGTTTTCTTCTTTTCTAAAAGGAAGATGACTTCATCTGAGTTCAGGATTTGTCTGATGTAGTCTAATGCAAATAACCTCATTGGGAGGTATTTGGGAAGTTTGTATGAAGTTAGTTGGCTTCCATACACTCTAATTTTTGTATGATTATGGTATAAATTCCAGTCTCATGTTTTACTTTGATTTGACAATTGTAACACTTTCTTTATCTCTTCACTAACTCTAGGTTGAATGCTACTGCTTAGCATATTAACTATTGGATAAAAAAATGAATAAATGAAGTCTTTATAGCTAAATCATGTGGAATTCTTTCTAATCAAGGATGTCAAAAAGACTACAGATTGGGGTTTACCCTCTGTGTCCAGTTTTTGGAGACTAACTGCAAACCTTTATAATTGGGAATATAAAAAAAAATGGAAAAAAACTGAGTATTTAAATACTCCTTCCTCTTGTAATTTGACTAATTGATCATGGATTTCATTTGATAGATATTGGGAAAATTTTAAGGTTGAAGATGGAGGTTGACATGGGAAAAATATCGATAAGAAACCTAGGATAGATGCATCTACATGTTCATCAATAAAATACCCTAAAATACATGTCAACATTGTAATAATCTGTCTGGTTCTCTCTGAAAATATGGAAGCTGAGTATGGAGGATTGCTTTTAGGGTTTCTACTAATGGAGGAAGGAAAGTCTGGAACATTTGGAATCTTTTGAGAAAGTCTAGCTTCAGATAGAGTTCAATAAAGGTTTCAATTAATAATCGTACTTCATGAGGTTTTTGTTGAATATGTAGCAATTGATTTATGGATTAAGCAGTGATTGTGAAAATGATCTCTTGGCTTGGGGTAACTAAAGCTCTTTAATTGGGAAAATAGTTTATTTGTCAAAGTCTAATGAGATCTGGAAACTAAAACGTCTATGGAAAGATGTATTTGGGTAGGTTTGAGTCCGAGAGGTGGATATCATCAGCCTAATCAATGAATTTGTCATGGCTCCAGAAGTGGAGATCCAAAAGGTTGAAATCAATGACAATATCACTGATTTTGAAGTCCTTATCTGCTAGAGGAGTGTGGTCAACATCTACCACAGGTGGTTGCAGAGGATTTACAAATATAATGCTCTAGGAGGCCATTAAATTCGTTTAATTTATCAATTATTAATTAATAAGCTTCCTTGATGGTTTTGGGCACTTTAGGATTACCTGGAAAATAGTTGAATTTGGTCATGCAGAAGGTTTAGGAAATAACAGGGGCTTTCTTGATCTGCAAAGTCTTCAATTCTCAGTTGGCAATGGTCCTTTTGGTTCCTTTTTCTCAAATAACATAAATGGTGAAAAAATGGTTTCGGGCGGGCTTTATTACTTTTAACCTTTGATTTATCGCAATGGCACGGGGGTTTGATTTTAAAACATCAGTGGTTTTATCGCATAGCACAGAAGCGGATTAGTGGATTATCGCACTGTGAAGAATGGTTTGGCAGTTTTGAGACTTGGGGGTGCGATAGAATATGGGAGTGTCGCGTGGAAAAGGTGTGGGGGTGTGAAACCACCCATTTTGCACCCCCATTGTTTTAAACATTTGACATGCGGGGGCACGAAATTATTCATTGACCATTAGATCTCATTGGATAAGATCAAGTAATGGATGAATTGAGGGATTTCAAGCAGTGAGGTCAGGAGATATAGATAGGCGAATGGTTTATAATAAAAGTGGGTTCGGGGAAATGATATAAAGGGGGTCGGGAAATTTATATGTGAATGGGTTAAAAATGGATCGGGGATTAATATAGTGGGCGTTAGGAAATATATTAAAGTGGAAGGGTTTTAATATAAAAGGGTTGGGGAGCAGTATGTGCGGAGTTAAAATAAAGTGACACCCGAGAATTTAATATAGTGGGGGGATTTAAATGAAATATAAACTATATGCTAAAATAACATAAGGGGTTTGGGAAAACATATTAAGGGGGGGATTTAGTTAAAAGATAAGCGAGGCCCGATACATATTAGTGCACTAAAACTATGCAAAAAATGGGTTTTGCAAGTTTTAGTTGAATAATGCAGAGTTAATAAAGGGCAAGGGGTTGTAGTAATGGAAATGGATTTTTAACTAGAGAAAAGGGTTATAGGAAGGGAAAATGAGTTTTAGGAAGAGGAAAAGGTTAGAATAAGGGGAAAGGGATTTTTTATAAAGGGAAATGACTTCCAAAAGTGGAAATAAGATTTTAGGAAGGGGAAGGGGATTTAGGAGGATATTAGTGATATGATATTAATCAATTGATGCTTTCCATGACTTATAAAAGTCTTCTACCTACCATTTATTTAACATAACATTGTTTTTACTTCTTTTATTGGATGCATTTGAGCTTGCTGACTCTTTTATTTTCTTTTGATAAGCGAACTAACCTATTTCTAACCTTATAACCTCCAATGGCTCAAATTAAACTGATGAACTCATTTTTATTCTCTACCGAACTACTGATTTGCCAGGGTTAAATTGTTTGGTCAGATTTGTAATGTTCCTAAATTAGCTTCAACTAATTGGAACATTAATTTTGCCTTATATATTTTGTATTTCATGATTAATAAATAAACTGTGAAGGAGGACATGTAAAACTCCTGAAAACTAAGAATAAATCAATGCCTATGTGAACAGAGACATATATGGGCTATTTAAATTATATCTTGTAGGTGTGAAAGGGTCTAAATCACAAAAGGGAATCCTATTTGACCAAGTCAAACAGCGCAGTCTAGATGCATTGAACCTCTTTAAGGGACAGCGCAGTTCTAGAAGGAGGTTGTAATGTGAAAGGGGTTAAGTGATTTAAGGTGGTTCAGGGTTTGGCAAGATTCCTATCTTATAAAAGGAAAATGAGGGCAATAAGGAAAGGTTGTCGAAAACATTATTTCTGAAGGCCTGTCTGTTTAGACATCCCTTGTTGGGCATTCCTGTTCAGGGATCCCACCTCCTTCCTTGAGTAGCTCTTGGAGGAGAATTGTGCTAAACTTCTCTATTATCATGCTTGGGCCAAGTTTCACCTTACATTACAGTGCTGCCCATGTTGAGGGTTGAGCTATCTTGTGAGTTGCAGAAAGTGGAGATCTAGATGATAGCAGTGGCTCTTTTCAGTGAGTGTCATTTAACCCCCTGAAAGTGTTCATTTGTTGATTATACTTTAGATCCATATCTTGGCACCAATCCAAATCATCTTCAGAAGCTACATCGTTGTCTCTCTCCCTAGAAAAATGTTATTTGCAGATCTACAGCTACTGGGTGCTTTGCTTGCATTTTGGAGGATAGATCTCTAGTGTTGGGATTCTTCCTCCACTAAGGTGATCCATAGATTGGCCAACCAATCTATGTTCTATTTCAGATCTGATCTGTTATGTAATGGTATTATTTAGAATTTCTGAATCATTCTGCAAATTTGAAGTTTTAGATCTCAGATCTACTCCCAATGTTTCATGTTTTGAACAAATCCCCAAGGGGAATGTATAGATCAATTTTTCTTGTACATGGATATGTATTAGATCTATCTTTTTATGTACTTATCTGATATAGATCTAAAGAATCAATAAACTGTTGCTTCAGCCCTGAAAATTACGCTGTCACTGTTATGCAGTCTTTTTACATGGATGTAGCACCTCTTTCCTAAGGATTTTTTCTGTATTCTTTCATTCTTCTCCTGTAAAGTGTATGAGTTATGTAACTAAGCTTATTTGTGAATTTTCAGACTTTATTTCAGTCATACCCTTTAGAAAACCATGCTCACATACTTCAGTAAATTTCTGCATAAATCTAGTCTTGGGAAATCAGAGTTTTCTAGCCTAGTTAGGAAAAGAGGAACTGTTTAACTTAGCAAAACTTATTTGTTTTTGCTTAAATTCGACATGGAAGTCCCTCATAACCCTAGCTATCATATCCAACCACTTTCCCATCTTATTTTTTCGCAAATATCTTAATACACTTGTTTTAGGGCCAAAATATTGACTTTTCCCCACCTTTTGCCTTGTAAAATCCTGTATAACTTTGCTGCTGTGTATTTTACTGAATTTTAAGTGTTTTTATACCTATATGAGGTACATGGCTGAAGCTATACATTTGTAATAACTCATATTATTCCAAATCTGTAGTTGTTCCTGAAAAAGAGATATTACATCTTTATTCATTGACTATCATGACATGAAATTAAAAGCATGAATGAATTATGATTAAACTGTATGATCATCATGAATTGCGGCATTTTGGACAAGCTACGTAATTTTTATTTGCATAAAGTAAACTAGGAGTAGTGGCATTTGAATGTGGAACACTTTTAGGATCTATTTTTGTTTCTTTTTGTGGGGTTCATACTTTATATTATTTTTTATCTTTTTCTTTTGGTCCTTTGATTTTTATTTTAGGACATACTCTCTTTTCATTTTTTTAATATGGGAAAACATTTGCAGAAGAGCAAAGGTATGTACAACGTTACAAAACTAAACATAGTCAATTCAAAATTATGATCCATATTATTATAGGACCCCAACACCCTTTACTATAGGTGCAAAGAGGAAATCTTCGAAATCGAAGAGATATTTACAGGTATCCCCTATAACTGTACATACTCCTGAATTTTTAATTCAATTTTCGTAATTTAAATTCTAATTATCACCGCATTGTTTATTTCAGATTTGATATGTTGTCTTCTATAATTCTGATATTCCTTGAGATCAATATTTAGAAGGTGTGACTGTCAATATCCTAATGTTTCAAGTCAGTCATCAGAAGAATGGAGACACTTCCAACCTTTTTCCTACTCTATATATTTTATTTTTATTAATTGTATATATGGTTAGAATTATGACTCTGATGTAATTTTAACATCATGTTGTACAATTCAATGATAATTATTTTCAAACAGTTTCATCTTCAATTCCTCTGGAGGATTTTTATTGGTCTTTTATGTATATGGAAGTTTGATAATACTGAATTTATATTTACCTATATTATATTATCACATGTATGATTTAGATTTTGGATGATTAGTTTGCTACAAATTACACTTTACAACAATTATGCACTTCTATTTTACCTTCATATCTGTAGTTTATATCAGCATATAATTTCTTCATATGTTTATCTTAATATATTCCATCAACATAGAGAAATTTCTGATAGGTATCTCATTGTAATATATCAGCATTTATTACACCTATAATGTTAACTTTTCAATTTAATTCCATATTTCAAATTTGACTTAAACAGTAGATTTTGACCCTAAGAAACGATTTAGAGATTCTGCTTGTTTATCCCCTGTACTCTACCAAGCCTATGTAATAAGATAGGAGACTTAGCTATATTAATTAATAGTTGATATTTTGTTAAATACATATGGAAATTAAATTTCTGAAAATAACCCTATACAATACACATAATTCCATTGGTTTACTTTACATAATATTCTGTTCTAATAACATACAATAGAATATATTTTTCTAATTTCAATTTCAGCTTTATTATAAACTAGTAACAGTGAAATACGTCTGAATTTTTAATAAACATAACTTTCACAAAATGTACATACCACTGTATAAAGGTTATTTTTCTCCCAACCTTGAAGTTATTCCACAGCTCTCCCCCGAGCAAAGACGAATTCTTCCTTAGTGTAGAAAAACCCATCACATTAGGAATAACTTATTTAAGTTTGATTTCCCTCAACTTGTTTCCATAATGGTGCCTTGCTATTTTGGAATATTATTTTCTTTAACCTAGCATTTTCTTTTGTTTTTTCCACAAAATTTTATTTTAAAATTAGCTTTTCCTTAGCGCTATTTTAATCTTACCCCTTCTCAGTGAATTTTCACTTTACTGAAGATTTTGTTAGATCTTTTTCATGCATCTAATAAAATTTATTTTTTAACCTACTCTTTTCTTTTGTTTTTTCCACAAAATTTTATTTTAAAATTAGCTTTTCCTTAGCGTTATTTTAATCTTACCCCTTCTCAGTGACTTTCCACTTTACTGAAGATTTTGTTAGATCTTTTTCATGCATCTAATATATTTTTTTTTTCCAAGGATTTCTAGAGAATTTTGGGAGAGTCTTGGAAATCTAGTCCATCCTCATGGATCAAAATTCCTAGTCTCAACTTACTCTATATTTATACAATAATGTAATTTCCACATTTATATATTAATTTCCAAAATTAATATATCGATACTTAATTTGTTTAATAAGTCCACCCGACCTTTATTATTATTCACCATTTATAAAATGTTGAAAATAGGGATATTACATAGTCCCTTTCTAAAACAAAAACATCGTCCTCGTTGTTGCATATCTTTCTGTTTATTCATTAAACATTGTTGCGCATGTTTCTTTCATCATCTCTTCCCTCTCCCAAGTAATTTCGTCAGGTGCAAAGTGCTTCCACTAAACTTTCTCCTGAGCTATTGTTCTATTCCAGAGCATGGTTTCTTCCTGCTCCAATATACGAAATAGTTCTGGAAGGAAGTCCTCTTCTTTTTCCCCTCTAACACACTACAGTCAATCACGTGACTAGGTTCATGTACATACTTTTTTCAATAATGTAATATGAAAACCATTTTGAAATTTAATGACTAAGTAGAGAAATTTTGTATGCTTACTCACTCCAAACCTCAAAGGCCCTGCAATATTTAGGTGCTAACTTGGCACAATTATCGTCATGTTATGTCCTTTTTCGAGGCTTATGTTGGTGTGCGAGTGTGAATAAACTATTCAACCCTTTTTCCACATTAATTTATCACTCCGACTGTGCACATTATTTCAAGGTAATGCGCAAGGTATATGCAGGAGAAGTGGCACAATCTAATATTAATCTCAGATTTAACAACTAAAATAAACGAGAACCATTGTGATAGTAATTAAAGATAAATTGCAGAACTGCAGAAGCATTCATAGTAATTGAAGAAAAATACCATAACAGCAGTTAAAATTATTCAAACAGAAATGCGAGAACAACACACAGAAATAACACAGCACCTAATCAGAAGAGTGAGCCCAACTCTCTGACCAGGGCTGCAATAGATTCACAGCTTACAGGTAGAACATAAAAATTTCTTACATTAAATTAATTAACAATCTTCTGTTACAAACTTGATCTCTTGCACGCTAACCCGATGCATAGCCCTGAGACCCTTCTTATACAATTGTTTAGAAAACCCTCTCCCCAATCTGACAACTAATATCTACAAATATGCAATTATTACAACGACCAAACTAGTTGCTGAGAGAAAACTAAGAAAGGTCTGAAATAGGTTTAGAGTAGGTTTGGAATATTTTATGATATTACAACAATATCAAAATGTTGCTGTGAACTCGGAGTTTCTCTTGTGACTTGCAGATACGACCCTTTGACTATCGCATCTGTGACAATGACAAAATTAGTAACTCGCGTAGGTAAAATCCCCATGACTATTATTTCATTAATTAAGCATTCCAGATAAGACAATGGAAGGGGGTTTATCTTGTGCATTTAGAGCATTTAATGAATATTAATGATACGAAGAAGTGAAAGAGTGGGTGAAAATGGAAGAGAAAAGTATGCATATTTGGTACCCAACATCTCTCCCCATTTGGTCTTTCTGCATGTCCTCATGCAGCTCGTCGTCCTTTCAAGTTTGGGTTGGACCGACTATGGTCGATATGAAACTGAGCGAGGTCATATTCTTCGTCAATCTCTGTTCCAATGGGTTTATACCCCTCTGTCAGGACGATATCCTTCCACCAATATTTTCTTACAGTGTATGCTGGACTATACTGATCTACTGGAAACCAAATGAGGGGGAACTAAAACCTTAGCCCCATCCACCGAACCCCACAAGTCTAAATACATGCAACAAAATGTGACACTTTTTAATGCCCGTGCAAAATTGGGTGCTCCAAAAGGTTCCCGATTTCTGATAGCTGATGATGACAACATCCATCTCATTTGAAAACTATCAAGAGCTTCATTCTAAAAAGAAACTACCTACATAACACAGAATTCAGCTCACCACTTCTGTGTTTCCAGCATATGTTCCTTATGTCCCTCAATCTGTAAAAAGTTAGAGTGATTGTTATAAATATTCCCTGGCTGACCATGCTTCCTCCTTATCATCAGTGGCCTTGTAACTTGATTTACTTCAAAAGTATCAATGACCTTCCTCCAATTAACCTAGTTGATAGTGTAAGAGGTGAAGCCTCTCAGGTGAATGTTCCCCACAACTGGAACAGGATTGAAGGTTTAATCATCTTTCAAGAAATAATTATGCATATAAAGTTCGAACATCAGGTGCAAACCCACAACATCATGAATTTTAAAAACACGAATGAATTGTATCAGATCCTCAATCTCATGGTTGATTTTCTTATAAATAATTTCTAGGCAGAAGAAAAGGAACTTCTCATGAAGAAATAAAGCATAACTATGGGTGGGAGGTCTATAAGCCATTACCTGTTGCGCCAAGGTAAACATCTTCTCTTTATTTGCTTTCAACACTTGTACCTGCTCCTCTAATTCCTCCATCTTACCTATTGTTTCTCTTGCCTCTGCAGTGCTCTGTATAATTGGTCTATATACCTAGTAATAATCCCAGTGGCTTGCTCTCGAACCCTCTTCGTTGCCTTCTTATGTTCATTTGCAACAAATTTCTATTTCTGAATTTCGGCATCCAAGAAGAATTCTCGAGCCTCAAACAAATGCTCGATAAGGCCAGTTTGTTTGGTAGCATAGGAAACCTTGACCTTGGGTTTCACCACCTTCCATTTATATTATTTTACCTTTTTCTTCAACTGAGATACTTGCTTTCTCAGTTTTTGAACTTCCTTCTTTAATCGCATGGTCTCGGTAAACTAAAGCTGATACATTTCTTTGAGAGGTGGTCTCATGTTTTCACATTATTCTATCCATTCTTGCTTCACAGTGAATTCGTCTCTCGGCCCTACAGCAGGTTCAGAAGGTGGTGAGCTGTTGTTAACGGCATCAACTAGCTTCTCTATTAGGTCTTCTTTACTCGGTTCCCTTTCTTCAAGAGTACTCTCCTCTTCTTCTTTCCTAAATTCAGAGATTTCTATCACCTGGTCAGTGCCTTCATCGACCATTCTCTGCTCCAGTTCTCCTACGAAATTCCCTTCTTCATTTTGAGCTTCAGGATGCTCCTGCTGAGAATCAGCAAGCGATGGACCAACAACAGTCATTCCCTTCCTTGAATTGACAAACTTTAGTATTTGTGGGACAACGATCTCTTTTATTAAACATTGGGGAGAACAAAACCCCAATGGAAAAGTTTGAAAAGGAGAATGGAAAATATCTTTTACTTGATCTATGTTAGTCTTGTCTGCCACTTCTAATTCATTTTCTCCATCACCTTCATTTCTTAATTGAGTCTAGCCTCCTTCATGCATTGCTTCTTTGTCTTCAGTCGACACTGGTTCTTGTGGAGCAATGTAAACCTCGAGGGTCGTTCCTTCCACGTTTTCCTGTCCTAGTTGAGTCGGTGGTGGTTCTTGTGTGACATCCCTACCTATTTCAATATCCAAATCCGTTTGGGCAAGTGATGATTTTTCTTGTGTAACAACATCACTTGCTATCCCTCTGATTGGTATTCCTTCTCCTTGTGCTTCATTAATAAAAGTCGATTTCTGTGGGACAGTATCAACTTCATCCCCTATATCCATGATTCCATCATCATTAGCTTCCACAGGAGAGGCTAATTTTTGTGTGATAGCCTTGACTTTATCACCAATTGTTTATTTTATTTCCATTTCTTCTGGTTCTTCCTCCATTTCCTCTGACTCTTTCTCTTCGCTGAATCAACCAGAGGTGCTGGTTCTTCTTCTATTTCTTCTAGCTCTTCCTCTTCTGCTGAATCAACCGGAGGTGATGGTTCTTCTTCCATTTCCTTTGGTTGTTCCTCCTCTGCTGAGTCAGCTAGAGGTGTTGGTTCTTCCTCCCTAGCAACGCTGAAAACTACTACTTCCTCTTCTAATAGTTCACAAAACTCTGCCTAGGGAACTTGGAATCGGGTCATTGCATGCATAACCAAAAAACAAAACAGTCTGTGATTGGTGAGGACTACCAACACCTAACGCAAACATCGAGCGGGCTGCGCCATGAGCTGGAGATGTTTCATTAAAAGTAAAGGCATGTTTAAAGAGTGAATCTGTGCTTGCAGGAATCGCAGGTGGGCCACGATTTGAAATAGTACTTGAACAAAGTTGTAGACTGTACTTATCAGGTTATATATTTCATCACAAATCTTGCTACCTCATTCCATGGATACGGTAAAGATTTACAGTCATACCCTTTCCCATACTAGACAATGATTTCTCCCGCCTGCAAAAACAGTGCAAGAAACTCTGGTAGGGGAATCTTCGAGCAAACCACTATTGTCCTTACGGCGTTAACCCACTAACTTCTGCAATGGCTTCTTCTGTGACGACAATTTCTACTCCTCTGACCTGAGAGCAATTCCCATCGAAATTTAGCGCAAACTCTGTCATGATTCGTTTATCGAATCCCTGCAATCTATTAAAATAGATATCCAATCCTACATTAATGAAAAATTGCCACAGATCTACATTGCTATGGACTAAAGTTGTATTTTTGAGTTCATGTTGCACAACCAGTCCGTCCATCTTGTAGATACTGTAACAACACACTGGACGCAGCAGATCATTGGAAGGAGTGAAGAATACCAATTTCGGAAAAAACAACATGGTGAAAAATAAACTAAAATAACGTTAAATACAAGTGATTTCTCTGAAAACGAAGAAAATCATGGCAGATTATGGTAAATGCGATGAATGAGATGGTAATTATTTCGCATGATTTGGAAAGGACTGATCGGCTGGCAACATGTGCATGTTGCTAATCCCAACACATGTTAATGAATATATGAAATACAATGAAGATCGTGGAACGTACCAACAGCACAAAGTTTAATAATTATTTTGAAATAATCAATGGTGTGGTTTAACTACGCCGTCGTTTAGTTATGACAACACCCCCCCCCCCCAAACTTAAGAATAGTCGTCCATGGTGTCAATGTCTTTTCCATGGAATATTTAATTAAATACATAAGAGTCAATGGATACGTACCTGACGACCTACCTGAGGGAAGTGACAATTGATAGAATAATGTCAAAATAACGACAAAGTAACAATGTTGACAGAGTAATAGCACCCGCGGAGTAACAGCATTAAGGAGTAGCAGCATCACAGAGTAGAAACATCCAAGGAGTAACAGCATCATGAAGTAGCAACATCCAAGGAGTAATAGCTTCACAAGTCCCAGCATCTGAGGAGTAATAGCATCCCGAGGTAGCAACATCCATGGAATAAGAACATCACGAATACCAACATCCGAGGAGTAACAACATCCCGAGTAGTTGCATCCAAGGAGTAACATAAACCAAGGAGTAAAAACATCAAGAAATCGCAGCATATAAGGAGTAACAACATCACGAGTAGTAGAATCAAGAGTAACAACCACCAAGTATTATCAGCGTCTGATACTTAGAAAATTTTCGAGAGTAACAGCGATAGTGAAGTAACAACATTCAAGTAACAACATCCGATACTTTGGAAATTTCAAACTCCGCAGCATTGCACCTCAGTAGTATCTCCTTCAAAAAGAAAAGTGAATAGTAACAGTATTTTTTTATTTATTATTATTATTATAAATCGAGGATGCAGAGGAATAATTCTCCACACTGACAACCTTCAGAGCAGATTTCTCGAAGAGATGTTTAATGAAGGCATCCTTAGAGGCTGGATAGTGATACAGTCTCAAGCGATGTCTATTTTCTATGAAATAAATATATGTATCGTCAATTGTGACCAATCTGACTGCTCCATTATCAAATACAACATCCACTTCGTAAGGCCCCATCCAGTGATCACAAAGCTTTCTTTTAAAATCCTTAAAACATGAGTCATAAAGTAATGCCCAATCTCCTCTATGAAAAACCTTTTTTTTATGAACTTGTTGTGCATTTCGTCCTCTGCAGTTGAATATCAGTAGTCATCTGAACATCCATTGAACGGATTTCATCTAATTCATTAAGTTGATCCAACTGGTTTTTTTTGGCATCTAAAAAGTCCAACCCTACTTCAAGCATTTCTCTGAGAACACTGATCTCAAATTCTATCGGGAACAACGGGCATTTCCCATAAACCAACTCAAATGGTGAAAACCCAGTTTTGTTCTGCCATGTTGTTTTGTATGCCCAAAGAGCTTCAAGAAGCTTTTGAGCCCAATCTCGAGGATGGTGTGCCACAGTGTTTGTCAATATATTTTCCAGTACCTTTTTTGTGCTTTCCACTTGTCTATCCCCCTAAGGGTGGTATGGAGATGTCACCCTATGCTTAACCCCATATTTTTGCATAAGCCTCGCTATCAT
Source organism: Pinus albicaulis (assembly GCA_034641835.2). Taxonomy (NCBI): domain Eukaryota; kingdom Viridiplantae; phylum Streptophyta; class Pinopsida; order Pinales; family Pinaceae; genus Pinus; species Pinus albicaulis. The sequence continues at coordinate 1,535,602,626 of CM076570.1, read as the reverse complement.
GTATGACGTGAATTGTGCTCCATTTGAAACAATCTCCCTCGAAGCACTGTAACGAGAAAAAAATTTCTCAAATAGAAAATCTGAAACCACTTGTTCTGTTGCTTTCACAACAGCTTTGGCTTCTACCCACTTAGTCACAGAATCGGTGCAAACCAGAATGTGAACCTTTTGCTAGGAAAATGGGTTAAAGGGTCCAACAAAATCGATGGCCCACTTCTCAAAAGGCTCGAGGACTACCTGAGGTTGTAAAGACATTTCATCATATCGACCGCGCTGCCCCATGCACTGGCAACTATCACATCTTTGGACATAATTTCGCACATCCTAGAAGATAGAAGGCGAATAATATCCCATTTGTAACACCTTATGTCATGTTCTTTTATCTGCAAATTCTCTCCACAAGGGTCATCATGAGAAGCCTTCAACACTTCGTAGATATCATCCTCAGGTACACACCATCGAACCTGTTGATCGACTACTCTTCGTTGTTCCCCTACTGAGGATTACTAGAAATTGTGAAAAGATTCTCATTTGGAAAACTATCTTCTATGGGTGTGCCTTCATCATTATTATCTATTCTAGACAGAAAATCAGCAACTACGTTATCCTTTCCTAGTTTATCTACTATTGTAATATCAAATTCTTGAAGCAATAGCAGCCATCTTATAATGCGACAAGGAGTGATAGGTTTATTCATCAAATAGCTTATTGTTGCGTGATCATTATGTACGAAAGTAGGATTCCTAGTGATATAGTGTGGGAACTTGTTGATAGCATAGATGACAACCGGGAATTCTTTTTCAGTCATTGTGTAATTTAACTATTCTCTGAGAGGCATCAGCATGTATATGAAATGGTAATGCCAAATTAGGTCCTCAAATGATCGAAACTTCGCAAACCAGTCCCTTGATCTTCACAAAAGCTGCTTCACAGTGCTCTTTCCACAAACATTCTGCATCTTTTGTTAGCAACCGAAAAATTGGATGTGCTATTTTATCAAAATTTTCTATAAAGCGTCTATAATAACTAGCGCAATCGACAAAGATATGTACCTATGTAGGTGTATTAGGTACGGGGAAGTGCAGTATTGCCTCTGCTTTGGCCGGATCAACTCAAATTCTAGCAGTCAAGAGCAAATGTCCCAATACTATTCCTTCTTCCCTCATCATGTGACATTTAACTGTACTTAGAGACATGGGTTTGTTTACATCTTTCAAATACTTTTTAAGGAGGAGATTTTTGAGTTTGTGCAGAAAGAAAATGAGAATATGGAAGATTGTGTAGAACGATTTAAATATATACTATAGAGGTCAGGCATAGTGACCTGGACAAAGATATTATGAAGATCATCCTTCTCTGAGCACTCAGGGAAGATTCTCTGCAACTTTTAAACATAGTAGGAAAGGGGGACATATTAAAGGAATACTTCGACACTATCTATGGGTTGTGCAGCCAACGTTCGCGAGGGGCTGCAAGAAATAGACAAGGAATTGATCATCAAAAACTTCTGGTGGAGGGGTCAGAAAAGAAAAAATCATAAATCTCCAGGATAACCTTAGCACTGATATCCTAAATACATTATCTGCCCAGATGGACACCTTGCAAGCGAAGCAGAATCAAATGGAGTTGGAAAAGACTATGGCTATATTCTGCCCTCAGTGTAGAAAGAAAAATTCACTGAAGGAATACCCATTGAACATAGTTAAAGCCTGTGCAATTTGCGGACATGCCCATACGACCACCTCGTGCCCTTTCTTACCAGGATTGAAGGCAATTTTTCAAGGAGAAAGTGAAGAGAGTGCGATGGATCAACTGTATTTCATGGGACCGAAGAAGCCATGGCAGCGCGACCATCGAATATGAATCCAGGTATGCCTCAGGACCTGTCTCAATATTTTAATAATTTTAATATGGGTCCCCAGTTTGTACCCTTTTCACCAATGTGGTCTCAATATCAATGTCCACCCTGGCAACAATGGTTTCCCCAGACTAGTCGGAATCCTTCATGGGCTCAGAACTGGCATGGACCCACTCTTGCTAGAGAGTTTCCCTAATCAATGCCAGAACAACAACTTCACTTGCATTAGAAAATTTGGCCCAATTTCTGATGGTCGATTCGTCGCTATTCCGACACAGTCGTCGCAAAAGCGACAGATAGAGGCCGGACAAAACGTGGTTAGCCATAATGTCGCAATTCTGACGCTTTTCCAAAGTGTCGCAATACCGAAACATTTTCCAACGTTTCCAAACAACCATCGCTCTTTCGATGTCTCCGCCTTTTTATTACAGTTCATTCGTTTCGGGCATTTGCAAGTTTAAAACGCTCCATCGCATAGCTTCAAGGTTTAATTATAAAACCACACTCTCGCTTCCACCATTATTCTACTTCGGTCTTTCTCGGCGCATTCTTCGCAACTGTGGTTGATAATTCCACTCCAATTACATTCAAAGCCCAAATTCCTATTCAACTATGCCCTTAACTTTCATAAGGGATCTTCGTCCGTCAGAACAAAACATCAGTAAAACCCAATCATATATAGGATTTCAAATTCAGCCTTCTACATAGGTTAAATAAATAATAGAGGTAATTTGGGGAATCGATCACTCTGTGATCGATTCACAGAAACTTACAATCACTGCTTCAAATTTTAACACAAAGCTTCAATATGCACTTCTCATATTGTTGAGGAAACCCAAGAATAATCTATATTTCTTGAAAAAATGTACTACTCTAAAAACGACGACTTTACTTGAAAATTTTGAAGTTATGAAATATTATTTATTTTTGTTTTTTATTCAAAGACTCAAATTAAGTTTAAAAAATATTCTTCTTTTGTTTATTCCAAATCATCCGAAGAAGGAGATATTAAAGATATAAAAAATCCATTGGACATAACAGGCCCAATAGTAAATACAAAACCAATTATTCCACATAATATAATAGCCGCTCAAAATTCGAATGATCTAGTTGTTGCATGATATGCACACCTAAGATTTATTGCAAACCCACATGAAATTCCCCAAGGATACCTTAAAAACTTTCCAAGATACAATAGATAAGATTATAGGTTTTGCATAGATAATTGAATCTTTTGGGGAAACCTTGTTATTGGTGCCCCGTCTTGTGCATATACTGCTTGAATTGATGCACAAGATTTGTTAAGCTCCAATTCTAATAGTTTAAGATATACATTTGGGTCTCATACCACTTTTAAATTCTACCATAGTGCATACATGAGGCAATGTTAAGCTATTAGTATATCTCATTTGTTGGGGTTAATTAATATATAAGACTTTTATAAATGAATATCAGTTGATCCCTTGAATAAACCTGAACAAAACAAGAACTCTATATAGTGTATTCTCCAACTCCTCCTCTGAAGTACCTTTATTACCAGATCGAAGTTTCTCATCAAGAAATTTGCAATAAGTTTTGTTGGTCGGTTCTGAAGACAAATGCCATAATTCAGATAAATGCAAAAACAATATATCTAATATTATGAATGCAATTCTCTGCCTAAAAACATTATTTCATTACTTACCTTTAGCTGTTTTGTCATTAATACTTTCAAACTTTCTGTCTCACTTAATTTGATAATCAAGAGCACAAATTCAATGAACAATCTATATGAACAGAAAGAAAATGAGCATAAACATATAGTAACTAACCTGCCTTAGATTTATCAGATGCTCAAAGGCATCCTTGATAGTATTAGAAAAGGCCTCATTCTTCAAAAGAACTTTCTTCCCATATTGTATCAAGTCGTGCTTTCAAGTCTGGAAGTGATGACACCATGTCCTTGTCTTTCATTTCATCCAATACAATTCCTTGCCCAGTAGCTTTAATGTATGTACTGAGAGCCAGCCGAAGCAGCTCAAGTGCACTCACCCTTTTAAAAAGAGAGTACATGCACTGAAGGTCTGGAATGCGATTGGCATCCATGAGCAAAGTAAATCCCTGGGGAAATCATGATTTGGCTACCCTGTTAAATACATATGAACCAACATATTTCTGAATTTAGAGAGGGGATTTGACTCCATCAGTAATAAAGAATGGGCTTCTATATAGATTTATTTCCACATAGAAGAGACCATAATGATTAATTACATAGAACATCCAATCAACAAACAAATATGGGAATTTGAACAATTAACATGAATGAATATCAGAAAACTCAATGGAAAGATCTGCATTCCCAATCTCCATCAATTTTTCCAAAAAATACAAGTGATTTGAAGGGTAAGGGTATTGTCGTCATAATTGTTTCTTTAGGTGAGACATTTCCCAACATGCAAATTGAATTTGGCACCTTCACACCTGTACTTATGGACATACTCCCTTTATAGATGCAAACTCTTTAATTTTCCCATAATGAAAAATAAGAACAAAATCTCAACTGAGGGGGTTTACAACAATCATGCAACCATTTTCAAGAACCTTTTTTTATTTTGTCTAGAAATGCATGAAATGAAATGGAGCAGCAAAAGTCAGTTTGCTATAAACATAGTACACATGAAAATAGATACACTGAGGTGCACCCACTTTGATCAAAATAATATTATACATATTTTCTGGTGCATCAATAGAATAACAAAACTCTCGCATAGTACATAAAGCTTCCATACAAAATGTTACCACATAACCATGACACACTGTGGCATAAAAAACTCCATTTTCTATTTCCATTTCAAGTGCATTCAAATTTGTAAAGACTTCGACCCGAAAAGGACTTCGACCCGAAAAGGGTCACCATCAAAACAATGCCTGCAGGAAAATTACATAGATATGGTAAGCAATGCATAGTTTTGTTTCACTGCTCCAGTGAATAAATCTGTGAATATCTGTGAATATACAAGGATGTAAAATAAATGAAAGCCAAAACAGGGTACATGGAGCCAAATTCCAAAAAAAAATTTGAATTTTCAGAAGTTGCAGGTCAAGAACAGGGTAAAAAACTCATTGATGAGCTTCAAGAAGGATCCAGGAACTATCAGACAAAGAAAGGGAAAAGGACAGGGTTATAGTTTATCCACAATACAATGATTGATTTGGGGAGCTAGAGAAGATTTTCGAGATTCTGTGTTAGTTTTGTGCCAAATAAGGTTCCTTTATTGACCTTATTCTGAAGTCCTGGAATGAACATCTTTATTGTTAGTTTGCATATGAGAAGCTAAGGAACCTCTTGCTTCTTCCCTACAGTTATATCCCTTCCTAGATGTCATTCTTACCTGTGTAAGTAATTCTTAATGTATGAATGCTAGCGATTGTAACAACTATACTTGAAGATCATCTTCTCTGTAATAGCCATCATTGAAAGACGTTATTGGAAGCCAAATCAATACTCTTGATAGATTCTCTTTCCTTTTACAAGTAAGTTATCCTCTATGTTCTATGTCTGCAATCCATAAGTCTATATCCTAATTTGAGACTATGGTCTGAAGCATCTTTCCAAAATTTCTGTAGGTTGAATCCTAAAGGAATCTAGGACCAACACTGAAAGAATAAATCCTACATCTCTTTGAAGCTAATCTCTTGACCAAGTTACAGAAACAAGCACTTATGATGACACCAAACAGTTACTTGTGACTATACATGACATTCGATACAATATTCTTTGTGATTTATGGAATAATATGAAAGAATATCCAATGAAGTTTGAAACCCCTTAACCATCTATTATAACTCGCTCTTGCTTAAGGTTGAGGGTCAAGTTTATGATAATCATCTTTACAAAAGGATGAATATTTTATGGGCAAATGAAGGTTGAAAATGAAGCAGAACAAAATTTGGATCAGTACCGTATATATGTGACGTGATCTGAAGTATCAAAGATCGTATGACAATAAATTTGTTGAAGCATCTAATCTCAAAATATTGGGAGAATTTTTCACAAAAGAAAAACACAAGAAGCATTCACGATAGATATGAACCTATGACTTCTTTGGTGGAATCTAAATCTTTTATGGGCTATCGCAAGGGAGTAAAATAAAATATAAAATTGATTCACACTTTTATTCATTCAATATTAAATATAATTCAATTTATTCATTCAATATTAAATATAAAATTGATATACACTTTTTTATTCGGAGTAAAAAGCCCACAATTTTATTAAAAATATAAACAATTTGTAAAAAACCCACAATTTGTAAAAAGCCCACTTTTACTTTCTTTTTGCTTATTGAGCTCCCATTGAGTTCAACATGTCTTGGGTTTTTTACACCATTGAGAGAGATAATTGCGATATATAATTATTATTTTCTTTATATAAAAATAATTTGCATCAATGGAAGAAAACATTAGAGGTGGAAAAAAAATTCAAAAGGTTGAAAGGGGTGATGGTAGAGTTTATTGCCCTTGCAAAAAATGTTGTTTGAGAAATAATGTTAAAGAGTTTTAATAGCAACAACAACAATGCATTGTAGGAAATATGGGCACATTGATGGTGGATCGAATGACTATCGTCCCGTGGTAATTAATTATCTATCTTCATTTTGATTATATCATAAAATTTTATATTATTTTAATATTTTTTATATGCACACTAATGTTTAATGATTAATGTTTGTAATTTTCATAAAGGCACAGTTGCCCCCCAACTTTTTGCAGATGATCAACCAACTTCCACAGCTAAATAGTAGTATATTAGATGATGTTGCACCAGTACAAGAGAATATTGCAACAAATATTAGTATTGGAAATGATGTTGTACAAGGTGAAGAACATGAAGCGAATGATGAAGGTAATTTTAATGATCCCATGGAGGTAGATCATGATGACAGTAATGAGACAGTTCACATTAATGATAGGACAAATCAAATGCTCCAAGACTTGTATGGTGAGTCAGATGATGATGGTGGAGATAGCAGTGACGGTATTTATGATGTACCTCTGATTGAAAGGTCAAGTGAACGACTTTTTGAACACTCAAATGCAACTCTTCTTTCTGCTACATTGTTGCTGGTGAAATTAAAGGTTATGAATAATTTGTCAAACAGATGTATGACACAACTCCTAAGGTATGCAATATGTATATATGATCACATATATGTAAATGTTGATTATTTTCCCTTTTTTTAGTTGTAATAAATGTGTAAAATAATAATTCAATATATATATATATATATATATATATATATATATGATTAATAATCTTTACATTAACTAGTTTTTGTTTATACTGTAGACTGTTGGGTGAATATTTGTTACCATCACCAAATACTTTACCTCGAACATATCGAGATCTACGTGCTATTATGAAACACTTTGGAATGGAATATAACACTATATATGCATGTCCTAAAGATCATATTATATATTACGGAGAACATGCGTTGAAAACAGAATGTCCGAAATATGGTACCAGTAGATATCAAACAGATCAACTAACCAAAAAGGTGCCTCAAAAGGTTCTTCGTCATATTCCCATAATTCCATGTTTGCAACGAATGTTCAGGTGTAACAGCATAGCACAGTTTGTCAAACAGATGTATGACACAACTACTAAGGTAAGCAATATGTATATATGATCACATATATGTAAATGTTGATTATTTTCCCTTTTTTTGGTTGTAATAAATGTGTAAAATAATAATTCAATACCTATATATATATATGATTAATAATCTTTACATTAACTAGTTTTGGTTATGCTGTAGATTGTTGGGTGAATATTTGTTACCATCACCAAATACTTTACCTCGAACATATCGAGATCTAAGTGCTATTATGAAACACTTTGGAATGGAATATAACACTATATATGCATTTCCTAAAGATCATATTATATATTACGAAGAACATGCATTGAAAATAGAATGTCCAAAATGTGGTACCAGTAGATATCGAACAGATCAACTAACCAAAAAGGTGCCTCAAAAGGTTCTTTGTCATATTTCCATAATTCCATGTTTGCAACGAATGTTCAAGTGTAACAGCATAGCACAGTTTATGGATTACCATTCAAAGAATAGAAGTGGAGATGGTGTTCTTCGAATGCCTACAGATGGTTCTGCATTTAGAGAAATCGAGGAAAAATATGTAGATTTTAAAAATGAACCTCGTAATGTCAGGCTTTCATTGGCCGCTGATGGTGTTAATCCATTCGGAGAGCTTGGATCTACTTACTCAGTGTGGCCTATATTCGTTATCAACAATAACATTCTTCCTTGGCTGTCAATAAAGAAAGAGCACATAATGTTGACTATGATTATTCCAGGTATTTGATACATTATTTTTTTGAATGTAACATTTTCATTTCTCTCATTGTTTGCATAAATATATATTTTATTTATTTACTTACTTATATATACATATATCATGGTAGTAATTATTATGTACCGTAATTTTGAACAATTAGGTAAGTACCAGGTCAAAGATATGAATGTATACATTGAGCCTCTTATCGATGAGCTAATACAGTTATGGCATGACATCACTATGTATGACATCACTAAACCAATCAAGCAAAAGAGATTTCAATGTCGTGGAATGCTTGTATGGACAATTCATGATGCCCCAGGACTAACACATGTTTGTGGTATGTAATATTTCGTTATGGCATGGCGTCACTATGTATGACATCACTAAACCAATCAAGCAAAAGATATTTCAATGTCGTGGAATGCTTCTATGAACAATTCATGATGCCCCAAGACTAACACATGTCTATGGTATGTAATCTTTCGTTTCACTTTAATATAATACATAATTATCTAAATTAGATATACCATATTGCATGTTTTAAAAATGTTCTCATAGTATATATAATTGTTATTGATCCATCTATTGCAGGTCTTCAAACAAAAGGTAGATTTGCATGTCTAGTTTGTGGCCCTAAAATGAAGTATCGTCATTAACTAGACTGAAGAAAGATGGTGTTTGATGAGTTTAGGCACTTCCTCTCTAGGAACCATAAGTATCGTACTACTGAAAAAACATCTTTTCAATGTTAAAGAAGAAAATGGATTAAAACCACGAAGAATGACACCTCAGTTGTGGACGTTGGAATATAACAGAATTAATAATCGTCAAGAAGCTGGTACGTAATTTGTGTGTGTGTGTGTGTGTGTGTGTATATATATTATTTGTTTATGTAATGTTTGGAATTTTTGTTTTAAATAATGAATTTATTTTATTGTATTTTATAATTAATATTGTTCTGATTTATTTTATTCAATAATATCAAGGTCATCGTCGCGGTGAAGGTACTAATATTGTACTTCCACCTGGAATGAAATGTTATCCTTCTCAATTCGCGAGGTTGCCCTACTATGAGGACCTAAAAATAGCTCATTTTTTTTATACAATGCATGTCGGGAAGAATGTGACAGAAATGTTATGGCGAACCATAGATGGTGCACATGATAGAGATAAAATTGACAAAATTTGTGCTGACATTGAGAAATCGAATCATGCAATGAAAAGTGTGATCGACAAATCAAATAACAATGGAGGTCGAAATTAAATAATATTCCATGGTTATTAACAGAACAACAAAGCAATGATGTAAAAGAGGTCATTAGAAGAATTAAATTTCCAACAGGTTTTGCTTCAAACATAAATAATATCTTAACAAAGAAAGGTGACTTCGGTGGGGTGAAAACACATGATTGGCATACCTTTGTTAAGGTAATTTTTTTGGTATACGTTTTTGTTTGTTATTGCTTGAATACATATTTTAAATTTTCCTTTTTTATGTTTAATTTGGAAACCAATAACAATTCATTTTTTATTGTTATAGTATGTTCTACCTGTATCTCTCCCAAACGACTTCGACAACAATGTCAAACAAGTTATATATGGTCTTAGTAAATACATGAGATAAGTAGTTTTGATTTATACACAAAATCTAATTGCTACAATTTCTTTTCGTACTTAATGAAATGATGTATTAATTTACTTCTAATTAAATATATATTATGTTTCATTGAAATAACCTTGAGTAATGATTTCCAGATGGTTGTCATTGAAAGAAATACATCAAGATGAAATAAAGTATTGGAAGAGAGAAATTCCTCGGCTAATGTGTGAAATGCAAAAGTATCTACCTTCAACATTTTTCAATGCACAAGAACACTACTTGATACACCAAGTTGAGGAGATTGAAATGTGTGGACTAGTACACACAAAGTCAATGTGGATGGTCGAGAGGCACCTGAAATCCTTGAAGGCTTTGGTTAGACAAAGAGCATGACTTGAGCGTTCTATGGTGGAGGGATATGTGGTATATCAATCCATGTTGTACATTAGTCATTATCTTCCTATATTAGCTGCTCCAGCTATGAAGGCAGTGGATTGCATTTGGGATGTGAACTCCATCAAAAAATTTGAAGCGGAGCACCTGTTGGGAAAAGGTAGAATGAAAAAAGTGAGAGGTAAAAGATTTATTATGTATAATACATATAATGTTTCATTTTTTTACATCATGTATATGATCATTATAATCATTTAGGTCTTATTTTTTCATAGTTTATTAATTAATATAATTTACCATGGTTATAAGTAATATTTATTAATATTGGTGAATTATTGTTTTTTTATTCAGGTGCTCAAGATTATGAGGCACTACTTTTATACATCGCAAACAATCTTGAGTGCATGAGTGAATGGATTGAAACATGTAAAGCACGTAACGATGGTAGGTTATCATGGCAACCACTGTCTAAATTGATTAGAGAAGCATATCGTAGTGGAGATGGAAACGTTACGGACAGGAAAATCGATTTAGCATATGGTTTGAAAGATAGAAAGGTAAGCAATTAATTCACCTATTTTATTCATTACTTATTTTATACTATATTTATAATGTGACAACAAGTTTGATTTTTCAGATAATTTTCATTCTGTGTAAATTATATGATTAATTATTAATTGAGAATGCATCTTTTTCATGTTTGGCATATTGCAGTTGAAACACCACAAGGCTATGTGGTGCAATGGTCGTAAATTTCACATTAAACAGTTGGATGATAATAAGAAAACTTCTGATAGTGGGATAACTGCAATATTCCAGGTCACTAATGTTTCCTCCAGGAGTGACAGACATCCTCGAGAATCTGAAAATAGATATTATGGGTTTTTAGATGATATAGTTGAGTGTGACTTTAATTCCTTCAAAATAGTTTTGTTCGACATCAAATGGTATAGGCTATGAATGAATGTACGTGATGATGATAGAACACTTATTCAACATGACAATGGATTTCCAATGGTTAAAACATTGCATTTTGAAGCAGGAAAAGATCGCTATGTTTTTCCAAGCCAATGCAAACAAGTCTTTTACTCAGAGGTTGCAGGTGAGAATGAATGGTCATTTTCTATTAGATATGATCCAAGAGGAAGGCCAGCAGAGTATACTGTAGAGGAAGAAAATGATATTGATCAAGAAGAAGATGATGCAGTGGCAGATGAAAAGGAAGATGCATTGACAAACGAAGAAGATATATTAGAACATGAACCAGGCATAGGAGATGAGGCAACAAGTATTTATGATGATGTCGATGAGGATATTATTGAAAATGATATAATTGATGATGATGATGACATGGTCGATCATTTCAACACCGTTTCTGAATCAGATGCTAGTATAGATGTCGATCAGTTGGATGAAGATCAGGAAGATACATAAGAAGAATATTGATACAGATGTTATTTTTTTTCTTTTTACCTATTTCTTCAAAACACTCTTAGAAATAATAAAATAAAGAACAATTGTTCTAATTCTTTCATTTTGTCATTATTTCTAGCAATGTATAAGCTACATAGAATTAGAAGCATAACATAATTATGTATTTTACTCTTCAAAACATAATATAAGGCAAGAATAATGACTTGAATTTGTTGTCTGGAAAATATATGTTTGAATACTTGGCTCCACCCAACCTTGATACTTCTCCCCGAAGTTATCCCCTCAAGCACAGGCTTGCAAATATACTTTTGTGTTTTCCTTTTCACTTGCTTCTCTCACAACCTCTCCTCAGACATCGTGAGTCCCCTCCAACAAGAAGACAAAAAAAATAGAAAAAGTATCTTTGTCTATTTCCCATCTACCACTCATTTTTGTAGTTGGTAACTACCTCCACCTCACCAACAGGTGGCAAGTAATTTCTAGCTCATTAATGGGCCTTCTTTTCCCACTCCTAAAGGAAACATCCTATCTTTAATGGAAATAATTAATTGGCCAACTCCATAGTTTCAGAATAAATATAATTATTCATATTAGATGCCTAAGGCTTATTACTAGGTAATTAATATTCACCATCAATTTGCAGCCTCGTCTGTTTTCAACCAAATGTATTCCAACATTAATTTTCCAAACCTCCTTATTTGTTATAAACATCTAAAATACAATTTTGCAATCATTCATTATCAGTAATAAAGTACTAATAATTAAATTCTCCATATGTCTTTCAAACTTTAAACATTTTAAAAAGTAAAACACACATATACAATTAGTTACATAAAAACCTCAAGCGAGGGGATGTCACAATTTCAGGGTGTGCATGAAAGGTAGAAGTTCATGTGCAAGTTACAATGTGTAGTAAAGAAGGGGTTAACGTCTCAACCTAGAGGGATCAATTGTAAATCATATCGATAAAACACATATGGTCAACAACACAAGAGGAATTGTATGAAAATACTTATCCTTATATACTAATAACATCATTAATGGGCCTTGTTGGTAACATCATTAATGGGCCTTCTTTTCCCACTCCTAAAAGAAACATCCTATCTTTTATGGAAATAATTAATTGGCCAACTCCATAGTTTCACAATAAATATAATTATTCAGATTAGATGTCTAAGGCTTATTACTAGGTAATTAATATTCACCATAAATTCACAGCCTCATCTGTTTTCAACCAAATGTATTCCAACATTAATTTTCCAAACCTCCTTATTTGTTATAAACACATAAAATACAATTTTGCAATCATTCATTATCAGTAATAAAGTACTAATAATTAAATTCTCCATATGTCTTTCAAACTTTAAACATTATAAAAAGTAAAACACATATATACAATTAGTTACATAAAAACCTCAAGCGAAGCGATGTCACAATTTCAGGGTGTGCATGAAAGGTATAAGTTCATGTGCAAGTTACAATGTGTAGTAAAGAAGGGGTTAGTGTCTCAACCTAGAGGGATCAATTGTAAATCATATCGATAAAACACATATGGTCAAAAACATAAGAGGAATTGTATGAAAATACTTATCCTTATATACTAATATCAAAGGAATGTACCATATATCTAGTGGATGTCACACCAAACCAATCCATTTCATTACCCACATGCCCTTTTTAATTACAAAATCACACCAAACCAATCCATTTCATTACCCACGCGCCCTTTTTAAAAAAATTCTTACAGAATCGATTTCATTATCTCTGCAACGGCGTTGAGAGTTCGATTCTCACCTAATCAATTTCATTATCTCTGCAACGGTGCTGAGAGTTCCACTGTTTGTTCAACCGATCAGCTGTTTATTGGTTCGAGGGTTTAGCAGTTTCGGGGGTTTAGTAGGGGACTCGTTGGTTCGACCACCAAAATGGTAAGCATACACCAATCCTTTAGCTGTCATGTCCCGAATGTTATAAAAATTTGCAAGTTCTTATTAATATGGATGGAGGGTTTCGATACCTAGGTTGTATATTGAAACCGAATGGTTACAAAATCTGTGATTGGGGTTGGCTCATTTATAAAATTGAGAAGGGGCTCAAACACTAGATGAAAAAGTGGATATCTCTTGGGGGTAGACTTGTTTTGATAAAATCCATCCTTTATAGCATCCCCATCTACTCAATGTGCATCTTCAAGTTACTCAAGGGTGTTATCAACAAATTACAAACCATTATTTCTCAATTTGTTTGGGTTGGCACAAGTATATAAAGGAAAATCCATTTGGTTAGCATGTATTTGATTAATCCTCCTATTGCCCTTGGTGGTTGGGGGAATAAAGACACTGTGACTTTTAATATGGCTCTCCTCCTAAAAACTTTCTGGCGCGCAGTATCCATTAAAGGAATTTGGAAACAAGTAGTTTGTGTTAAAAATATGCAAAATAGGGAATTTATTATGTGGTTGTGTAATGCTGCTTTGGATTCCTCAAATGTCTTGTATTGTTGGAATATCCTTCTATCGACAAAACACTGGTTTTATGGTAATACAAACCATTATTTCTCAATTTGTTTGGGTTGGCACAAGTATATAAAGGAAAATCCATTTGGTTAGCATGTATTTGATTAATCCTCCTATTGCCCTTGGTGGTTGGGGGAATAAAGACACTGTGACTTTTAATATGGCTCTCCTCTTAAAAACTTTTTGGCGCGCAGTATACATTAAAGGACTTTGGAAACAAGTAATTTGTGTTGAAAATATGCAAAATAGGGAATTTATTATGTTGTTGTGTAATGCTGCTTTGGATTCCTCACATGTCTTGTATTGTTGGAATATCCTTCTATCGACAAAACACTAGTTTTATGGTAATCTAAGGTGGGCAATTGGTTCTGGCTCCACTCCTGCAATAGGCCTTGACTCACTCTCATGCATGATTGGATCACATATCCTATCATATGATATCATTATATGCCTAAACAAAATGGGTTTATATGTTATTAGCCAACTATTTTAACTTTGATAATTAGAAATACCCAGAAAACAAACTGACATTAAACCTATATTTACCACTAACCATATACGAAATATTTTTTTTTTCGAAGTTAGTTCAATCTATTAACAAGAGAAATAATTTACATCATGGCCGAAGCCAAGTCTTTGCCCAAACCTGTGGCATACTTGACAAAATTGACATAAAAAAGACCGCCCACAAGGGGAAACCAGACTCAAACAATTCTCAGACTATTTCACTGCCCTCGCAGGGGTAACAGTTGTTGATTCCTCTGAATATAACTTGTAAAAACAAAACTATAGATCGACATATCTAGATAATAAAAAACAAGCCCAGTAGAATGGGCCTTGAAGCACGAAAACCAAACAAGAAAAGAACAATTACTCATCAGGCGATTCTTCAACAATGCGACACTAGTATGCAGCCATATCTTCATCCTTCTTTCACAGGTCCTCTGTGGGAGCCGCTTCTTGCATGGATGGTCCTGGATCGCCTTGATCTGTCTCCCCCTCACGAACCCTGCTTACATGTGCATCCTTGCCTTGCTTGTTCAACGACCCCGTATGATGGTCCAAAACCTGAGCTTTCTCTGTACTTTGTCCCGCCTGACAAGTGCTCGGCTCTCCCACCTGGGCCTCTTCTTTGAAAGCAACTGTAATTGAGGCAGTTATGTGAGGGCGATTCAAGGAACAATTGAAAGAGAAATGTGCAGTTTGGAGCGAGGGAGAGGCCTGAGCAGTGGGGATGGGAGGAGCAGAGGAGCCCAAGCGATGGCCGATTTCATGGAAACGACCCCTCCCACTTCTGGTATTAGGATAACGGCCAGAGAAAGATTCACTGGATTGAAAAGACGACTCAAAGGTGGAGCTTGAGGGCAGACGCAGGGGTTGGCTTCTAGTGCTACCCCTGCAGCAACGCATACGTTGATGTAAGCGAGGCATGGAATCAGTCTCTGCGAAGGGCAAGATAAGTGACGGAGGATCAAAGCGAAAGAGGGTTGGTTAAAGATAATATTCATAGAAATAGAAGCAGACAGACAAAGGCAAGAACGAGAGAAGTGTAGACCATCACCAAGGTCTAAGCAGCAGTTAAGCAAGCTTCTTCTTCCTGTAGCCGTGCGCTCACTAGGGAGCCCAGCAGTCATAGAGCACATACAGTGCATCGGAGGAGAAATGCCCGAATAGCCAGAGCCACTCTCCATTTTTAAAACCCGATTGGAATTACATCAAAGATCACCCTGCAATAACATCTCGTTGATGAGAGCCGAAGGCTGAAGCAATGAGGAGCATACGGAGGCACATACGAGAATTAAGGTCGGATCCCGACCTGCGCATGGAGTAAATGCATTTGATGCGATGACAGTGTGATTTGAGTGCCCCTCTCTGGCAAGTGACTTGGGTGGGCAAGTGTCTCCAGGCATTGCCGCACCCAGGTCCCATCACATTAATATCTCTCCAATTAACCATATACGAAATATAACTGTGCTAGAGATTTGATTTGTGCAACCTAGTTTATATGAAAGAAACTAAACTATTTCATTCACTTATGGTGATTCTCCTTTTAGATCTTAACGTCGAATAACATAAAAACAAGGTATAAAGGAAATATATAGAAAAATACAAAGCGTAAAGACAACTAAAATAGATTGCATGTAGATAAAACACACCATAACAAAATCACACTAGATATGGTATTAAAAAACCACATGATACTATTCTAATGGAGGCATGTCAAGCTTGGTTTGTTGCGCCTTGACCAGCCATCTTGCACCCTCTTAAAGCGATATTAGATTACAGAACACAATACATCATCACATAAAAAATGACAATAATAAAGAAGAACCTAGCATTTAGCTTATGTATTAATGAAGTTCAGTATGTCAATACATGATGAGCCTAGTGATTCATACGCAACTGAGAAAAAGTGATACCAAACTTCAAACTAACAATTCTACCATACCATAACATCACTAACCTATCTCTAAGCTTTAACTCATGTTATAAAATTTGATTACATTACAAATCTCACCAAAATGAAGCCAATCACATATAAAGAAAAACAACAAACAACGTCCCTCTAGTGATCAATCTGGTACAACCATTATCTAACTAAAAATATTTGTTCCATTGTGTGAGGATTTCTTTGGAAAAAACTTACTTCCTCCTCAGGCTACTATGTTGACTGCAGGGGTGGGGTAGGTGCACACATTCCTTCAATCTCATTTCATAGATATATTCACAAATATTCAATCATCCAGTTGCCCACGATCCCCTTTATATATCTCCAATAACCAATAGTCTTCTGCCTTGACTGTGGTGCAAAAACTCTGTAACTGGTGCAAGAATCCCGTAACATGTGCATCAATCCCATGACTAGTTAAGGAACACCAAAATGAGTACAAGAGCTACACCTACTTAGGTAAGTGACTTGTAAAAGTTTTACAATATAAAAATATAATAAATGAGGCATTTTGATCCAAATTAAATATGTACCTACCACATTTCGAAAAATAAGCAACTTGTACTCAAATCCTCCAGATTACATCAAAAGAGCATGGAAATACTATTCATATCCTTCAAAATTGGTAAAATAGGGGAGTGGTGAGGGTATTAAATAAAAAAAAATGAGACATTTTCTAAGATTTACATCCCCCAAACCCGACTTCATTGTGTGTCCTCACACAAATAGGGGTGTGCCAAATGACTCCATAAAAAACCAAAATTTTGAAGTCCTAACTCCATCACTTTTTCATTAGGATGTTGATTTCTGATCTTGTGCCTTGAATCTTCTTCAATTGCCTCTTATCCCTCTTATGTTTAGTTTTCATATATGCTACATGCATCCTCTAACATTTGACATTTTATTTTAAATATTATGTCTCCTTTACCAAGTCTTCATTTCTAGCCATCAACAAACAATTCTAAGACTTCAGGTGGCGGTCCAGAATCACAATTCATTCCACTTTTCTCTTCAAAGTTCGAATTCTATTCTCATATTTAATTTTTCTCATCAAATACTTAAGTGGAACCTACTCTTCCTTTTTTTCAGAGACTTCATACATATAATTGTCACCACAGTCATCCAGATCAGTTGATACAACTCTTAAAATGGAGATTTTTTCTTTCTCAAGTATAAGCTCCCTACCAAACAGTAGTCAGTCTTTAATATACGGTTATATCCAAACTTTTCTTCATATAAGGTCTTGGTTTTTCCTCCTTCCCAATTTGCATGTGTTTTATGTTGTGGCTCTAATGTATCAAAATTTATATAGAGGTTGACATCCACTAGGTGTTCCAAGAGGATTCTTTACTACATCAAGCTCAAACCTCTATCTCATTTATTTCTTGAAGCTCAAATGTTGTGTGAACCTTAGGCATAATTGCACACTAAAGAAGCCCCGAGGAAAGGTAATTAATACTAAATAGATACCAAATAATTATCTCTACATGGAGTTACAACACAAGAGAACAAAAAACGTATTAAGATAGGTCTAATGGGAAAATAATGTTCAACAAAGAGAGGCAGGTCTTAACGAGAATAATGGAGTTATTAGAACCACCAAAGATTTGATATCATGTCATATAAAGGTGTAACTCCAAACTTGGATTATATTCCATTAACATGAATCCATATTTAATATGGTAATATGACTCTTGATTTCATCTTTCAAGAAGTTAATTATAAAGCTGATTTGTTTCGATAATTAATATACCTTTTGAGATTTTAAAATTTCACTAAAAATAACCCATTTTAGTCTCATTGTCAACTCGTCTCTTGTTTGGGTGCCTTAATGTGCTATGACATGTTTCCAAGACTGAATTCAATGCAAGGCATATTTGAAACTCTAACTCTGTCTTCCAGTGCCTTATTAGAAATTATTTCAGTTTTCATTTTGTGTTTTAAAGTTAGATATTGTTTTCAAGTTTTTACATTTATAATTTTATTGCAATGTGGCAGAATGATCAGGGCAGTACAGGAACAACCCCGAGACGGGACAATCGCGGAAACGGGCCAGCGGAAGAACATGTAAAGTGCCAGCATTTCTCTATCTTCAGGTATTTTAGTTATTTACATAATTGAAATAATATTAATTTTGTTCAAATATGCAAACCCCTGGCCATGGTACACCTGATGATTTCCTCTATGAGGAAGAATTTTTTTCATCCCTATCTCCATTGCTCTTGTTGCGAAAAAAGGCGCGAAAAACAAGGTCGGAATTTGATACTTTGATAGACGCGCCTCAAACACCTGAAACAAAACAGAAGATAAAACAACTTATGACCCAGCTAGAAACATATCAGGTAATAATAAAAAATCAAAAGGATATTTTTTTTTGTTCTGCATGAGATGAATTGTGATAGTTTGATTTTTAATTTTTACATAGACTAAACTAACAAAAAGTTCTTTTATATGTAGCATTATCTAACACTTTCTGAACTCGGTGTTGGTGGTAGTGGGACACAAGGGCAAGAGATTGCCCAGCCACCCTCTCGTACACCTTCGACTCCTTTAGGTGCCAGCCAAGAAACACACCCTGCCCAAGCAAACACCCAGCCAACCGCTGAACGTGCTGGCAGTGATGAGGCTGATATGGCCAACTTCATTATTGTGTTTCCTAGAGCTACACGTTTCAGCTCCACAGGGACCATTAATGGCACGTTGTTGGTGAACGATAAAAGTGTCCCTATAAAGCACGTACAACTCCCAGGTAAGTTTTAATATTTTAACTATTTCATGTACTCTATCTAAAACATATTTTATCATGATTTTTATTTTTAAATTAATGATAAAATCTTTTTTTTTCTGTGTAGGAAACAATGAGTTCTACAGGTTTTTGGAGAGCCATGCGTTGGTAATTTTTTGCCCAACCATACGCACAAGGTGGAATTCACAGAATTCCAACCTGAAAAAAGAACTTCTAGATTATCTAGAAGCCCTTTTTGGGGTGGGCACATTTGACAGAACAGCAGTGGCTCGGGTAGTTGGAAAATACTTGAAATATACCAGGGACACGTATAGGACGCAATTGCAATTTAACCCAATATACGAGCGTCCTCTCAAAGTTTCAGAGAGTGATTGGAAAGCACTCATCCATGACGGAAAAGAGAAAAGGGCAAAGAAAGAAGGAAAAATGCCAACTGGACCTGCAAAGTAAATTACAACTTTAATTCAATAACTTTAATTTTCTCTATGTCTAAAATAAAAGTGTGCTACGTCATATCTGACTTCAATCTTTTGATGATAGGTTTTCTGACACCTCGAAGGCAACCAAAGCTAGGATTGAAAAAAAAGGCCATCACAAGCTAGGCCATGGCAGCTGCTTGAAATTAGCCGCAAGAATTGTAAGTAGTGAAACATCTTATAATTAATTGTATCGCCTTCCAACGTTTTGGTAATCCTATAAAATAACATTAAAAATACACAATCATATGTAATGTAGGGTGATGACTTCGGAACAGAAAGTACAGAGGAAGATAAAAATATCTCTTTCCATTTCGGCTATCAAGCCGTAGTTGAATGTCGCAAAAGCTTGGGGCAAGTCCCAAAATCCAGAATGCCTGATAAGGTAAAATGTGAACTTTTCAATATGTTTGTTTTCGTCCATAAATTTATTTTCTAACAACTTTGTTTAAATCAGGGGAGCAGCACTGCCGACGAGGCAAATAACTCAGTTGCAGAGCCAGATGTAGATGTTCCTTACGTGCAACCTGATCATTGTAGTGGGGACCAGGCCGACAATGCTACTATCAGTGAGGGCCGTGACGGTAATTAATTTCCACTTATAATTTTTTCTAATTATACCTTGATGGTTGTCCTTATAACTTTTTTTTTTTAAATGAGAGAGAATGTTTCCCTTGAGGATCTTACCACCAGAGAAGAAGACAGGGCAACAGTCTCAACGGCGACAACTGGTGCACCAGGTAAATAATCTCATTGCAATTTTTTTTATTAATATTACCGAACTAGTTCAATGATATTTAAAAACCGACAATTAAAATTTAATATTATCTATTTTTGTAGGCGATGCCCCGTCACTGGATGAGACCAGACATCGTGACTACGCAACTAGGTCAGCAGTGCGGGTCGAAAGGCACGAAACAGGAGAAGAGCATGATGATATTGATGATGTAATTAGGAGCTTTAGAAATAGAAAGAAGAAAAAGAAAATTCGATAATGTAAAATATTGTATTATTATAAGACAAACGTTACCATACTTGGAACGTTTTTTGCGTTATATAAAAAAATCATTTATCATACTATTTTTATGTCAAGCATTAATTGCAATGTTTCCTTGCGTACTTTTTGTTGAATTGTTTTTTTATTAGTTATTAAATATTTTTTTTTATGCTCATGAAAGTAAAAAATGAAATATAGATTGGGTATTGGGGAATTGAGAGTGATGTGAGGGGGGGGGGAGGGGCCATAAGAGCTTCCACCTTCACATGGTTGGCCCTGTTTAGTAGAGAATAATTTATTGGAGCGATTTAATCTTGGAGCAAACCTCCCTCGATCCAACGTAGCAACAAAAAAGTCACTGTTGACTTAGTTGCTACTCTTTCAGATCGTGGGAGGCTTGTTCCTAGTTCATGCGACTCCAATAAATTGTTCTTGAAATGAAGAGGAGCTTATTCAAGTATGTTTTGACATTTTCAACATATGTTCTAACATTATCATAAGAATGCATCTTAGAGTAAAAAATACTACATCAATTACTTGTATTTATTGCATAGATAATGATGGATTTTGATTGACTTGGCAGTGCAGGTACAAATCCTCTTGCATCATGAGCAATACAACTTGTCAACCAGGGTCATGTCCAGGATATTTTTGCTTGTGCACTTGACCAGGTTCGTAATGTCACATTTTGTAAGTTCCTTTACAGTTCATAATTCAATATTAAGCTTGTTCGTGATTATTATCTAGGTTTTTTGTATGTGTTTTTTCATCTATTTGATTGTAAGAAACTTTGCATGTTTTCTGTTGTTCACTATGATTTCTCCATTTACCACTCCCAGGATGAATCCGACTTTATTGTTACATAGGTTCCGAATTTATTGTTACATAGGTTACTTTATTGTTACTATGATTTCTCCATTTACGATTTCATAGGTTACATCATGTAAAGTTGTCAATCTCAAGTTGGTGATGAGCTTTAGTTCTCCAGATTTAGGGATTTTCTAATATTTTCTCCCTCATGTCATTCCTGCATCACCTCGTTGTTTGATCATGCGAATTGTCTACCACTTGTACCAATTGGCACATGTCAATCTCTGAGTGGTGCCACATTTCACCTATTTTTGGCCCACTTGACCACCTGAAAAACTCAAATCCACACACCATGTGTCTTTATCATGGAGTGCCACATGTCCTAGATATTTTAGATGCCAACATCATGCTAACATCATCACTGGAGAAGCAATACCCAGTTTCAATACTCATGATCTCCTCCTTAGTATGGTAGTTCACTCAAGTCCTCCGCCTCCTGCATACATCCTGACCTCTGAATCAATTAATTGCGAGACTATCATGCTGGGATACACCATGTTCAAACTCTTTGCCAGAAGAGCAGACAAATTCATCTCCATATGGGCAGAGAGGAAGAAATTCCAGGTTTAAGGTTTAGTCATTGCAAATGGAATCACTGCACTTTTGACTATTTTTCAATCCTCGCAAATGCTATTGAGGAAGCAAAAGTAAGTATATTGTTGATCCATGGACACCTGTTAAGCCTTTCAGATAGTTGGAAGAAACCTACTATTTGAGAGGCTGAAGGTATACCTCTCCTATGCTTGGAGATCTCTATAATTATGACCCTATATGAGATTCAAATGATCATCTCTGGGGTCTATTATGTACATTAACATAGTAGTCAAGCGAGGGTGTCGACTGCCTCACATTCTTTGGACTTGATATTTATGAATGAGAGTTTCTCATTTAAAAATCCATGGGTGGTAAAGGTGGAGGCCCTCTATGGGATCTCCATTTCACTATTTTTTAACAACATTGTCCTTCTATTTCACGAATCCAAAAACAAAAGTACATTTTGAGCTCATTCTGGGATGAACATGGTCTCCAAGTCAACCTTGCAAACACAAAAGCATGTAAGTAATCTCTCCTTTCTTTTCAAGGATAACAAGTAGAAATGGTGACATCCTAGTCTTTCCTTTGAACGTTATCATTTGGTTCATCTTTTAACTTGTTTTCGACATTTGTATCAATGTTGAACAGAGGATTGCAACATTAACAACCTTGGAGAGACAATGTTTCCAACTTCAGTTTTAGGATATTCAGGCTAAGTTCTAGTTTCTTGAAGTCTTTTCATAATACTTTTTTACACGTGACTTTCATTTTCTTCTTGCAAAATTTCTAGAAATGAATCGATATCTTGTGGACTGTTGTAAAAAAATTTAGTTCTATTACCATGCTCAAGAGAATTTAATGTTTGTCATTATTGGAGGATAGAGATATACCATAAGAGCTCGGTTCTGTGTTGTAGCCTTTTATTAAGACTTGAATCAATTAAACCCTCGGACCTACTGCAACCCTATATTGAGGCTTGGTTCTATTGAAGCAGCCATACTTTGGACCTCTTCATTGCAGTCTCAGGCCAGGGATATAGCTACAGGATTTTTACATATTTTATGCAGTGAACATCTATTAAAATCTTAGATTATCTCCTATTTACTAATGCTTGGATAGAACTTTCGAATTAGCTAAGTCACCTATTTACTTAAAACTAGCACATTTGGCGAAATTTTTTTTTAAATATTTTTAACCAGGATTGAATGTTATGTACTACATATAGAAATCTGGAGGGGAATGGAGCGTTCAGATTGTACAATGTATTACTTCAGTCTTATGATTTATGAATGTTCTGTTGGAAACTAAGTTGATTGCTCGTAGAGTTCTATTGCGTTATTCTGTTGTAAATTAAGTTGACCACTGGTAGAGTGCTGTTGCATCGTACCTTTGAGGGTATCTCTATTTTTGGAGCATACAGGAGAATGCTATTGTTAATTATAGAGGCCTCTGTTGAAGGCATTTTTATGTTGAAGGCATTTTTTTGAATTCTTCATGCATCTTCAAATAATAGGGTTTTACTTGAGCAAGGGCTACTTCTGTGTTATTGAAAAGGTGCCTCTAAAATTTGCATCATTATGTACCTTTTGACATTCATTTTAGCACAATGAATCAGAGCAAAAAGAATCATATAAAGAGAGAGATATGTCATAGAACTCAACTACCACATAGGCATAATGCCACAAAGATTTCAAAACTTGTATGTCATAGCGTCACAAAAATTCAGTATACTATAATGCCATAAAAGATTCAGATGCCACCAAAGAAGTCATAGGTTTAGATCTATCGTGAATTCTTCTTATGTTTTTCTATTGTAAACAATTCTCCCAATCTTTTGAGATTAGATGCTTCAACAAATTTACTGTCATATGATCTTTGATACTTCAAATCACATGTCACATATATACGGTACTCTTCCAAATTCTGTTCTGCTTCATTTTCTACCTTCATTTGCCCATAAAATATTTATCCTTTTGTAAAGATGATTATCATAAACTTGACCTTCAACCTTAAGCAAGAGTGAGTTATAATATATGGTTAAGAGGTTTCAAACTTCATTGGATATTCTTTCATCTTCTTCCATAAATCACAAAGAATATTGTATCGAATGTCATGTATAGTCACATGTAACTGTTTGGTGTCATCATAAGTGCTTGTTTCTGTAACTTGGTCGAGAGATTAGCTTCAAAGAGCTGTAGGATTTATTCTTTCAGTCTTTGTCCTAGATTCCTTTAGGATTAAACCTACAGAACTTTTGGAAAGATGCTTCAGACCATAGTCTCAAATTAGGATATAGACTTTTGGATTGCAGACATAGAGCATAGAGGATAACTTACTTGTAAAAGGAAAGAGAATCTATCAAGAGTATTGATTTGGCTTCCAATAACGTTTTTCAATGATGGCTACTATAGAGAAGATGATCTTCAAGTCTATTTGTTACAATAGCTAGCATTCATACATTAAGAATTACTTACATAGGTAAGAATGACATCTAAGAAGGGATATAACTGCAGGGAAGAAGCAAGAGGTTCCTTAGCTTCTCACATGCAAACCAACCATAAAGATGTTCGTCCTAGGACACAAGAATAAGGTCAACAAAGGAACCTTATTTGGCACAAAACTGACACAAAACCGCGAAAATCGTCTCTAGCTCCCCAAATCAAGCATGGTATTGTGGATAAACTATAACCCTATCCTTTTCCCTTGCTTTGTTTTATAGTTCCTGGATCCTTCTTGAAGCTTATCAATGAGTCTTTTACCCTGTTCTTGACCTTCAGCTTTTAAAAATTCAAAAAATTCTTTAGAATTCGACTCCATGTCCCCTGTTTTGGCCTTCATTTCTTTGACATCCTTGTATATTCACATATCATTGCTTCCATTATTGATCAAATTCACAGAGTTATTCACTAGAGCAGTGAAACAAAACTATGCATTGCTTACCATATCTATGTAATTTCCCTGCAGGCATTGTTCTGATGGTGACCCTTTTCGGGTTGAAGTCTTTACAAATCTGAATGCACTTGAAATGGAAATAGAAAATGTAGTTTGTCATGCCACAGTGTGTCATGGTTATGTGGTAACATTTTCTATGGAAGCTTTATGTACTATGTTGGAAATACTGAGAGGGGGGGTGAATCAATAGTCCTTTCAATTAGAGCATTAGTTAATCTTCAATTATTATCAGTGTTTGTACAATGATAGCAGTAAATAAGAGGAACACAAATGCACATAGTTTTTAAGGTGGAAACTCTGGGACAAAAA
The DNA here is from genome assembly GCA_034641835.2 of Pinus albicaulis. Lineage (NCBI taxonomy): Eukaryota > Viridiplantae > Streptophyta > Pinopsida > Pinales > Pinaceae > Pinus > Pinus albicaulis. The sequence continues at coordinate 1,535,577,148 of CM076570.1, read as the reverse complement.
CCACCTAATGCTTTTCTAATAATTCTTTAATATTCAACTCCAATTGAAAATAAAGCTCCAACTTCCTAGAATCTAGAAAAGCATTCTTCTCCAGCGCCCACCGGATGGACGCTCCAACGCCCGAGATTCTTCAGTAGTCAACTGAATGGATACCCCAACACCCAATGAGCTACAGCTCACCCTAGCACCACCCTACCACCCTATAGAAGAATAAAAGAAGAATGGACTCCTGTACCAGGGAAAATGGTCCACTTTACAATGATATAGAATGATGCAGAAGAAGAAGATATACTAGATCATAACCCCAACTTTGACACAAACACCTAATGATGATCCTAGACCTCCCAACACTGCCTCTTTAACCCTTGGCAGATAGATACTAGTACCATTTGTACAATAATGTATTTACAATGACTAAGTACAATGATACCTTTACAATGATTGTATGCAGTGCTGCCCACCTTAAGACTTCATATGATGAACTTCTCGCTGCTGTTATGCACCTTGGTTGTTTCTCGTCATGCTACCCTCTGCTGCACCTTTCTTTGCTTTTCTGTCGTAGAAAGCCTAGTCCTTTGCAACCCTTGACAACACATGATCTAGCTTTTTCTTGCCTTCTAGGAGCTCGATATTGAATCTGATGTATCTCTGTCATTTCAGATCCTTAATATCTGATTTTTGGTCCTATAGTAGTCCTCTGAGTCATCTTTCCAATGCCACAGGTCTGACCCAATTTGGATTCTTGAAGAGAGAGTTATACCCAATCTCTCACAATGCCCTAATTATGGACTGTTTCAGCAGAGCGCAATTTTACGGCGTGCCACGTGTCATTGTTTATTCATTTGTTTTTGAAATTGATAGAGCGCAAAGTACAGACTATGCAATATCCATCACTTTTTACGTCATTCCAATCCGATACTCAGAGAGAGAGTTATGACGAATTTACCAAGGTCACTTCTTTGAGATGAATTTCAGGAGCATGCAAAAACCCTGACTTACACAGATCATATCTCCAACAATATTGTGCATCTTGATCTGAAATTTGTACTGCAGCTTCCTCAGGATTTCTACTTTGACTCACAAAAAATTTGGCTTCTGAACCTTCTTAGAACAAAAGTTAGAGCGATAATGCCAAGATGCCTGTTTCAGATGGTCGAATCCCTTGCATAAGGAGGAAATGAAGATCACAATTTATATAAATGCTTAAGTTGAGAGGGGATTTAACAAGTGAACGTGGGAGGGATTTTAGGAGCATAAAAATATTAGTTATGAATTTTCAATGACCCATGCCCCAACCCCATGGGGTTTTAGCCCACTAACTGGGGGTACAAACTTCAAACATGAATATCTCTCAAACCGTGAAGAATTACATGGCGTGCCATATATCAATGGAAACATCTTGACAAGTAGAAACCATCAAAAGCATTATTGACCCAGAATATATTAATTTTGTAGTTCAAAATTCCCATGCAATATTGGGTTAGTCTCTGGTGTTGCTTGGGTTGACATCAATGACAACTGCTAATCAACAATCTCCTCCTTTGGCATTGATGTCAACACAAGTATTCCCCCTGCGATCATAACACCACTTCCTTCAACATTCTCTCCCCCTTTGACATCAATGGCAAAGGGTAACTCCCCCTGAAACACAACCATCCTACGGACCCATACACACTTCCACTCCCGCTGACACACAATCGTCCTGCAGACCTGTACCCACTTCCACTTCCGCTTTATATTCTTGAAAAAGGAAAATCTAATGAGAACTTGGGAGAATCCCAAGCTTTTGAGGAAGATATTCAAATGCTTCACGAGGTAAAGGTTTAGTGAATATATCAGCAATTTGTTCTTTTGTACAAACATACTCAATTTTGATATTCTTTTCAGCGACTTGTTCTCTAACAAAATGATATTTGATTGGAATGTGTTATGTTTTTGAATGCATCACAGGATTCTTGGAGATGCTGATGGCACTAGTGTTGTCACAGAATATGGGAATAGGCTCACTGAATTGTACTTGAAGATCTTGCAAATTTTGTTTCATCCAAAGGACTTGAGTACAACATGATCCTACTACAATGTATTCCGCTTCCGCTGTAGATAACGAGATTGAAGTTTGCTTTTTGCTCAACCATGATACGAGACAACCACCTAGATAGAATGTTGCTCCACTAGTACTCTTATGATCATGAACGCTTCCTGCCCAATCTGCATCTGTAAAGGCTTGAATAATGAGATTTTTACCCTTGGGATACCACAAGCCATATTCTTCTGTTCCCTTTAAATATCGAAGAATTCTTTTGACGACAATAATATGTGATTCTTTTGGTGCTGTTTGGAATCTTGCTACTTATCCAACTGCTTGCGTAACATCTGGCCGAGGGGCTGTTGTTGGGGTTCCTATGTTTTGGCCAGATTGGCAAGACCAAAAGATGAGACAACATCAAAACCACTTTTAGACCTTAGGATCTAGCCCTCCAAGGTCCAGAGAGGGATCTCTCTATATGAGTCAAAGGTGTATGTCTTTGAGGCTCTGAGTTATGATATTAGGCTAGTTATAGGCACAGGGTTTGTTTGTTTGATTTTGAGTTTTGGTTGCTGGGAATCAGGAAGGAAGGGTTCAACGTCAGACAAGGCTGGGTAGAAAGGAATTTAGGCACTAGAGTGATAATTCAGTGAATATCAAGTCCATTGGGCAATGGAGTCAGGAAAGGGTTTACTTGCTAATCAACATGCAAGCTTTCAGTTGGGCTAGTCATCTAAAGCCTTGGATCCTAAAATGATAAGGTGGTATGGGACATTAAGGATTGAAAGTGAATGAAGGAAAACCATCCGAATATGTCTATAGATCAGGTCAGAGGTCATTTAACTCCAGACCTGCTTGTACATATTCAGAGGCAATACAAGGGAACTTAGAAAGGTTTAATTGGAATGGAAAGATCCTAGTGAGGCAGAGGCAGAGTTCTAGACCTCCCAGTGTTCTCAACTCATTCAACCAAATCCTAACAAGAACATCTAAAAACAGATTCCATTAATTCATACATCAGCTAGCAGGCAATAACATCCACTACACTGGTTAAATCAAATGAAATCAATCTTTAGATAACACATTAGTAGAAAAAATTAAAGGCAAGGAGAGCAGAAGCATAGAGTACCTAACAAGGGTAAATCCTATGCCAATATTCTGATGCAAGCCAATAGAAACGAAATGAAAAGGAATAAAACGCAGAGACAGAAAAACATCACCGCAGCTTTAGATCAGGATCCAAAGAAATGTGCTTGTCATATTAAAAATCAACACCAATCAGGTACAACATAGCCAACAGCTTGAGCGTTCAGTCTGAATACATCTTCCTCAGCCTATCTTACAATTTTTACAGAGAGGACTTATCTCAAGAGAAACTGCTTGCAATTCTCTGATATCTCATCAACAACCATTACGATATTTTCTCATGAGTTTTATAGCTGAAGAGAAGCAGAAGAGGTAGGTGAAGAACTAAATGCAGTATTAAACTTCTGAAAAGAAAGAGGATCGAAGCTCATTCTGTTTGAATTCTGAGCATTCAATTCCTGTCACTCTTTAGATGGAGGAGTGATCTTCTTCAGGCCTCTCTTTACTTCGGTCTATCTCTTGATGTACTTTGGTTTGCAGGACTCTGTAGTACCTCTAGTGACTTAAACAAAAGGTAAAATAACAATGCTTGGGTCTCCATACTGTGAAACAAATGCTTCCGATAGCATTCTGGGCTGTTGTCAGGGCGGCAAATCCTTAGGAACATGATATATAATAAAATCTGCTTGGGCGCCCTATCCTTTGTGGAGAAAAACATTCTGCTGGTGAAAAAACCTGATGTTATCCTTTACTGTGCACAGGATCTTCTGCTCATTCCTCGGGGTCTTCAATCTAGTACTCTGCCTTCTAATTCATGGGATTATGGCTCAAAGAACTTCATTTACGCGCCTTAAACTTCCTGACGTTCCCTTTAAATCTCTGACTGTGAAATCTGTGTGTTAATGGCGTCGGGGCATTTTACAGAGTTTTAACCCTGTCCTTAGATTACTGTTGCATCAAAACGCCTTCCCAGACCTTTCTTCATTAGTTTGATCTTTGTACATGGCCTTTCTGCGTTTCTTGGCCGCTGTAATGAACGTTGTGCGATCATGGCAGTTTTTCACCACCTGATGACCCTGCAAAACACGCAAACAGTTATGAAATCCATGGATGGGCCGGATGATGTGGATGACTGCATGGAGGATGATGGAACTGCGGAGAGATGGCGGAAAAAGGCCGTGGGATGGCGGAGAAACGTTATGCTGGAGGTTAGCACAATGCAAAGGAAATTAGACGTGAAAACCTCAATTTTGACCCTTTGAATGAATATGAAGATGGACATGCGAATACGACAAAACACCGTGGAAAAGGTGACGCAGCGGTACAGAGTCAACCGGCAGGGGCAAACAAATATGGGTCGTTCGATCTCAGGAGGAGATCGACGGTGGAAAACATATCGGAGGGCGACGGATGGTGGGCCAGGAGTACAGTGGCTATGGGTTAAGCTGTGAGCAGCTTCATCGAGCGATGATCGTTAGATGGGCCGCTCGAAATCTAACGGCTGACAACAATATCGTTGCACATCCGCGGACGAATGTTAACGCGCGATGAGGTAGCGGTTTTGGAACAGTGCCGCTGCCACGCGTCGCATGCTATATGGAATCGCTCGCCGAACGGGGAATACCGCCTACCTCCGAAAGGCGGTGCGATAGAAACTAGATGGTCTATGAACAGTGCACGAGCGGGGACCACCGGGGCAGGTGCATGCTGGACCGTAAGATCAACGAATAAACGGACGGCGATGGCGCGATCGAAGAAATTAACTGTGAACACAGGAGGTTGCGGGGGCTATGATCACCATCCGATCTGTACAGATCGACGATCGAAAATGCTCTCGATAAACAAAGGGGATAAGCGCCTTCGGGGCTAGCAGGTGGTTCCAGCGTCGGGTCACGTGGAGGAAAAGGGTGCGGGGGCTAGGCCGAAGGGGGCTAGGGCCCTTATATATGAAATATGTGATTTTAGACTCATTTTTGGTGCATTTTCAAACCAAGGAAAGGTAACGATAGGGAGATAAGGGGGATTTAAGCATAAACAAAGGGCACAGGAATGATTTAGGAGGGTATGGGTATAATTTAGAAAGGTTAGAGGAGAATTTCGACAAAGAGAAGAAGGGTCAAAATAGGGGTATTTGCAAGCGTGCAAGGGGTAACAGTAGGCTTTTTGAAATGGGAATTAGCAGAGGAAATTTGTATAAGGCAAAGCATGAAGAGACTTCAAGGATGATGAGTTTTCAGGGAAAAGGCATTCCTTGAAGGCTCTTAAAACAATCTAGCCCCCTTGCTTGTCAAGAATTTCATGGGGGGCTAACAGTGGTTACATATAGAAGACTACCAATCATAGATCTATACAACTTCTGATCCACATCCTTAAATGAGTCATCTATGCTCAATTTGCAACCTGTTACCATTGGAGTAAGGACGGGTTTGCAATCTTCCATTTTTAATTTCTTGAGCATTTCCTTGATGTACTTGGCTTGACATATAAATATTCCTTTCTCTTGCTTAGATATTTGAAGCCCTAAGAAGTATGTCAGCTCACCAAGTAAAGACATCTCAAACTCACTTTGCATCTTTGTAGAAAAGTTCTTACTTAGTCGATCATCATTGCTACCAAATATTATATCATCCACATATACCTCAACAATTGTTAAATTATCTTTATCTATTTGTACATAAATATTGCTATCAACAATACCTTTCCTGAACCCTTGTTGACGTAGATATCCATCAAGATGAGCATACCATGCTCTGGGAGCCTGCTTGAGACCATATAGAGCTTTCTTTAACCTGCAGACATAGTCTTCTTTTTGTGATAGTAGAAAACCTTCAGGTTGTTCGATGTAAACTTCTTCTTCTAATTCTCCAAACAGAAATGCTGACTTAACATCCATTTGGTAGACTTTGATTTTTCTTGAACGTGCATAAGTGAGAAACATTCAGATGGCTTCCATTCTGTCAACTGGTGCAAATGTTTCGTCGAAATCAATTCCTTCCACTTGTGCATAGCCTTTGCAAACCAATCTTGCTTTGTTTCTGGTAACCTGCCCATCTTCATTCAATTTGTTCCTGAACACCCATTTAGTTCCAATGACATTTTTATCTTTTGGTCGTGGAACTAATTCCCAGGTGTTATTCTTCTCAATTTGATCCAATTCTTCATTCATAGCTGCTACCCAATGTTCATTTTGGCTGGCTTCCTCAAAAATACTAGGCTCAAAGGTTGCTAGAAAATCAACGTGAGCTTGTTGTGATGGACGAAGCTGTCAACCTTCATTTATGTCACCAATGATTTTATTTGATGGATGGTTCTTTTGAATCCACTCTTTTGTTCTCCTTGGAGGAGCTTCTTGTTGTTGTTCTGGTATATCTTGATGATCATTGTTTACTTCTTCCTCGTTGATAGTTGCTTTTTGTTCTACAATTTTATCTATCTTTTTCAGCCTCTGTCTCAAGTTTCAAAGATTCTAGATCCTCATCATTACTCACTAGAACACCATTTTCATAAAATGTAACATTTATGCTCTCCACTATCTGTTTTCGTCTTAGATTATAGCATTTATAGGCCTTTCTTTTGCGTGACTAACCAACAAAGATACCTTCATCAACACGTGATTCAAACTTACCCAAATTTTGATCTTCTCTTTTGACATAACATTTGCTTCCGAAGATTCTGAAATATTTTACATTAGCTAGTTTTCCTTTCCATAATTCATACGGTGTCTTGTTGCAATTATTTATGAGAAGACTTCGGTTGATAATGAAGACTGTCATATCAATTGCTTGAACCCATAATTTTTCATCCAATTTTGAGTCCTTCAACATTGTTCTACCCATTTCCTGTACAATTCTATTATTTCTTTCAGCAATTCCATTTTGCTGAGGTGTTCGTGCTGTTGAAAATTGCCTTTTTATTCCATTTTCGTCACAGTATCGCTAAAATAATTTGGAAGTGAATTCTCCACCATTATCTGATCTTAAACACTTTGTTTTCAAATAAGTTTCATTTTCAACCAACTCCTTGTAGATCTTAAAACACTCAAATGCTTCAGATTTTTTCTTTAGGAAACTTACGGCTGTCATCTTGGTATAGTCATCTATCATCAACATGAAATATAATTCTCCGTCTAAGCCTTTTGTTCTCACAGGACCACATAGATCAGTATGTATCAATTCCAATCGATGTGATGAAAATTGTTCTTTTGTTTTAAATTGGACTTTTCTCTGCTTGCCATGCCGACATGCCTCACATAGTGTGTTGGAAGGTTTTGAGATTTTCGGCATTTCTCGTACTGCTTCCTTTTTTCTTATCCTGACAAGATTTTCAAAGTTTATGTGACCCATTCGTTTGTGCCATAACCAACTTTCATCTTCTTTAGCTAGTAGACATGCTTTAGTTGCTTCATCCAGAACATATATGTCGTTTGGAGCTCGACTTGTTGTAGCCACAATTTCACCATACCTACCTTTCCTGATTTCACATTTTGTGGAGTTGAATAGCATTGTGTCCTTGATCACACATTTGTCCAACACTGAGCAAATTGTGATTCATGTTTTCAACCAATAGAAAATTTTTTCCTATAACATCTTTGCTTCCGAGAGTGACGGTACCTGATCCTATAGCATTTGAAGATCCATCATTTCCAACGGATATGGTTCCATCCTTCTTCTCTTTCAGAGATACAAATTTCCTTCTATATCCAGTCATATGCGTTGAGCAACCTCTGTTAACATACCACACATCTTTCCTTTTTTGTGCCTTGAGAGCGAGAGCACTATTATCAGTCTTCTTCTTCTTCCATGTTCGTTCATTCTGTGGCTTCGAAGATTCTTCTGGAGGATTTTCAAGTCTGCAGTCTCTGGCTATGTGTCCAAAGTTCTAACATTTGTAACATTCCATATTATTTCTTAAATTTTCAAATCTATTAATGTTTCGTTGAGCCCTGGGAGGTTCATATTTGAAGAATCTCTTGGAATTGTATTGGTTCATAGGGTACGTGCGACATTCTATAGCTTTATGACCAAATTTTCCACATGAATAACAATAGCCATGAAAAATATGTTGGTACCTGGATGAAAATCTTCGTCAAGGAATCGTCTTCCAAGGATGTGCTTGCGAATCTTGTCAATGAAGTCTTCATGTATGTCAGATCTCATAGGCTCATTGTATTTTGTTGTAGAAGGTCCTGCTTCTTCTTCTTTGTAACCGAGGTCAATTCTGTCGTTGTAAGATCGTTGATTGTTGATGAGTTCTTCCAATGCCCTTGAGCTGTTGGCATAGTTTTGGATAGTTTTTCCCTTCTTCACTTCCTTACGCAGGGAGACTACTTCGGCTTCTAATGCTTCCCTTACTTGGTTGCTTTCTTCCAACTTCTTTTGAAGTGACTCTTCAATACATTTGTGTTCTTCAACCTCAATTTTGAGACCATGAACTTGTTCTTCAAGAGTGTTGGAACGAATCGTCTCAGCATTGAGCTCTTTTATAAGCTTGATTGCCTCTTCATAAAATTCTTCTATGGTCAACCCTTCTTCTTCATTGTTTGATACTTCTTGTTTATTGTGCTTGGACATAAACAATACTTTGTCATTGGCTTCTTCTTTGCTGTCACTTTCTTCATTGGATGAGGAGCTATCTTCTTTAGAGAGAAAGTTCATTTTGGATCCTTTATTTTTTCCTTACTTGTTAAATTTCTTAAAGCATTTCTTTCCTTTTGAGTTGCCATCACTTTTGTTTGGAAATTTTGCTACGAAATTCCCAACCTCACCACAACCGAAACATATCAATGGAAGCTTACCTTTGAATTTTCCCTTACCATGTTTTAGTTTTCTCGTAAAGTAAGAATATTCTTCATCTTAAATACCTTCTCCATCATCTCCCTTTTCTTCACACTTGCAGGTGCATGTCATTTCAATTGAAGGTTGTTTGTCCTTACTGGTTTGCTTAGATGCAACGAACGTAGTTTCTAGATTTGAAGTACCCTTTTCTTCATCAAGTCTCATTTCATATGCTATGAGAACTCCATGTAATTCTTCCTTACTGAGTTTGTCCAGATTTGCACTGTATTCTAAGACTGATACCTTTGGGTTCAATCTCCCTGGTAACGTTCTAAGAATCTTCCGTATAATAGTCTTCTCGTCAACTGGCTCTCCCAATCCTTCCAGAGTATTGGTTATTTCATCAACGTATTAGAAGTATGCAGAAATGTTGCAATCTTCTTTCATTCTGAGTTGCTCAAATTTTGCTCTATAGATTTGAAGCTTTGCTTCTTTGACATTTGAGTCACCTGCATATATATTCTCAAGCTTGTCCCATACATTTTTGGTGGTTTTACAACCCAACACCTTATGATAAGCAGATTCAATAAGTCCACTGATAATAATATTCTTTGCTTTTACATCATTTACCAAATTCTTCTTACCTTGTTCATCCGCGGTTGATGTAAATCCATTTTGAACAATGTCCCATACTTCGTAACCTTGCGCCAAGAGATAGACCTCCATTCTTCCTTTCCAGAGTGCATAATTATTTTCATTGAATAGAGGTACACCATTCTTGGTATGCTCCATGACCTCCTTCCAACTGTTAAATTGCTATTGAAGGAACCAAGCTCTGATACCAATTGTTGGAAACACTGAGGGGGGGGTGAATCAGTATTCCTTTCAATTAGAGCATTAGTTAATCTTCAATTATTATCAGTGTTTGTACAATGATAGAAGTAAATAAGAGGAAAACAACTGCACACATTTTTTAAGGTGAAAACCCACTCCGAGACAAAAACCACCTAATGCTTTTCTAATAATTCTTTAATATTCAACTCCAATTGAAAATAAAGCTCCAACTTCCTAGAATCTAGAAAAGCATTCTTCTCCAGCTCCCACCGGATGGACGCTCCAACGCCCGAGATTCTTCAGTAGTCAACTGAATGGATGCCCCAACACCCAATGAGCTACAACTCACCTTAGCACCACCCTACCACCCTACAGAAGAATAAAAGAAGAATGGACTCTCGTACCAAGGAAAATGGTCCACTTTACAATGATATAGAATGATGGAGAAGAAGAAGATATACTAGACCATAACCCCAACTTTGACACAAACACCTAATGATGATCCTAGACCTCCCAACACTGCTTCTTCAACCCTTGGCAAATAGATACTAGTACCATTTGTACAATAATGTATTTACAGTGACTAAGTACAATGATACCTTTACAATGATTGTATGCAGTGCTGCCCACCTTAAGACTTCAAATGATGAACTTCTTGTTGCTGTTATGCACCTTGGTTGCTGCTCTTGTCATGCTACCCTCTACTGCACCTTGCTTTGCTTTTCTGCCGTAGAAAGTCTAGCCCTTTGCAACCCTTGACAACACATGATCTAAGGGATATCACTGTAGGGAAGAAGCAAGAGGCTCCGTAGCTTCTCATATGCAAACCAACCATAAAGATGTTTTTCCCAGGACTTAAGAATAAGGTGAATAAATGAACCTTATTTGGCACAAAACTGACACAAAATCTCGAAAATCTTCTCTAGCTCCCCAAATCAATCATGTTATTGTGGATAAACTATAACCCTATCCTTTTCCCTTGCTTTGTCTTATAGTTCCTGGATCCTTCTTGAAGCTTATCAATGAGTCTTTTACACTGTTCTTGACCTTCAGCGTCTGAAAATTCAAAAAATTCTTTGGAATTCAACTCCATGTCCCCTGTTTTGGCCTTCATTTCTTTGACATCCTTGTATATTCATAGATATTCACAGATCACTGCTTCCATTATTGATCAAATTCACAGATTTATTCACTGGAGCAGTGAAACAAAACTATGCATTGCTTACCATATCTATGTAATTTTCCTGCAGGCATTGTTCTGATGGTGACCCTTTTCGGGTCGAAGTCTTTACAAATCTGAATGCACTTGAAATGTAAATAGAAAATGTAGTTTGTCATGCCACAGTGTGTCATGGTTATGTGGTAACATTTTCTATGGAAGCTTCATGTACTATGCTTGAGTTGTGTTATTCTATTGATGCACCAGAAAATATGTATAATATTATTTTGATCAAAGTGGGTGCACCTCAGTTTTTCTATTTTCATGTCTACTGTGTTTATAGCAAACTGACTTTTGCTGCTCCATTTCATTTCACGTGTTTCCAGACAAAATCAAACAAGGTCTTGAAAATGGTTGCATGATTGGTGTAAACCCCTTAGTTGAGATTTTGTTCTTATTTTTCATTCTAGGAAAATTAAAGAGTTTGCATTTATAAAGGGAGTATGTCCATAAGTATAGGTGTGAGGGTGCCAAATACAATTTGCATGTTGGGAAATGTCTCACCTAAAGAAATAATGATGATGGAAATACCCTTACCATTCAAATCACATGTATTTTTTGGAAAAATTGATGGAGATTGGGAATGCGGATCTTTCCATTGAGTTATATGATATTCATTCATGCTAATTGTTCAAATTCCCATATTTGTTTGTTGATTGGATGTTCTATGTAATTAATCATTATGGTCTCTTCTATGTGAAAAGAAATTGATATAAAAGCCCATTCTTTATTACTGATGGAGTCAAATCCCCTCTCTAAATTCATAAATATGTTGGTTCATATGTATTTAACAGGGTAGCCAAATCATGATTTCCCCAGGGATTTACTTTGCTCATGGATGCCAATCGCATTCTAGACCTTCAGTGCATGTACTCTCTTTTTAAAAGGGTGAGTGCACTTGAGCTGCTTCCGCTAGCTCTCAGTGCATACATTAAAGCTACTAGGCAAGGCATTGTATTGGATGAAATGAAAGACAAGGACATGGTGTCATCACTTCTAGACTTGAAAGCATGACTGGAATAATTATATTATGTGGAATAATTGGTTTTTTATTTACTATTGGGCCTGTTACGTCCAATGGATTTTCTATATCTTTAATATCTCCTTCTTCGGATGATTTGGAATAAACAAAAGAAGAATATTTTTAAATTCAATTTTGGTATTTGAATAAAAAACAAAAATAAATAATCTTTCATAACTTCAAAATTTTCAAGTAAAGTCGTTGTTTTTAGAGTAAGTACATTTTTTCAAGAAATATAAATGCCTTTGAATATTATTCTTGGGTTTCCTCAACAATATGAGAAGTGCATATTGAAGCTCTATGTTAAAATTTGAAGCAGTGACTGTAAGTTTCTGTAAATCGATTACAAAGTGATCGATTCCCCATGTTACCTCTATTATTGATTTAACCTCTGTGTAGAACGCTGAATTTGAAATCATGTATATGATTGGGTTTTAGTGATGCTCTGTTTTGACGGGCGAAGATCCCTTATGAAAGTTAAGGGTGTAGTTGAATAGGAATATGGGCTTTGAATGTAATTGCAGTCGAATTATCAACCACAGTTGCGAAGAATGCGCTGAGAAAGACCGAAGCAGAATAATGGTGGAAGCGATAGTGTGGTTTTATAATTAAACCTTGAAGCTATGCGATGAAGCGTTTTAAACTTGCAAAGGCCCGAATCGAATGATCTTTAATAAAAAGGAGGAGACAGAACCTTGAATAGAGGAGAAGCGGAACCTTGCAGGAATAGTGAAACCAGGGTTAGAATACCGACTGTATCGCGCAAGTTCACAAGTGGTAAGCTGTATTTGAATTTCGAACGCGATATACATAGTTCGCTGACACGTGGAGAAGAATGGTTCTGTAAAACCATTTATACCGCGCGACTTTTGTGAATTAATGCTCGTTCATTTAAATCACGCGATATGTGTTTTAATCCGTTGGATCATCGATGTTTGCGTGACGACGTCCCTGCCGTCAGAGGATAAGGGTGATTTAAGTACCGAGCCCAGTTCATCGCGTGAGGTTGGAGAGATAACCTTCGGACAGTGCGATTGCACGACTACCGTTGGATCACTAAAGGGTAGCACGATAGACTCGCAGCCATTGGATGGGGCGATAGTTAATGCAAAGGTATGTCAAATGAACTGTGGGCCCAAGTCAAAATTATGTCAATATTTGAATATAACCAAAGCTCAGAGTTGTATGTTGTGGGTCCAATATGGTTCATTATCGGTATTTGATTTCTAGTCAAGGTCAGAGTATTATATGAGCGGATATCCATATGTGTTGGTGACTAACTAAGACAAGGCCCTATGATGTTTGTTGGGTAATATACATTGATACTAAATAAATCAATCTTAAGGTGAATGTCGCACGAAGTAATGTTATGATAGGTCTTGGGGTTAAAATATATAGTCAGGGTTGGAAATATAAACCCTATTGGTGTTTAAACAAATCTTTTCTAAAAGGCCTAGGATCTCGGTTGTGAAACAACCTTGGGTCTGGAGTGAGGGGTTTGAATTTAAGTGGACATGGGGTTATAACCTAAGAATAAATAGTGTGATATTAAAGCTTCCAAAGTTATAAGGTGAAATTGCTAGAGTTGGTTTGATATTTATTAAATTTACCCGCTATCAATATCACCTAGAGAATGATTTTAACCTTATTCCTTTTCTTATTTACTAGTAAGAAGGAAATAATCATCTCCCCGAAATTAAAAATTAGAAGAATATGTGTCAATGTTTGAGACTTCAAAAAATGGTGAATATTTTCGTTGAATATTTGAATATATACTATTTGCAAAGAAACTGAATTGTCACTTAAATTTTCTCGGAAAGAAACTGAAGCAATCAAAATTGATTTTGATGACAAAATTCATAGACATCACCAGCTTGGTAAATTTTCTTCTTCTTCTTCCTTTTTAAAATTTAACTCGTCGTCGGTATGCCGACGCTTTATAAGCGTCAGTCTTGCGACGCCTTATATGCGTCAGTCTTGCGACGTTCAACTGTACGTCAGTATTGCGACACATCTTCATAGTGTTTGTCTTGCGACGCTTTTGCATAGCGTTGATATTACGACACCTTAGTAATCGTCGGAAGAGCGACGTTCACGTCGGACCACTTATCGTCGGAATTACGACAGCTTACACACGTCGGAAGAGCGATAGTTTACGAATGTCGGAAGAGCGACGTTAAAAACACCAGACCACATATCGTCGAAATTACGACATTTTACACACGTTGGAAGAGCGACGGCAAAAACGTCGGACTACATATCGTTGGAATTGCGACCGTTTTTGCACGTCGGAAGAGTGACGGTTCGAAAAGCGTTGGAAGAGCGACGACTGTTTGGAAACGCGGAAAATGTGTCAATATTGCGACACTTTGGAAAAGCGTCGGAATTGCGACGTTATGGCTAACCATGTTTTGTCCGGCCTTGAACTGTGGCTCTTGCGATGACTATGTGTCGGAATAGCGACGAACCGGCCGTCGGAAATTGGACCAAATTTTCTAGTGAGTATTGTTGCAAGACAATGCAATAATAGCTTATGAATCGCGAGAATTAAATAAACATGAACAATATTATGCAGTATATGAGTTAGAACTAGTTGTTGTTATACATGCACTAAAAATGTGGAGAAATTATCTGTTGGAAAATAAATTCATATTAATAACATATCACATAAGTTTAAAACATTTCTTTACCCAACCAAATTTAAATGGTAGACAAACAAGGTGGTTAGCTTTCCTCAGTGAGTTTAATATGGAAATCAAACACAAAAGGAAAATAAAACTGAATTGTTGTTGCTTTAAGTATACAATCTCATCAAATTTTGACATATTCAAGGAGTTGTGTAAGATTTGACATGGAAGAACAAATTCAAGGAGTATCGTTGCAAGATCCTCAATATGTAAAATTACAGCAAACTGAAATTACAGGATATACTATAAATCAGCAAGGACTGATCAACTACAAACAAAGATTAAATATTAGATGAATACCATAAGAAGCCTTCTGCAGGTCATCGAGGTTATCAAAAAATGATAACCGCATAAAGGAAAAACATGTTTTGGCCAGGAATGAAGAAAGAGGTAGCTGATTACTTGACAAAGTGTTTGGAGTGTCAACAAGATAAAGTAGAACATCAGCACCCTACAAATCTATTGAATCCTCTACCTATTCTATAATGGAAGTGGGAAGTAGTATCAATAGACTTTATTACCAAATTGTCATGACTTGTTGGCTTGAAAGGTCCTGACCTAGGTTCGGAGGTTAAGGTTTTCCGAAAAACCCCTATACTACTAGCCCTTTCGACAGTGACCTACTTGTGTAGGCCAAAGTCTCACCCAAAGCAGTATGGGAGGGTGTTGGAACCAGGTTTCCGCACCCTGAAAGAGAAAGCAGGTTAATCAGCGGGTCCGAGTTGGCAACCTACCAGGTTCACACATGTCTATTCACAGGCTTTCCCAGTATATTTAGTTAGTAACCACAACACAGCTATTCCAATCTATTTGATGCCTTCGCATCCATGGTCATACAACAATTATGATATGCAACGCATAACAGATGTACTCTTATCTAAACAAAAACCATCACATAACCTTTATACTTGCAGCTGAGACAGATCACAGATAGACATATGCATCACTCATATATAATTGCAACATAAGCAGATAACGTAAATGTATTCACAACTCTGAACAGATTCCAAAGGTTAACATTAACAAAAACACAATAGATCCCGATCACACAGATATACTTCAACTATATCCTCATATATTATTATTCAAACCCAATTACATTCTAACACAGCCTGTGCACACAGCCAGCAGGATCCGCAACATATAAGGGTGGACAACAGCACTGGCAAAAACTGAATGGACTATCAAAAGTGAACCGAAACATGCTGATGCAACCTGAGGTCTTCACCGATCACTATGGCACAATTCTACACAATGGGAATAAATGAGCTGAAGTCGACCATGTAAGAAATCATTTGATTACTGGTCAATAATGTATACCAGTAACAAACGCGAGACGACCCACCGATAATGATAATGAGTGTCAAGGTGCCCCAGTACAATCTAACAAGTGCAAATGAATGAGTTGAAGTCAGGCACTTGGAAGAATCTACCAATCAGGAGGCAATAATGAATCCCCACTGTCGATAGCGAAGATTCTGCCATTGATGACTGCAAACCCTAAGGTACTAACAAAATACTCTATATCTTATTCCCAGAGCAATGAGTCGGAGTCGATGGGAAAATATCTCTGGAAGGAAGGCATTAAGGCATCCCACATCAGTCCAGTGCGAGTGTAACCCGCAGGCCAATATTTGGAAGGAATCGGATGAAGCAGAGTGATGAAACCAAACCAAAGTACGTTTCTGACATGCACAAGATGAAGCTAGCGCATGGAAGAAACCCTCTGAACCAACCAATAATGAAAGCTGACACAGAGGCGAGATATCCACCGATAGGGTCAAATGGAAATCAAGGTACTGCATGAATCCCAAGTGTGATAATGTATGCTGACGTCGAACACAAGGAAAAACACTCAGCCAAAGACCCAAATGATGATCAAATGCCGAGCACAAGGTCACCTATCAATGATGGAAATAGGGCCAGGGTACGGCTCTAGGTTTACTCTCAGAGCAATATGTCGTAGTCGATAAGAGACAAACCTGCTAGCAAGAAGTCAATGGAGACCTTCTCCAACCAGCACGAGCAAAGACCAAACATTTGATGTGATAGAACAAGATACTAACAATACCGGGAAGGTCGACTGAATAATAAGTCAAGAGACACCGCAGAATGGCCGACTCTGGTTGAACTTCCCTTGAACAAAATCATGACTCGTGATGACCATGGCAGTAAATAATGACACTGTATAAGTCTATTATGCAAGAGGCAAAAACAAACTCTCCATATGATTGGAAGAGATAACCAACTGGAGGAGGACTGACCAGTGAAACAAGGTAACGGCTGAACCTTGGTCAAAACTAAAACCATCCCAAATGAAGCAAATATATAATGGTATGTGCTTTGTTCAAGGGCGACAAACAGATACTATACTGCCATCAAATTATGAAGTAACATCCCATTCCCGCTCTTTTTTTTATATTTAATTTTTTTTGTCTTTTTCATATAATAAACCTGAAAAAGAATAAAATAATGCTATAGTACAATGGATAGAACGAGTATCAGGAAACAGATGCACTAGTTCCTGGAATAGGAACCATCCTATGCCCAATGCAAGGTGGCAGAAACTGGTCAACGATACTCAAAGGAATGTTCCATCCATGGGTAATAAGGGTGTCAAGTCGCGATAGCTAAGTGCATGCAATGGTTAACGTGTACAGAAAGTCAAAGTCAAAAGATGGCTTAAACATCGAGTCCAAATGAAGCCAGCTGAAGGCCAGGATAAAC